>CM035120.1:7569641-8169641 GCA_020205555.1 Panax stipuleanatus
CGAGCTTTGCAAGACCTACTATTACGATTGATTGCTTTCCTGCCTGCTTGACTATTGCTTGTGTGCCTGTTCAATACCATAATAAAAACTAGTAGAGCGAGGAGAAGAGGAGATTGCTAACCAGAGGTTTGGAACCCCTACCCCTATTAGATTAGTTTAGTCATAAAGGAACTAAAGGAAAGCCTTTTGACAACCTTATTAATAGAAAGGGGATGCGCTCAAGCATGCGAAGAAAGCTCTTCGAGCTTCCCTTATCTTCGAGAAAGGTTTGTAGAAAGGGGCTTCTTCAAATATCCCATAAATGAAGTAGGGGCTTCAAACAAAGCTTGTAGTTTAGGGGTGCGCAGGTTTGGAACCCTATACAAGGGGCTGCTTGCTGCTCGCCCCTCTCTCTAAAGGCCGATCTGCGCCTTGATCTCCGGCCATGAATCAAAGATTCCTCCTGGGGAGCAGAGCCGAGCCGTGAAGGAAAGGGCAAAACGAGGGTTCCAAACCTTTATTGAAGGGAAGGAGCTCTTGCCTTCAACTCCAAGGTAACATGTGAGTTATGTCAATCCCACATTGGTTGCAAAGTGTGAACTTGAAGGCTTAGAATTGGTATATAAGTTTAGACCCTAGAGTTAATATCTCAATTTTTTGGGTCAAGTTGGGTGTAATAGTGTTATTAAGGACCTTCATTTGGACTCCCCAACAAATTAGTATTAGAGACATGATCAATGATATTGGCGAACTCTTAAGTAATGCGCAGGCCCAACATGTGTTGAGAAGTTCTCAAGTAATTGCATATGTAATTCTTAAGCCTTAGCATATTGAGAGTATATGTTCACACTAAAGGGGAGCAATTTGACGATGTTGGGGCTCACATGTAAAGGGGAAGATTTGTTAAAGGTAACATATGAGTTGTGCCTAGTCCCACATCGGTTGCAAATTGTGATCTTGAAGGCTTAATATACAAGGTTAATCCTGAATCTTAATAGCTTAAATTTTTGGGTTAAGTTGGGTCTAATAGTGTTATTAAGGTCCTTTGTTTGGCTCCCCAGCTTCCCAATAGGTAGTAATCTATGTTATTCATTGAGATTAGGGATGTGACATTGTATTGCATAAGCGCACAAAATATATTTTTTAGCCTTTGAGAATAATTTCTCAGAAATGATTTCTCAACAAATGGATCCTTAATAATTTCAAAAGACTAAATTGTAGGATGGACTCTTTTTGAAATCTCTAGAGGCTACAAGATAGATTGTAAATTATTTAAACTTCAAGATATCTACGGCTATAAACACTTTCTTGTTCCTATTAACAAAACATCCCCTTTAATTTTGCTCTTCCAGAACCGGTAGATTTCTCCTAATCTTTTGATTTTACTCTCTCGAGTACGTTGTACTCTTCATTATCCTATTCCTCCCTCCTACTCTCCCACCTTTTTGAATAAGTAACACAAGTTAGTAATATATGGTTTTTACATTTCTGCTGCAGTGGAGACTATATCATGCAATTTCTTTGTTTTAACATTGTCATTTGTTTCTTCATTTGTGATAAATTCATGACTTGTTTAAGTTTGATTCTTCATTTGTGATAAACTTCTTCATTTATATCACGTAGTATATCTAAATTAAGAAGTTTTTTAGTAGGTGATCTTCTAATATATCAATTGTTTATTTTATTTGGCTCAGAGAGGGTACATAAAAAAAATCCTCAACTTTGAATCTTTGATAAGTAGGTAGGTATAATTGTTTGTGCGAGATAATTAGGTGTTAGTTGCTCACCCACCTTTAACTTCACCCAAAGTGACTAGAGAAGTTTGAAATTTCATGGTTGATATTTGGCTAATATAAGCAACTTCACCTAATCCTAAGGTGTTTCCTAGTATATGTGCTAAGTGATTTTTTTTTTATATAATTTTCTATTGTTTAGAGTATGGTCTAGGATGTAATAGTCGATAGCCTCATAGTCAAATTGATTAGATCGAGTTACTTGATATTCTTGTAGATGCTTCTAAGGCAAGTCTTATATCAATTCACATATGCTCTTGATTCTGTCAGAGATATCTTCTATGTATTTCATATTTTGAAAACAAAGTTCTTCATTTCCGGCATGTATTGTACCTTTTTTGTCTCTTGTGAACAAGTTATGGATATTGACTTGAACTTTCTATTATATAAGAAGCAATTAGCTCTGTGATAATTAATATCCATGGGAGATCTGAATAGTCTTAGTCGTTAGAAGTATTAATTCTTATATACTACATTCTATAAACCATATATATATCTTATCAACAAAATTCTGGTGTTTTTACTAAATTTACCTTTTAGGGCTATTTGTCTTTTCTTTTAATTACTTGTCTTGGTTGTATTGTACTTCTTATATATGTGTGTGTGTGTGTGTATATATATATATATATGAGGGATTGAGAGAGCAAAAAGTAAAAGAAGAAATTTTATTGTACTGTAGGTAGAAATTGTGAAGGGAAGGAGTTTATGTGGCAAGTGTATTTAACAAGATTATTGTAGGGGGAGAAGTGTGGAATTCTCACGGATTGTGTAGTAGGGTGCGAGGAGGTGAGAGCTCCAATTTGTTGATGGTACTATCTTTTTTCTCTTAGATATATTCAAGGCTTTTAAGAACGTGTTAACAATTCTATGAGTATTTGAGGTTGTTTCTGGATGAAGACTAATTTGTCAAAGTGCAGCTTAGTGGGGATTAACATGGATAAGGGGATATTTTACCCTACTCTTTGATTGGGTGGAGGAATGAGGACTTTCCGCCTACTTATCTCGGAGTGCCCCTTGGTAGGATTGCTTTGTCTATCTCGTTCAGGCGGCCCGATTGCTGAGTTAGCGACTTAGTGATTAGATAGGTGGAAAGCTTTGTACTTTGCCTTGTGGTGGATTGAATTACTTTGATTCAGAGTTTTTGACTTGTTTGTTTAGTATACCCCTGTACTATTTACTTTGTTTAGAATTTGGTTAGTGTTGTTTACTCCTTAGAGAAGCTGACTAGGCACTTTTTTTGGTCGGGGGCAGGTGACGAGAGTATTCATTTGGTCGCGTGGGAAACAATTTGTTTATCCAAGTAGGGGGGTGGTTTGGGACTGGGTAGTTTGAGCATTAAGATTGCTGCTTACTTGCTTTGGTGGGGTAAATGACCTTGGAGATTTCTTTTGGAAATCAGAACGTCATTTGGTATGTAACTGAATGGGTGGGATGTCAAACTTGGGACTTTTGTTAATCATTATATTTGTTTTAGGCATATGATATATTGTGTTGGGGATGACCATCAGATGTGATTTTGGGTGGATTCTTGGGTGAGAGATAAGTGATTTGCGCTAGCTTTCAATCATCTTTATTGAGTTTATTTGTTTCATGATTCTACTACCATTTCCATAAATCTTGAAAGAAACTTTTTTTCTTTGGATTTCCACTTTTTAGGGATGTCACAAGTTTGGAGTCCAGTGAATTAGTATCTTCACTTATAATTTTGATTCTATTTAGTTATGTTCCAACTCTGATAAGCACATGAGCTTTAAACATTTTCCTGTAAGAGTTATTCCTATCCATTTTCATTAGCTTCGTACCTATGGAGGTCACTTTCAAAGTCAAAGCTTTTGTTTGGTCTTTGGTTTTATAAATATTGAATGCTAATGATTTATATTAGGAACGCACACCTTATAAGGTCCTATCTCGAACATTTCTTTTGTGTGTAGGTAGAGTAATGAGACGCATGCTCATTTATTGTATTTTGTGTTTCTTGGGGTTTTTGAGTTCTCTATTGCTGTGTTCGAAAAATAATAAGTGTGCCCTGCTTTGGTGAAATTTGCTTTCGAGGATTTGGGAGCAAGAGGATATCAAAAAATATATAAGTGTTTTCTTTTATGTTTTATGGGGAATTTGGAATGAGCGTAATGCAACTATTTAGAGGTAGTTTCTTATCTTTTAATTGGTTAAGGGATATGTTTTTTTTCTTGCTTCACTTTGGAGTTCTGCTATGCGGGCATTTAGGGGTACTTCTGTGACTGAGTTGTGCAGGGAGTGGAGGGTTGACTTCTTGTTCCACAGTTCACTGCATTTGCTCTTTTCTATTAACAAAATATTTTCTTTTATTAAAAAATGATAAGGTTTAATGGGTTTTTCAGACCACAAACAAAACACTTAATAATGTTAGAGTGATTGCATGTAGGCAAGAGCATGCTCTGAAAAGGTAGTAAAGGCGTAAATGTACGTTATGATTTTATAACCAAGATCATGATAAAGCTTATAGGAACTTTAGGTATTACCATACATATATTTGTACTGGTATTTAAACTTTTAAAAAGGATTAGTACAGTTCATGATTCGTTTAAATGTATGCATATTATAATTTTGTTGTTCCATACTGTCACTTCTTTGAGTTTTTTCACACAGATTTTCAGATGTTCTGAAAACATATTTATAGATTGTATTTTAATATTTTTTTTATATTTAAAAACCTACTTGTATGTTATATTTTCAATTATAAACGCATCTCAAAAGTCTAATGGATAAATGTGTTTTGCACATCTTTTTCAAATCTGTGTCAAAAGCACTAAAAAACGTGATACTTATCATGGATCAGATTTCCAAAAAACTATCAATTATGATTTATGAAATAATCTAATGGTTAATTATACCATGTGGAATGAAGTTGGTTTATAAAAAGTAATTAATTATCCGAGATTATTTACTAAATAAATAGCAACTATTAGGCGGACTGTAAATGTTTGAGAAATATGTTATATATCTAACAAAAGTATGACAAGAACAGACTATCAAATAAATATGCGAAGTAGGAAGAAAGTAATCATATATATATATTTACATTATAATATATAAACTAGTTAATGCTATATTATATAATGTTTTTGTTGTCCTGATTTACTCCCCATTCTATAGAAAAGAACCTTAATTGACTTCTATAAAACAGGAGAATTCACAAAAGTCAGCCACGTGTGCTGGAGATAGTGGAGCTCCTTGGTAACAAAGAATTTCCAAGAATTGGATTGCAAATTGAATTCCCGGATGCACTCTGTCCATTTGCACTAATATGCGAAGATGAGGTTAATCCTTCCAATTTTACTATTTTGTTTTTACCTTTTGACTTAGTGAAGTTAATAAGGTTACATGTCTTACGCTTACTGCGGTTTCTCTTGTTTGCAGGCTAATCGCACTTCTGGGTACCCATTCATGCTTTATGCGCTGACTGTGTCTGGAGTTGCTCACCTTATTAGACTGAAAAATATATATAACTATGCATCTTGCTCTGTATTTTCTGCTACTGAGATCATGGAGTTAAATATTCAATCTAATCCTCATTATGGAGGAATAACAGCTGTTGCAGCAACTGCCGGATGCCTCATAATTGGGGGAAATGATGGATCTGTTGGTTGTTTTCGACTTGGTATGCTTGACCCTAGTGCTCCCGGTATGAAATAGTGTTTCATTTTTCTCCTCCTCTCCAAGTCAATGTTTTATTTACATTTAAGATATGTTGCTACCAATTGCTGTACTTGTGCATCATTTCTAACCTATCTAATAAAAAAACATTCCTAACATCTTATACATCACATCTTTTAGGTTTTCTGCATGAGCTGCGGGATGATGCTGGTTTGGGGCGCTTGTGGGGTTTGATGTCAAGGTATTCATTTTTTCTCTGAGATATTTTTATGTTTAGGAAACTTTGTTCTCAAGTATCCCTTTTGTCTCCCTGATTTCATGAGTGATATATTTGGTTATAAAACTAATACAATAATTCAACTATTCATATGATTAAAATTAGAAGAATATTCATCTTTAAATAATGATTCATCTAGTTTTATATATATATATATATATATATATATATATATATATATATATATATATATATATATATATATATGGTAAAAATGGAGGTGCACAGCTGTGTAATTTTAAAGTTACACAGTCTACGATAGTAGAGTGAATTCACTCTACTATCGTAGAGTAGTACCGTCGAACGTAGACTGAATTCTCAAATCGTGGAATGACTGTTCTACGATAGTAGAGTGAATTCACTCTACTATCGTAGACTGTGTAACTTTAAAATTTACACGGCTGTGCATCTCCATATTCCCCTATATATATAAACTAATTAGAAAATCTATTATTTTTTTTTTGAAACAAAAAAAAAAATATAATAATAAAATGATTGTATAATTTAATATAATTGATAGTAAGAATATGATTTGTATCTAAATAAAAAAATGTATGAAAATAGGAGATGATGGTAAGAAGATAATTATGATAGTAAAAATATTGATCAAAAGATTTTGGAAGCAGAATGACGGATGAAAAAATAGGTGAGTGAATCTTTTACCTAGCAAAACAGAATCAGTTTGTGATTTTAATTATATAAGATTTCTCCCCTACAATTTTAGATTGAAGGACTAAATACATATATATAAATATATTTATAAATAGATTACTCTCTCGGTTCCAAATGATAAGTGATATAAGATCACTTGCTTTTTGTATATTATTAAATAAGTCAAAATCTTCTGCCCTTTTATGGTAGAATGATGTGTTTTTTTATGCTTTTCATATGTTAAAAGGAGTTGCTTATAAACTACTTGTATTGCGTTACTGTTGTATGCGACTGAAAAAGGAGAGAGATGCCTTTTGCAAAGGCTTCTAGTAATTCTAAAATTTTGTGTTATTTATATTGATTGCCACATGAGTGATTTCTTCCCTATTAATGTTAATTGTTTATTCTCATGAATGAAGGACTAGAGTGTGAAAGGTTGCTGTATTGTTCCTTTATTTTTTGTACAATAGAATCACAAATATTTGGTTTCTTAAATTTGTTATTCAGGGGTAGGGCAGTTGCTGCTGTACAGGACTTGATGATAACAGAGGTGCATGGGAGGAAACTTGTTTTTGTGCTTCATTCTGATGGGACCTTACGAGTGTGGGACCTCTTAAGTGGTACCAGAATTTTAAGTCATACATTTGCAGGCAAGTTTTATAAGCTCTAGTGCTCTACTTAATTTTATGATGTATTCACTTTAATATTGATTAAAAAAATGGTCTAGTAAATGTTCTATATAAAATACAGATTGTCATTGAATTTTAGATTGTAAATATTAACACATTTTTGAAGCATCGGGATTTTTGTGATTCGTCGTCTTGTCTCAATTTTTTGCTTGCTCCAATGGTATCTAATGTCTTTTGTACTAAATATTATAACACTTGTCTGTATCAACTTTTTAGGTAGTAATAGTCTAATAGATGATGGAAAGTGGAAATTTGAAATATTTTTTTAAATTTTAATGTATTTAGTTTTAGTTGGATGATACCTTTAGCTGTATTAGAAAAATAAATTTTGTTGATAGAAGAGTAAGAAACAATCAAAGGAAGAATAGGAGGCCACACACACTATAATAAAAAAAAGTGATAATACTCGTGAAAATTTCTGCTCTCCAATCTCTACAGCAATAGGCATAAAGTCATGCATGGGAAAGCCACATAGAAGCAAGAAAAATTGATTCTATCTCCCTACAAAGAAAAAGAAAACAGTTGTCTTTAGTAAGTCGAGCATTGTGCTCAGATTCCCCAAAGGACAGAAAAGGTTGCAGACTTCTAAAGCATTTAGCATCCTTCCTTCAAATCCTCAGAAATGAATAAGCAACTAATCCCCCACTGAAGCGGCACACAATAAATTCAGCCCTAACATACAAATATAGAGTTCCACAATCTATAATCAACATGCCAATGCAATTAACTGTGCATGATTTGTTAACTACTTGGTCTCTCTATAGGAGGAAGAAAAAGAATGATGGAATTTGTGAGGCTTCTTCTAGTTGTCTATAATAGCTTTGAAAAGTTGGTTAACCCAGGGCTCTGAGGAGCTCTTTTTTGATTTCTTAGTGAGCAGCAAGCTCAGTAAAGTTAGTTGTTCTAGCTCTTGTAAAGGTAAATAATAAGTTTGTTTCTTATCAATTTTTTTAAAAATCTTGTCTATTATTCAAAATATATTGATTGAACCATACCTACTTAAGGCATACTTCTAGTTTGTGTGTAACATCAATACATCATGCTTAATTTCATCGACATTTTAAAATTGTGTATAGTGACACTGCATCTTAACCCGGATTTTGAATTTCGTAATATATTCTCACACTTGAAGTCATGTTATTATTTTTCTTTTCTGTTATATTTAATTTAATTTTACTTTCAGGAGCTATGCATATGAGGTTATGGGTTGGTGAAGCTAATAATAATGCATGTAAAATTCCTCTGGCAGTTCTATGTAAGAGTACTTTGGTATGTCCAAACACGATCTATAGTTTGTGTTTTAGCGTGTGTTATATATTTTAATTATCTTTTTTCAGTCCTTATTTTTCGTTAGTTTTTTAATTTTTGAAGCAAAAGATGAATTTCTGCTGGTTGGTCTTTAGCCCACTTGTTTGAATGATTCTCTGTAGTTCATTTAACAATATTTTGAAATCTGTTTAAGAAAAGTGATAATGAGTTTCTTCTAGTAATTGCTGTTTTGGCTTCGACGCTGACTATTTTTGCCCTAATGTGAAGGAAGTTAGCACGGAAATGATCTGTGTATATATCCTCCATTTTAGCGTAGGGGACAAGATCATTTTGTCAATGGAGCCTTCAACTGAAAATATATCTTTGGAGGAGGTAATTAATTGATTTATCCATCTGTTAGGTTATCCTCTGTGTTCTTTGAGGATTGATTTCTGGTAATTGTTTCATGCCTACCTCTTGGACTCCTTCAGGGTGGACTCATCAGTGTCAGTCTTACATCAAATAAAATATGGATTCTCAAAGAAGACGGATTGGAAATGCAGGAGTTATTTGTTTCAAATATTAATGGGCAAGTATTTCCATGCCCATTTGTTAGTTAGCAGTCATCTAAATTTCACCTTGAATTTAGCATGTCGATCTGAAATATACACTTATTAGTCGTCCTACTTCCCATTTGAAAAAATGAGCAAAATTCTTTTATCATACTATCCCTCGATATTTAAAATTTGAATATAATACTTGAATTTTGATCATTACTGCTGCAGCTCCAGTTTCTTCTTCTCTAATATTAATAATATCAATGTTATGTTTTTACTTAAATATTGTCTTCGTTACTTCATTGTTTTTATTAATATCATGTTTACATCAAAATTTCCTATTTTAGCATTTGCAATGGTTATTTGTAATTTTCTATTTGGATATTTATAGTAATTTATTTATTGATTCGTCTTAGTGTTTTCCTTTTAACAGCTTTGTTATTTCCTTGCATATGTTTGTGTGAACTAATCTTGCAATTTTTTTAAATTTTTTTTTCTAGGGGAGAGTCAAACTGCTATGCTTTGCAGGAATCATTTGTTGCAGACCAGCTATTTCAAAGTTCTGAGCATTCTTTGGATGATCTTCTTTGGCTTTCCCATTCAGTGTTTTCAACCTTGAAGGTATTAAAACATCCTTGCTAAGTCACCTTGATAATTTTCCGTTACTTTACATCACACCTTCTGCGTGCATTTAGTTTTCACTTACCAGGAAGTAAAAGAAGTTCAGATAAGTATATGGGAACTTGAGATTTTCTCATGTTTTCCATATCTAGCACATAATAAATGGCTAAGATTCACATACTCTTAATTACTTGTCTAACGTGACTTCAACAATCAACGTGTTCCTATATTGAAGACAAAGACCTCTTGGATACTCATAAAGCACGACTAACAGTCCTTGGATGTTACAATATAAGTTTCTTATATTTAGATGTATATGAGTTTGCATGCACGCGATTGATACTAGCTCTCACCTTTTTCTTTATAATTATATGCCGCGATAACTTCGATAATTTTGGTTTTGGTTCTTTGATGTTATGAATGTTCTACTATGCTCTGGGTTGCATGGACTGAGCAGAATGCATGGTTTTATTGTCTGGCATCACGCCATTCAGTTTGTTATAGGTTAAATCTCCTTTGCATTTCTAGGGCTTCTGAAGTGGTGTACTTTTTTGGGGCCTCTATTTGAATTTAGGTATCAACTAGTGGAGTATAATACATTAAGGAATTTGAACAATTTCACTTTTTTTTAATTGAGGAATTCTCATCCTGTCAATTATGTTTTCTCTCTCTTTTCCAATAAAATACTCCCTCTGCTCATCAATATTTGACCTTTTGAAGTCAATTAGAGATATTTTCAAATTCAAATTGATATGAATTAATTTAGGTTTAGACATAATTATGAAAGTTATAAACTATAAACTATTTATATAGTACTACTAATAACAATATTTAGTGCATTAAAAAAGCTAAATGAATCACGTCAAATTTCATTTTAATAATATCTCAAATTGATTTTGTAAAGTCAAACTTGATCCTATATTTTGGAAAAGAGGGAGTATTCTTTTTCCTTCTGAAAACAATTAACTTTCTTATATGGTACAGAAGCGACACTATTAAAATAAATTTAACATGCATTGTATCATAAAAATATGATAAAGAGTGGCCAGGACATTAAATGGCTGGAAGAGATTGTTTCTCTCTCTTGGGGTTTTAACTTTCTTTGGTCCACTTGTGTTTACTCATGCTAAAAAATGAGTCCAAATTAAACTGGAGTTAATACGATATGTAGGGATGTCAAATATCTGTATGCTTTCTTTTGAGCATATATCAACAATTATAGTGTTTTTGGAGCAAGATATTGCTTGTGTGAAGAACCTGAAATAGAATTGAGGTATTATTTGTTTTCGGGCTTCTTCTCCTTCCTCTTTGGCAAGTGAGCAGCTAGAGATTAGAGGTATTTGGCCCCCAGAAGGGATTGGAGTTTTAGATCCTTAGGACCGAGCATGGTTTAGATCAACCAAAAATTGTAAAGATCTTCATGCCGTCTCCACCTAATTAGAAGGGAATTGGAAATGGAAAAGTACAAAGTGGTACTTGATTGAAGTTTGAGATCAACCCGAAGACTACGGCTCCAATTTCTTTAATCAAATGACGTCATAAGAGTCATTCACATGGATTAGGATTCCCTCCATTACACCTACCTTCTAATTTCTCTCAATACACATTTAGCGACACAAATATTACATTCAACGACACAATTGTTTGTGACAATTTTTTTTGTTGCTAATTGTTTGCGATGAATTTTGTTTTGTCGTTAACTGTCATTTGTGTCGTTGAATGTGTATTGGGCGAAATTGAAGAGGTGTAATGGAGGATTTTCTAATCTCATTCGCAACTAAAATGACATTACAAAATTCATCAAGGAAAATTATATTCATTCATATTACCCCAATTATAGATGTCTTCAATTCCAAATTCATGATAGACTTAGAAAAATACTACTTTGGCATAAACCCAATTTTAACGGAAATAGTTATATTTAATAAATCTAAACATACTTGGCAAATGCAAAGATTACTTCGAAGACATTTATTTACTCTATACTTTACAAGGCTGATTACTAGTGATCTTTATAAGGTGTGCAGACCTCACAAAGCTTTATCTCCAGATATTTGTGTTGCTGTGTAAGTAGACTGAGTAGTCACATTCTCATTTACCTGTTTTGGGTTATGAAATTCTATTTTTTGGAGTGTTGGAGGAGGACTGAATTTGTCTTGCCATAGTGGAGGATTTGCTGCATATTAAGTTTAGAGGTTTTGGAGGGAGGAAGGATGCTAAGGTTTTTTTAATAGTGCGTCCTTTTTTTGGGGGATTTGTATTGAGCATAAAGACGTAATGCTTTGCTCTTTAGAGAGTTATAGCTCTTTATCTTTCGCTTTGTTGAGAGATTGTGATTTTTTCCCCGTCACTTCTTTATGGTCCTTTGCCATGGGTGCTTTTAAGGAAATTTTTGTTTATTATCTTTCTAGATATCTATTTCGATTAGTTTATTATTCTCTTCTTATGTGGTGGGTGGATTACATGTTCACCCTATACTTTTTATAGTTATCATGGCATCGCCTAGGCGACGTCTTATCGTCAAGGTACTGAACTGGACAGGTTGCAAGGCGACAATTAGGTTAAAACAGGAGAACTGACCAAAAAATCACCAAACTAAGTCAATATGAAGCACAGAACCATGAATGGTTATGGATAGATCAAATTTTTTTTTCCGAGGGTAGTGACGATCGGATCTCTTGAGCCGATATGAGGAGGCGCGTGAGATCGCCGACAAACATTATGATGTTGCACGTCGGTGCGTGGGACGGGACTTTCATGTCGGTGAATCGACCACCGAGCTCGCCTGATGAAGACGATCCTTGTAGCATATTCATTCAGCATCTAGCTTGGTTTTTTGTTTCCAAGTGATACTACTTCTATGCTAACGTGTGTGATAGAGAGAGTTGTGTACTTTTTTGTTTAACTCTGTACTTAGGTTTCTAATTTGTGACTGACACTAATACGACATGTGGGTGATGAAATTTGTGGATTGTAGTATTAGGGCTTGGTCACTTTTGCAAATGACTTCCAGTGGAGGACATCCAGCTGCCACTTACTTATCTTAAGGCTTGTTTGGCTGTTTGGCAATGACTTTTAAAAACTTAAAAAGAGTAATAATGTTTATCTCTATTGGTATCTTTGTTTCTTTTGTTTGTTTTTAATAATTAGATACACAAATTCTTACATATATACTTTTATATTAAATAATTAAAGTATATTTTGTGTTTTTAATGATATTTAATAGTCTTAATATATATAAGAACAACTTCATAATTATAAATGTATAAATTATACATTGTTAACGACTTATTGTCTTATGGACGCCTAGGTGGACGCTTTATCGCCTAAGCGTCTTGGCGGTCAACTACCGCCGCGCCTTGTCGTGGCGCCGTGACAACTATGATACTTGTATTCCATATGTTCATCTATAGTTCAAAGTCGTGGTAGCTACCTATGGTTTGGAAAGTTGTTTTTTGACTTAGTATTAGCTTTGGGAAAGTATGACCAAGGTTGTTTTGGCGTTCAAGCAGTGGTTCAAAGCTAGGTGAGGGGACACCTTGTTCGAAGTTACTAAGGCGAGTGGCTTGACAGTGAAAGTTGCCTTGGGTCGTGTAACACCCCTTTTCCGAAATAGAAAGGGTGGTTACACAAAACACAACATAACTGAACGAAAGCTCTATGCCACGAAAGAATAGTATTTATAACCAATAAATATAAAAAGGTCAAACCATAATAAATGTCAAATTGGGCCAAACCACAATCTAAGATATCATTACAACTCCAAATAAATCTATCTATCAAATTATTGGAACGAATGAAGCTCTCATCACACTTGCCCTTGATCCCCCTGATTACCTGCCGGAAGAAAAACACAACATGAGCCAAATGACCAGTACGGATATAGAATACAAAATAGAGAACTGAGATAACTAACACAATAAATGAACTGAACTGTAACGAACAAAACTAATACAACAAAATAATAGGCTGAATCAAATGGCTGAGGTTATTTCATACCGAGCTCAAAACAAAACAGAACCTTGCCACACAAGCAAGTCAAATAATGCCATACAGGCAAGCCATACACATTGGACCGCGAATCCAATGCATGCAAAATCGGAAGGCGTGTTTGGCACAAACATCGCCACTCCGCAGAACAGAACAGAAAAACTAGGGTCGACCCATACGCCTCCCACAACAAAACACCAAATGGCCAACTCCCATCGGAGCACAAAACGGAGACGCCGTGGACTGATTACACCGCCACGGAAGGTGTCATGCCTCGGTGCCAAGAGGACATGACATGCCTGTGGTACCCTCACTGGTGGTTATAGCTCAGGTATACCCTACGGCATATTCTAACAAAAATATCATGTCACAACACATGCAACACAATATTAACACAGAGGGTTCTATATGTACATGTTGAACCAAATCGAAATATAATCACAATGTCTCAAAAAGAAAGTAACAACATGTAGCGCTCTACAATTATCAAAATAAATAATAACATGATAACCTAATTCAAAGAATACAAATTCGAGTCATAAGAATCAACTCCAAAATGAGACTATTATATGAATTTCACAAGAAACAATTATGTGAAATAATAACGAAATTCGAAACGAGGAACAAAACGAACAAATCAAATTTAACAAGAGTATCGCTGAAAGAGTACGGAATCCGTACCTGGATTAAGCAATGTAATACCCCAAAATATATTCCAATTATAATTCGTTAAACTCCTTCCGTTCGAACTGATTAAACAAAATAGTAATAAATATAAGTACGTTTGCAAAAACTATATTTTTCCATCTTTAAACCTTTAATTAATTATTATTATTCTATTATATAAGCTCCATGTTCTAAATACACAAATTAGGCCAACTTTATGCCTTCCGTTTTTTTTTTCAATTTGACAATCAACCTTTTTCCTACTTCTGATTACAGTACATATCCTATAACATATATAATATCTAAGTGTATATATATATATATATATATATATAACATGTAGGCATGCATGATAGTTTACAAGTCATAAAATTTTCAGAGCACTCAGTGCTCACGTGAAAGGTGCCATTATCTAATGAATATTTAGTATTCATAGTCATACCATTACAATACCCACACAACCCAATATCAATTAAATCCCATAAACCCAAAATCTTTGTCAAGGAAAGAGTGGTGATCTTACCTTAATTGGGAGAGTCTACCCTTTTCGTTTTCCTTCTTCTTTTTTTCACAGCCTCCCTGTTCCAGTTCCAGTTCTAGTTCCCGTTTTTTTTTTCTCGGATTGTATAACGAAGGTAAAGTTAAGTTTAGTTATTTATTTATTTATATATCTGTAGATCAGTACATGTTGTTACTTTCTTTTTGAGACATTGTGATTATATTTCGATTTGGTTCAACATGTACATATAGAACCCTCTGTGTTAATATTGTGTTGCATGTGTTGTGACATGATATTTTTGTTAGAATATAACGTAGGGTATACCTGAGCTATAACCACCTGTGAAAGTACTACAGACATGTCCTCTTGGCACCGAGGCATGACACCTTCTGTGGCGGTGTGATCAGTCCACGACGTCTCCGTTTTGTGCTCCGGTGTGAGTTGGCCATTTGGTGTTTTGTTGTGGGAGGCGTATGGGTCGACCCTAGTTTTTCTGTTCTGTTCTGCGTAGTGGCGATGTTTGTGCCAAACACGTCTTCCGATTTTGCATGCATTGGATTCGCGGTCCAATGTGTGTGGCTTGCCTGTGTGGCATTATTTGACTTGCTTGTGTGACAAGGTATATTTCTGTTTTGTTTTGAGCTCGGTATGAAATAACCCTAGCCATTTGATTCAGCCTATTATTTTGTTGTATTAGTTTTGTTCATTACAGTTCAGTTCATTTATTGAGTTAGTTATCTCAGTTCTCTATTTTGTATTCTATATTCGTACTGGGCATTTGGTTCATGCTGTTTTTTTTCTTCCGGCAGGTAATCTGGGTGATCAAGGGCAAGTGTGATGAGAGCTTCATTCGTTCCAATGATTTTAGATATTTTGTTTAGGTTTGATAGATGGATTTATTTGGAGTTTTAATGATACCTTAGATTGTGGTTTGGCCCAATTTGGCATTTATTATGGTTTGACCTTTTTATATTTATTGGTTATAAATACTATTCTTTCGTGGCATAGAGCTTTCGTTCAGTTCTGTTGTGTTTTGTGTAACCTCCCTTTCTATTTCGGAAAGGGGGTGTTACAGAGTTGGTATCAGAGCTTAGGTTCCTTCTTGTAGAAAACCTATTTAGGTTTGACCTGTGAGTTATGGGTAGACTTCTGGGTTAGGTTTTGTTCAGTATGATTTTTTGTTCAGTTTTGTTGTGTTTTGAGTAACCTCTCTTTCTATTTCTGAAAGGAGGTGTTACAGGTCGCCTAGGCAACGTCTTGGATGACTTTCTGTTAGGTTGACGCCTTTCGATCGAAAATACCAATTGGTTTAAAAAGTAACCTAAAACCAGGGAAGAGAGAGATTGCCGAGATGCCGACTGCTATTTTTTTCTTCTAAGACGAATGCCGACTGCAACTTTGTTAGTTTCTATAGTTTTGAGGGACATTTGAAATGGATGAAGAAGATGTATGCAATGATTTATGAAGACAATGTATGAAGTGTTTGGCCTTTCTCAAACAGACCCTTATGACAACTAGTTTCAACTTTGTAAAGATTTGTGTTCATGTGGTCTCATGTCTGCCACTTAAGAGACAACTTATGACTTATATGTGGTCTTATAAGTTGCCACACGGGCTTCAACTTATATATTTGAATTCAACTGATTTAAGTTTATAATTAAAAAACATAAAGGATTTAATTCTTCATGTTTATTTTTGTACATTTTAAACGACTTCTCGCCTTATGGACCCCTAGGCGGGCAGATACTTGGCCACTGCCTTGCGATAGCACCTTGACAACTATCATACGCACTGTTATGCTTCTCTTCAAAATTTTTAAGAAAATTATGAATAAATTCTAAATAATAAGAGCAAGAAGATGGATCAATTAAGCTAAAAAAACTATCTAGTACACATAGCATTGTCCATATGATAAAACAGACATCTCGTAGACGTGTCTAATATTACATTGCATAAAAATTGAACACTAAAATCTCAAGATATTTTTAAGTGATACTTAATTAGATACTATATAGTTACAATTTTTTTAATTTAATATTTATAAAATATGTATATTTTTTATTTCTAAACAAAATGGCTACTATGTTTTTAAAGCTCTAGGTAGGTACTCTATAGTATGTATAATTATTTTTTCTAAGTAGTTTAAGTGTAATTTTATAAGTTGTAGTTAACTTGAATACTAGTTTTATTTTATTTGTTTTTAATACCAATTTAGGTACTAGTTACAGTGTATTAGATACATTTTTTTTGAGGCGTTTCTCCCCTTTACGTCGAAATTTCTTTGCTATTTGGTCCGTAACCGTCCAGCTACGCTGAAATTTTACTGTAATATACCCTTTACATGCAAATAACTGATTTTTCGACTCGTATCAAGGTTGCAGTTCGCCAAGGGTCAAAACTGCTCTGAAACCTTGGCCGAAACTGCTCCGAAATGCTGAAATATCGGCCGATAAACCGACACTTTGAACCATGTGTTCATCTAATTAAATTACTTCCTTTATCCAAAAGAAACGTTTCAGCTTCTTGTATTCTGCTGTAGGACTCCTTGTCCCGTTTTGTTCTTATCCCTTTTCTTTCTCTTATTTTAATATATACGTAGAGCCTTTCCAAGCATGATCTATACTCGTCCTTGGAATTTCTAATTTTTCGATTCTCTTTTGTTGGCTTTTTTTGTTTTTTTTGTTGTTGATGAAATAAAAGAAATTTACAAGGGAGAGATGGAGAGGAAAAAGCAGAGTGCTGCCTGCCTCTCTGAGTATCCCAAAAAGCAACTCCCAGATATGCCCCCAAGAGCAGAAGCCAATAGAGAAGCTAAAAATCTTACTCTAACCCATGAAAGATGAAAAGTCAGAAAGTTCTAGAAAAAAATCCAAGCATTTCTCTTTGTCCATATGACCCATAGAATTGCAAATCATCCACATCTCTCTACAAAAGTTTTTCACTTCTTCGACCTCCCAAAACCACTAACCTAAACCTGGAAGGAAAAGGCTCTGAAGGTCAAATCCCAAGCTGTATGAAAAGATCCAAAAAGGGGAACTTGAAAAGCACCTCGCCATTGAGCTTGTATATGGAGCGTGTCTTACTATTTTGAAGCAAAATCACAGACATTGGGAGACAAGGGTTTTTGAATCCTTTGCCTCTGTCGCATATCATTCCTTTTGCTGGCTTTCTGTAAACTTTGTTCCCCGCGAGGTAATAAAATCTGACTATATGAGTAGTTTATTACTGTTAAAAACCATTTAATCATATTCCAGTCCATAGTTTGTAGCACTTTACATGACTACAAGTTGTTTGTACAATTGTGCTTTCTTGACCATGTTATTGCTTACCTGGGAAAAATATTTGATTATCTATAAGTATCATTTTTTTTGCTATCATGTGGGTTACTTTCATATGCTTCTATTTATTTTGTTTTATTATTTTTCATTTTGCAGGATCAAGTTTCCTCGTTTGTATCTTCTATTTTTTTACGTAGGCTGCTTCTTCCCGGAGTTCATCAGAATACTGTTCTTCGAACAACATTGCAGGACTATAACAAACACTTGACCGATTCTGAGTTCTACTCCCTAACTGTTGATGGTCTGAAAAAGGAAATTCTCTCACTTATCGAGCATGAGGTTTGACTTTCAAATCTTCTCTGCCTTTTTCATTGGTTGATTTTATTTTTTTACCTATATTTTTGACATATATCCTCTTCGATGAGTGGAAGGCATTGCAGGATAACTGATAACTGCTTTTATTGGTCTAGGGTGTCTCTGGAACTCCTGTTACAGTTCTTCATTGCTGGAAAACCTTTTGTAAACGTTATTTTCATAATTGGTGCAAAAACAGTGCACCATGCGGTTTGCTTATTGATTCATCGGCAGGTGCTATTGGTTTAATTAGAAAGAATTCGATCTCTTTATTCCGTTGTTTGGAGGACATTGAGCTTCTTATCTACAGTATGTTACTCCCTTTGTTTTCAATCAGAATTCTTTGAATGAGCTTTTGAAATTGTTTTACATAACATCTTTTTATGTAATCTATATGCTATTAGGTTCTTTTGAGGAACAAGGGGATCTAGTAAGCTATGGCTTCGAATTTTCTAATCTTGAACGTGAAATTCTTTTCGGGGTGCTGAGATGCATTAATAATGTCGGCCAACAGTTGGGTAGAGCTGCTTCAGCTATATTTTACGAGTCACGTTTTAATGCGCCAAATATATCATCCGAAGAAGTTGTTCCTCAGTTACTGAAGATTCTAGAAACTGGATATAGTTCATCGATAGCAGCTCTGCATAGATCAGAGTTGGGAGCTGATACTGCTTGGGAGAAGGAAGTCACAGACCATAAAAGTTTGAGGAAATTCTCTGTTGATATGTTTTTGTCTCTTCACTCTTTGTGCAGTAAAGCTACTACATGGGGCAAAATTTTGGATGTCATAGAGAGCTACCTAAAGTTTCTTGTACCTCGCAAAATTGTACAGAAGTTGAAGAATAAAGTAGTGCTTAATGTCAAAAGTTCAGTTACAGTCCAATCTACTTCACAAGTTGCGAAAGTGATGTTCGAATCTGCATTGGATGTACTTTTGTTGCTCAGCTATCTGGTGGACATAAGTGGCCAGGTCAGGTTTTGTTGAAGTTACAGTACACATGCATTGAAAAATTGAACAATGATCTATATATATAGGGTTTTTTCTGTTTATTATTTAAAATTACCCTATTAACTAGTTGGAAGTATGTGAAAATCTATCTATTTATTGTGTATTTCGTAATATTACCTTCAGTCAATAAATAAGGCAGGGAGTCTTTCAAAATCTGGTCATACTCTTCGACAATCATGGAAAAAGCTATAAATTATCCTCCCAAGTTAGCGTGTGAATGCTAAAAGTCAATGTTTATTCCATATTATAGTGTACAACTAAGAGCCTTATATAGTCTAAGACTTAAAGCTAAACATGGAAAAGAAATCCATCAGTGAAATCAATAAGTAATCAATGATTACTTTTGATCATTCATCTAAAATAATTCTAACTTCGCTAAATACTATCAGTATTCTAGAATCCTTTAAATCAACTCCACTAATCACTCTATAATCATTATTCTAAATTCTCTCCAACATTCCCTTTAAAGCTGGAAGTCTTGTATTATGACTTTCAACTTGTTGCAAAACATAATTCCAAAAATAAAAAGACTCGTAATAAACATCGCAGACAATTATTTTATCGTCAACACTCCCCCTCAAATTGAGGTCTCCCCCTCAAATTGAGGTCCCCTCTTCAATTTGCACGAACTAGAAGGACTTGCTGTTCACGTCCGATGCTAATTTCTCACCTTTAATACATAACTTAGCACATCCATTTTTTAAGGATATCATGTGCATGTAATAACGAAGAACATTCGTCTCCAACAACAACAATTATGAACTCCTTGCCTTCCAAATAATGGAGGACTCTCAAGCCTCCCAAAATATAGGACACATGACTTCCTCAAACCTCTCAAATCTCCATCCTATGAAAATCCTTATTCTTTAATCAACCATCCACTTGCATATTTTAACACAAGAAATTAACTATTTAGGGCAAACCTCCTTTTGTTTTTTTATTGCACCAAACAATTACCATGTTTCCCCACCCTTTTTTATTCACTTAAACAAAACTTCACAATAAAGACAATATAAGAAGAAAAGATGGCCATGTGCTGGCAGTGACGGCAAAAGCAAGACTTTTAGTTGGTCTTTGTAAGATCAAACTTGGTCTGATACCACATAAGTGCTGGAAGACACTCTTGTTCCATACTATAAAGTGTAAAATAGAAAACCTTATATATGCTAAGGCTTAAAGCTAAACAAGTAAAGAAAATCAATTAGTGATCAATGATTATTACTAATCAAGAATCTAGAATAAACCTAACTATTATGATTCTAGAATTCTTTTGGAATCCTTTCAAACAATTTCACTAATCATGAGTCTAAAATCCTTTTATAATCCTCTCTAACATGGTGCATGAAAAATTTGTGTAATTTGCTCAAATTATATGTTAGATAAGGAGAAGTTGTCATCTTAGTGGGAAAATCTATTGGTGGGTTATAGTTTTTACTAAAGATTGTAGTTTTTGTACTAATACATAATTAAAATTTTAATCCTCTTCATTTAACTTTCCTCTATTAGCAGGATTACACGAAATAGGGATACATGGTTTAATATAGCTTCTTAGGTTGTGTAGTTGTCATGGTGTCGCCATGGCATTGCTTAGGCGTCCCGACGATGGAGAGGATACTATAGCGTTTGTCAACTTGTGGTTGGGTTGCCAAGGCGCACGCCTTGGCAGTTCTGGCCCAAGACTTTAAATATGGTTATATCCATTATCCATGGGTGACCCATTGATTAAAAACAAGGGATGAAACCCTTAAATAAAAAATCAAGGTTTATTTGCCTCCGACACTTCTTCGATCGTGACTCCTCTTCTTCGACTTCGGCAGCCCCATAGCAGCCCTATCACAGACGATTGCAACCCAACTGCTGAGTTGATTTGCAGCCTTAGTTTCTCTTAATCTCTGCTTCAATTGCAGTGACCCAACCCTTCGACCCTCTCTCACACAGCCAAAGATTTGTTTCTTTCCTCCTTGTTTCTCTGTTTAGATTAAATGGAAATTTTCTTGTTTTTCAAGTCTGTTTAATACTTTAGTTTATCTTTTCTTTTAGTATCTCTTTACTTTCTTTTGCTATTGTTCCAAAATGTTATATTAAATTATTGAAAAAGATTATTTTATGTTAACACTTCATGTTAATAATATATTGATATATTATTATATTGATATAAGATTATTTTACTTCATGCTAATTATTGTTCCAAAATGTTATATTAAATTATTGGTAAGAAAAAATGTAAAGGTTGTGAGTCAGGAAGCATCCTAAACTTTAAAGGCCAACTCTTCATGTTAATAAAATATTATACGTTCTACTAGTTTTTAATGTCAAGTGTTTTATTTTTGGATTGTTATTGCTAAGTATTTACATAATTATGCTTTAATGGTATTGCATAGTGTTATGTTTTGGGTTTTGATGTATATAAAATTTTATTGCCAATATACTTGTAAAGTGAAATAAATAATATATAATTGCACACTATGAACGAATTGTTGCCTTACGGACTTCATGTCTGTCGCCTAGGCATCCTGGCGGTTGGCTACTGTCATGCGGCCATGCCTTGCCGTAGGTTGTTTAGAGAAGTTACTTATCCTTAAAACAATTGAATGAAAGGGTTATTTTTATTGCGTCTCTTTGTGCCTCTGCTTATGGGGTTTTTTAGAGATATCTTTGTGATTGGAGGGCTGCACTTTTTTTAGTGCTTTTTTTGTTTTTCATTTTTTAGGCTACTGAGGGTGGAGTTCTTGTATCCCATTTATTGTATCCTTTATTTTTTATTAATAAAATTTCTTCTTTAATCAAAAAAATCTAGCTTCCTAGTTTTGTTATTTCCTGCAGAATAGCTGATTGTGAGAATAGAAGTTCTGTTGGGTATTTTGTGTGTGCGAGATAGTTTATCGTTTTGTTTTCCCTTTCCTTCCTTTCCTGCATGCGTCATCCCCAAGATTCTGTTAGCCGTTGTGACTTGAAATACTTTTTTCACCTAAGAAGTTGTGGCTTTTGTTTAGGCCACTATTTGTTCCATGTTTTGATTAAAAAAAATTGCCCCTTTCTCTTCTTTCTATCATTTTGGTACATTTTGTAGTATATATGTGACTTTTGTTTAGGCCACTATTTGAACCATGTTTTGATTAAACAAAATTGCCCCTTTCTCTTCTTTCTATCATTTTGGTACATTTCGTAGCATATCTGATGCCTAGAAATCTTTGCACGTTGCGAGTATATAAAATGAGGGAAGCTAAATTTACTTTCTTTTACTTCTGCAGATTCATATGTTATATGATGATGTTTCCAGAATACAACATGAGCTAGTTCCGATGATTCAAGAGGTTGTTACTGAGTGGCATATCATCCATTTTCTTGGAACCACACCATCTGAATCACCCGCCATTGAGGATTTTAGTTCTCAACTTTCATCTTTACAAATTGGTAGGTTAATTTTGTAATTTACATATGGTTTATAGAAAACCACTGTTTTTCAATTGCTTGGGTTCAGTTGACGGATAATAATATGAATTCTTATGATTATAGGTTCAATTATTTCTTAGAAGACAATATATTGATCAAATGATATATATATCAGTGTTCTAAAAATTGTTAGGAGAACCTAGGCTGCGGAGGGGGCGCCTAGCGCCTAGGCGCACTAGGTGTTTCCTTAAGCGGTTTCATTTATTTATTTTTCCTACTGTAGATATATGTTATACTATACAAAGAATATAGTTGATATAATTTTTTAAAATATTACATGAAACATTTTCAAAGCAACAATCTTTTAAGGCTTAACAAATTCATTTTAAGTATTGTAGAGCTTCAAGTTCAAAGTAGAGGTCTGATTTTGTCTAGGCGGGGGCTTAGGTGTCCATCCAAATCAAGGAAGTAGAGGACCGCCTAGTGCCTAGGAAGGGATTAATCGAACCTAGGCAGGGATTTTAGACCACTGATATATATAATTTTAAGTTCAAGTGCCATCCGTTTTTGCTTCTTATAATTGAGTAACATGTTGAATAGAGAAAATGTTCCTAATAAATCTTGAGAATTTCATATGAAATAAGTTAAAGATCAGCATCATATTGTACTGCCTTTTGCTTACATTATCTGACTCTATTGACATTCAAGTGTTGGGAACGTAATAGTCCGAGTTCAGTGTCATTTTCAATTTTCTGAGGTGTTTGAGTCGGGATCATGTGAAGCTTAGACCTGACATGCATTGATTGGTACTTTTTATGTGATGGCCATGGTCAGATAGCAACATTGATAAACGATCATGGAATGAGAAACTTGGCAAGTGTGACTTCACGTTGGCTTTTATATTATTACTAAATATTCAGAATTCCGCTGAAGACACAAGCCACCAGTCTTTCAGACGCCTTCCTGATCCCAGCAGCATTATTAGTTCAGTACGGGACTTCACTAGCTGGATAATGTGGGGCAATACTGGAGAAGAATCGTCTGCTTTCTTCAGCCATTCAACCGAGCTTGCTTTGTTCTTATTTAGGCATGGTCAATGTGATGCTGTTCAGGTTTGCTATGGTCTAATTTTCATAAAAATAGACTGCATATTATGTAAAGAAGTTAAACTTTGAGATAGTTATATTCAGAGTCTGAGATAAATTCTTTTTCATGCTCCTAGTATCTACTTTCTGTTGTGGATGAACATTCACGCAAGGAAAAAATATCCGAAAGTGTTCAGAGTGTGGATGGTCAGTTATCCACCCGCCTTCATCTGCTGGGTTGTTGCCTTCTTGCCCAAGCACATCATAAATTACACGGAATGCTGAAAGAACGAAAAGTCTGTGAAGCTGTTCGTTGCTTTTTTAGGTATTTAATTTTCTTGTTTATGTTTTTTTTTTGTGAGTCAATAGTAGAGAAGGCGGCAGGATTTGGTGCTCCATAGTCTTTTGTAGACGATTTGGAAGAAGCAGAATAGCCGATATTGGGAAGGCCTGGCTGCTGCTGACACTTTCTTTTACTTTTTTGAGCCTTCTTTTCTTTTGATTTCATTAGGCAATGTTCTAAAAGGCGGGCGGCTATGGGGGCCTAGCGCTTAGGGGGCCTAGGCGGGATTTTTTTATTGTAAGCCAATTTTAATATTTTATCTTACATTTATCCAAACAAAACAATAATATAAAGCAAAACAATCTATAATAAAGATAATAAAGGCCTTTATTTAAAGTTCAAACACATTTATATTGTCAATGTCAAAGTTTAAACACAAACATGCAATTGTTCAAAGTTCAAACATATCTTTAACGTATTAGTTTTATTTATAAACAAGATTGCTATTAAATAATAAAATTTAAAATTTCAAGAATTCATTTTAATATTAAAACTTAACAAACTAAATATAAATTTAAGAATTTTATTAAATTAAACTAAATATTACAAATGTATCATCATTTATATAATTTGAAGTTGATACAAGTTCAAAAAATTACAACTATAATAAAATTATCCATTTTAACTTGATCTTGTTCACTTTTTGTTGTGATTTGATATGCTACAAACTGCATTTTGAATATGGTAAATTATTAGAAAAATAAATATATCAAAATTTGGTTTGGGTAGTTATTAAAATAAAAAAAACCTCTCCGCCTAAGCCTCGCCTAATTTCTTGGAGGGATTTTTTTGCCGTCTTAGGCCTAGACCAAGCGTCAGGGGAGCCTAGATCCTAGGTGAGGCGCTAGGAGGGGGCCTAGCGCCTAGGCGGGGCGCCATTGGGAGGCCTAGCGCCTAGGCGGGAATTTTTAGAACACTGTCATTAGGTGTATCCGGGTTCCATTATGAATTTTCTGAATTTTTGGTAGACTAGGGACCTAATCTAGGTATTTTGGTAGGGGTCCTTCTATAGGAGGGGTTTTGGTTGCTTTGGCATAGGGATGCCTTTTATTTCCCTTGTGCTTAGTATACCGCATGTGTACCTAAAATCACCCTATTTTTTTGTTCTAAAATGAAATAATTTGCTTATTCAAAAAAAGGAAAAAAGAAAGGTTGGAAAGACTGGATCATGAAGGCAGTAATTCGGTGCTTCTGGAAAGCTTACAAAGCCTTATCTTGGGTTTCTCATTATTTGATTGAAGGTAATTTAGTTTTTGTTTGAATAATAAAATATATTCAAAGAAGTGCTAAAAGGGACTCCATCAGGGTATAGTACAAATCAGGCAGGAACAAAACAATGCAGGCCACATCTCAAGAATATCCCTGATACAGAAACTATTAAAACAGCTCTTTCAAAGAGTGCTCAAACTGAACTCCCGCAAAAAACTCAATAAAAGAAACTTCTGACCCCCAGAAAAACCTCATAATGAAAAAAACTAAAAACTAAAAAAAGGCATCTAATTTACATCACCTATTTTTCCTCATTCCCGTAGTACCTCCAATTCCTCTCTTGCCTCAATGTCCACCATAGGCGAAAGAGGAATCGTATCCCACTTTGCCTGAAAGAGGTTATACTAGTTTGTTGTGAAGTGGGGAACAAGAATTACTTTAATCTGAAGTTATTCTGAATTCATGGGTTGTTTTTTGTTTTTCTTTTGCATTATGAGCTGAATGACAGTTAGCAAGGAAGATATAGTCTGTTGTAGAGGTGTTACTTATGTTATGTTTGGTTCCCATTCCTTGACATGCATGGAATGGAATGATTTAAGGAATGGAATGGCTTAAGGAATGGAATGGTCATTCTTATTTTTATGTTTGGTTTGTCCATTGATTCCTTTGGGAATATAATTACCATTCTACTTTAGGGCTATGTTTGTTTGCAAAGATTTTAATCCCAATGTTATTAATCCTAGGATTAAATAGTCCTAGTTACATGTAAATATTTTTTTTTAGTGGTGTTGCGGGGGGGGGGGGGGGGGGGGGGGGGGGGGGGGGGGTAGGGTGGGCGGGGTGGGGTTGAGGTGGGGTGTGTATATATAATCAGTAACTAATTTTTTTTGAGTGGAGGTGGGTGGGTGGGTGGGCGGGGTTGGGGTGGGGTGTGTATATATAATCAGTAAATAAAATTTTTTTTTGAGTGGGGGGGCCGGGGGGGGGGTGGGGCGGGGGGGGTGGGGCGGAGGGGGGGGGGGCGGGTATATATATAGGTGGGGTAGGAGGGCGGGGTTGGGGTGGGGTGTGTATATATAATCAGTAATTTTTTTTTGAGTGGGTTGGGGGGTGCGGGTGGGGTGCGGGTGGGGTGGGGTGGGGTGGGGTGGGGTGGAGGGGGCGGGGCGGGGCGGGGCGGGGTAGGGTGGGCGGGGTGGGGTGTATATATAATCAGTAAATATTTTTTTTAGCGAGTGTGTGTGTGGGTGGGGTGGTGGGGGTAGGGTGGGGTGTGTATATATAATCAATGAATAATTTTTTTTTTGAGTGCAGCTGGGTAGGGCTGGGTGGTGGTGGGTGGGGGTGGGTGGGGGTGGGGGGGGGTGGGGGGGGTGGGCGGGGGTGGGGGGTGGGTGGGGCGGGGGTGGGGGGTGGGTGGGGCGGGGGTGGGAGGTGGGGTGGGGCGGGGGTGGGAGGTGGGGTGGGGGTGTTGTGTGTATATATAATTAGTATTTTTTTTTGAGTTGAAGTTGGGGTTGGGCGGGGTAGGGCGGGCGGGGTGGGATTGGGGTGGGGTGGGGTGTGTATATATAATTAGTAAATATATTTTTTTTAGTGGGAGTGGGAGTGGGAGTGGGGGTGGGAGTGGGGGTGGGGGTGGGAGTGGGAGTGGGGGTGGGGGTGGGGAGGAGTGGGTTAGGGTTAGGGCGGGGCGGATTGGGGTTGGGGTTGGGGTTGGGGTTGGGGTTGGGGTTGGGGTTGGGGTGGGAGATAAAGAAGAGAAGAGGGGAAGAGGTTGGCCTAAGAATGAGATAAACCCACCTATTTAGAAAGGAATGAAAAATAGCTTTTTGATTTGGGAGGGAATAACTAAAGGAATGGAATGGTCATTTCAATTAACTAACCAAACATATTTTAAGTCATTCCATAAGGAATGGTCATTCCATTCCCAGCCTATTCCATTCCATTCCCACCAACCAAACACAACATTAGTTTCAAATCTTTCACCGTCTTTTTTCTTTTCCTCCTCTAGGTGTTTGTTTATCTATCCCTGTTTTTCTTACCTCATGTTTTCCTTGCATTTTTTGGGGTGTGTGTCTGTGTATTCTCAATTGTCTATTTCCTCTTTAAATTTAAAAAATAAATCATTTTTGTAACTCTAGCACTTGGTAAGTGGTGAAACTTCAAGCGAAGACCTTGTAGATTAAGAGCTCTGTCATACTTGGGCCAAACTTACCTATCAAAATAATAAAAAAAGGGGTTGAGTAAGAGCTCTGTCAATCATTATAATAATGACACATCGTTTAAGTTGTCACAAAAGAAGTAAATAATACGTCATTTGGGACCCAAAGCATTATTTTTTGTTCACTTGGACCATCCAGCATCAGCAAGTATCTCATGAGCGTTAGTATGCGGACTGAATAAGAACGTATAACTGATGATTAATAGAAAAAAGAAAGAGAATTAGAAAATGGGAAGAGGTAGGGTGCTGGCGGGGGGAGGGGGCATGGAATGGTGCGCACTGTGGTTATAAGTGCTTATTTGCTCAAGCTCTTTTGGGGTTTCTGATTCCCTAATTCTATGCGTTTGTTCAGAGCTGCATCCACACTAGGAGCTCCAAAGGCTTTGCAGAGTTTGCCAGTTGAAGCTGGACTGCCTCATCTTGAATTCAGTAAGTTTACTTGAACTTATTTTTATTTTTTCGAGATTTGAAGAAGATAGTATTCTGATGTCAATCTTTTGATGTATTTCCCAGTTGATTGTGTATCTACTGCTGCATGGAAGCTTCATTATTATCAATGGGCAATGCAGATATTCGAGCAATATAATATGAGTGAAGGTGCTTGCCAATTTGCTCTTGCTGCACTAGAGCAAGTTGATGAAGCTCTTGGGTCTGTCGATGATAGCTCTGGGGCAGATCAACTTCAGGAATCTCCAAACGTAGTCAGGGGACGACTTTGGGCCAATGTCTTCAAGTTCACATTAGATCTTAGCAATTACTATGATGCCTATTGTGCGATGATTTCAAATCCAGATGAAGAAAGCAAGTACATTTGCTTAAGGCGTTTCATAATTGTTCTTTACGAGCGTGGTGCAATACAGGTTCAACAAATAATCTTATTTTCTACCTTTTATCCTTGATTCGTTTTTGGGGGTTGGGGGTGGAATCTGGAGGGACTGAGCTATGTTTAGTTTTTCCACTTGTATTTTGCGTAGTATAAACAACCTGTGTAAGGAATTTAGGATAAATGATCAACTTAATATGGTATTCACTCTTTCAAAGGGTAGTGTGAAGTAATAGCCATCATTGTACTTGTCTAAAGCTAAGAAGGGAGTCTGCTAAATATTTCCTGGTATGCCAATTGAGGAAATGACCATGATAGGTTCTGAATAGTGACAATGAAACACTATCAATTTTCATTCTGTGTAAAATAAATCTTTTACTATTGGTCATCTAAACAAAGTTGGTGAATTACACTTCACTGTAAAAAGGAACTTCTTGACTTTCTTCTGATGCTAGAAAGTTAACTTCTTTCGTTGAAAAGTTATTCACAGTATAATGCCAGGGTCGACTTTTGTAATAGTTGAAAGAAGTGAATATTGCAGTTCTTTTGATCCTAAAAAATCAGCTTTGTGTTATTTATGTTTCATTTATGTAGATTCTTTGTAATGGTCAACTACCTTTTATTGGAGTAGCAGAGAAGGTAGAGCAAGAGCTTGCTTGGAAGGTATGTGCTGGTCCTAGAAGAATGTTTTTGTTGCTATTTTTTGACGTATTCATTAAAATCCTAAACGCTTGCCCTAACTATGTAGGCGCTCCGCTCAGATGTTACAGCAAAGCCAAACCCATTTAAACTGCTTTATGCTTTTGAGATGCACCGACACAACTGGCGAAGGGCGGCTAGTTACATTTACATGTATTCAGCTCAATTGAGAACTGAAGCATCTTTGAAAGATTACCAACGCAGGTCCTTTTTTCTGCAAGAGAGGCTGAATGGACTATCTGCCGCTATTAACGCACTGCATCTTGTTCATCCTGCTTATGCTTGGATCGACCCTGTACTTGAAGAAAGGTCTCTCCAGAAAGAAACTTATCCAAGTAAAAAGGCTAGAATAACAGTGCAAGAACAGCGTAACCACTCTATTGATATATAATTCTTTATCGTTATTTTTCATTGCAGAGTCTGTGGTGCTTCCTGCAGCTTTTCCTTCATCGTACTATTCTTCTTCTTGAGTTTGATTTATTTTGTATTCTGCCGTATCAGCAGGTGATAATGCTCAGCCCCAAAGGCTGCAGTCTTTTGTTGATATTGAGAACCTTGAAAATGAGTTTGTGTTGGCTTCAGCAGAATATTTGCTCTCGTTGGCAAATGTCAAATGGACGTTTACTGGTAAATCACTTAAAATTATTTTTCTCATAGTATTTGTAGCATGTTATTGACCTTAGATAACATCTGTAGGTAGTTCCCAATCAATAGGATTATAGACCAATTGGTCGAGCTCTAAGACTCGTATATCAGTGGTAGTCCTTCAACGTAAATATTTTGAGTCATTTTCATGTGTATCTTATTTAAATTGCTAGTGAAACAATTGAACTTATCCAACTGAAATCTCATTCTCTAGTATAATTTTAGATGGTTGGAAAGAGAGTTTTAGCGGTTTCTTCTTTCGTTTTTGCTTCAGGGGATAAAAAACCCTCTTCAGACTTAGTTGACCTACTGGTCCAAACAAATTTATATGACACGGCATTTACAGTTCTTCTAAAGTTCTGGAAAGGATCAGGTTTGAAGAGGTGTGTTTCTTTTATTCTTCTTTTATGATTAAATTAATTAGTTATTATGCTTCTATATCCTTTGGCATACCTGCAATATATGCTTGATTCTTCTTGGTTCAGGCAACTGGAGAGAGTCTTTGTTGAAATGTCATCAAAATGCTTTCCAAGCAGAGATGGCACTCTGTTGGTTGGGTAAGATATCTTGCATAATTGTTTTCTTATTTACTTTTCTGAATATGTTTAATGCAAACATTTCTTGGGCCAGTTTAATTTATTACTTACTATAAGCTTGTGCGACATGCTGTGGAAATGATGTACCATATGCTTTACAGGAATGATCTTAAGATGCATGGTCTTCTATTGACCTCATCAATGGATGAGGTTGTTCGTGGTTCACTTGATATGGGTCATTCAACACAACAATCTAATGGGAATAACCACTGGGAGACGCTGGAACTTTACCTTGTTCGTATATCTGTCTTCCTTCCTTTTGAATTATCCTGTAAATGTTCATTTTTTAGGGTACATGTTTTCCTGTTGGAGTGCCAGCATGAATTTCAGTTAACATGATATAATTGTACGTTGGGCTCTTTTATTTTTCACTTTATCCTAGTTATCTGTACTCGTTGCTTATTGTCATTGGGTAGCATAAAATAATATTTGAAAATTGTTTATATTGTATTACTGTGTTGAAACAAGACATCCCCACCATCAAATAATTTAATGGTATGACATCACATACATAATATATGACACTCATATATATATATAAACTATTAGACGTATTGACCTATTTTCAAATTCTTTTGAATACTTCTATTTTTTGTGTGAATATTTTCTTCAATATTAAACTTTATTGTTTAGGATTTTAAGTCATGTGTCCTACACAAACCTTAACATTATTGAAAGAAAATTAAAAAATTTGCATCATTTTTTGACCATATGATTATTAATAATTTTTACTATTATAATTTCTTACATTAAAAGACAAAAGGTAGAATTTTATCACCAAAAAGGTGATTGAATTTATATTTACATTCATTTGAGCACTGAAATGAGAGAAACGTGGCAGTTTGTATCATGATAAGTGCCTCTAGTAGAACATGGGTTTAAAATTCGATAGGCATTTTTGGGCCAGGGGTTTATCCAATACACACCTGGGTAGTGACTGCTAGAGCCTTCGCCAAAAAGGGAAAAGAAAAGTCCCTTGTTTTGGTTTCTTTAATAACTTATAAGCCCAAACAGTTGTTTGATCATTATCAAAAAAAGAAAAATGAAAACATAATTAAAATAATCACACACATTACTCATGTTACATTGTTAGTTTTTAAAGTATTAGCAGAGAATTACTAACATAGAATGTTTATGAGAGTAGGAGTTGGAAATATTACATTTAAAACACTAAAATGCATAGTAAATATGTATTTTTTAAATGTGATGAACACTACATATATGCTATAACGTAATAATTGGGGAAGAGGGCTGCACTTCTTTAAGTGATTTTTTTTTGTTCATATTATAGTTGAGGGTGGACATCTTGTAAAGCTTAGTGGATGGACTTTTCTTGTACCCCCAGTTTATTGTATCATCTCTTTTCTATTTTAAAAATTTCTTCCTTTATCAAAAGAAAAAACACAAACCATGTATATGCTATATATGAAAAACAATTCAGTCCTCATAATTGTGAAATTATTTAAGTTACTTGCGCACTCTTTAGATATAGTAAGATATTGTTAATCATATCTAATTAAGATTTTGAAATTAAATCAAATACAAGATGTCCTGAGAAACCTATCAACACTATGATTCAGGGTTGTTTCTAATTTGCAGTCATAGGACAAAGGCTTGCTAACCTTGAAAATTTGGTGACAAAAAAAAATATATTTTTAATAAGACTAAACTTTGAAGCATAGTTCAAAGTATCATAACTTCCCCCGTCCATTTTAGAAGCTGCCATTATATAGTCCTTCATAAAATATTCTATATTCCTTGATAGATATTTGAGAGCTAAATAAGCATATTCTTCAAGTCTCTTCAAGGCCAACCTGCCTGTTTAATATGTTTGGTGTCAGATTGTTAGGTCTGGAAAGTTTAAGTTGATGGATAACACTAGTGATAAATACTTTGCTTCAAGCTTGAATTCATTCCTTCCACTAAGTTTGTTTGGTGCGAATTCCACAATTCCAACTTAAATTCGATGCTTTAGAAAGTGGTCTTTATCTTCGCAGGATAACTTATTAATTCCTAATTGAAGGAAGTTTATAATGTCCAGCATGGGTTTATCAATTAACCTGTAAAATGTTTTAGTAGAAGATATTTTTATTTTTTGCTTTTGGAATTAGTTTTTTTTTACATATTCTAGATTTTTTCTGCACTATAAGCAATTATGGAAGTTGTTATTTTATATGCTCGTATCATTTACCTCTATGGGCAAGTATTGTATGGTTGTCTCGCTTATAAAAATCTATATTCCTAATTTGTAGGAAAAATACAAAGGGTTCCATTCCAGATTACCAGTAATAGTTGCCGAGACTCTTCTTTGTACTGATCCACAGGTTGAATTGCCTCTTTGGCTTGTTCGTGTGTTCAAGGTAAATATGATAATTCATCTGATAATATGCTTGGTTTTACTGAAATGTGATCAAATTCTCTTGAAGATATAAACTCCAATACTTGAAGCTAAATCATATGTTGCCATTTCTTCTCCAATTATTGCAACCTGAAAAAATTGCTTCTGCAATGCATTAAGCATATGTTTAATATGAAATGGGTCAACTTTGGAGATTTTTCTCAAAGTTAACAGGTGACATTAAAATGAACCGAAGTCGGAACTGAAAAACAGGAAGAAAATGAAATACATGTTAATAGCATATTTTTTTCTGCCAAGCTGTCGTGTCTGATGTGTAAGCTTCAGATACTACCAGATTTGTTGCAAATGCCTTGGGATAGACTTCTATGATTCCAAACGGCCTGATACTCTTAAGATATTGCTATATATATGTATGTGCCTCTGTAATAGGCTATCTCTAAACTTTGACATTGTGCAGAGTTACCATCCCTAATAGGTAATATTTGAGAGCTGTGTAGCTGTGTGGGTTTTTCTTTGTATTTTACTATAATGAACAGCACTCTCACTGCAAAGCATATATTTAGGGGGCAGGGCGCTGTAAGGTGAAAATCACCTCATAGGGCCTTATTAGGCACTAAAGTAGGCCAGAGTGTAATTAAAGCAAGACACACCTATACGAAATAGATATATTTTTACCATAACTTCGCAACTATAATTTGATAAAGAGAAAAGTACAATTATTATGAGCAAAAAGTTCATCTTACTTAAAAGCAACATAGTTTTAATGTCTAAAACATTATTCAGCATAGTTAGCAAATTTGTACTGAAAATAGAGGCAGGGAAGATGAAATCAGAGTAGTAGGAGAAGTAGTATTACTGTTTGGCAGCTTGCACAAAAGGAGAAGAGGGGGAAAACATAATTGTTCAGCGTAGAGGAAGAAGGGAAGACCGGGGGAAAAGAAGAAGACTTGGAAATGTTTTGCAGTTTATACATGAGAGAGAGACATGGTGCTATGCATAGTTGTTAAGGTGTCGCCTAGGAGAGGCTAAGGCGCCCAGTCAGTGAGCAACCGACAAGGCGACCGTGAAATTTGGGTTTGGGTTGAAAGTTCGCCTAGCAAAGGCAGTCGTTGCCTTGGACGCCTCGGCGTCGAGGACTTTCCGGCAGATCGACCGACTTGGCTATTCCGGGTATGAATCGATCCACTGGGTTAAAAAAATAAAACGACGTCGCTTGGAACTGGGCTAGCCCTAGTCGAACTGATGAAGAACAGGAATGACGCGAAGTGAAGAATATGAATGAAGATCGAACAATAGAAGAAGAGTCGACGAGCGATCGTGAGAGGGAGAAATTGCGAGAGAGTACCTCGTCGACTGCAGACTCCGACGTCCTTTCCGACGACGCTACTCGGCGACTCCGATCGGCACTTCGCCAGCGGCAAGTATTTTCTTCTTTTTTTCTATCCCGTTTCTGCTATGTTGCTTTGGTGCTCTTTTTTTTAGTGCCGAGTCACTGCCGACTGCTATATATGATATATCTGTGCAAGTTATGTACTTATGATTACTGTCTGACTTTTTTTTTGTTTCCCTTACTGCTTGTTATGTATATATATATATATATATTATATAAACTTATCCTTTCTGATTGTTATATATATACATCCTTATGAGAGTCTGCTGGTTATATATAAATTTATATATGTTTGTCTTATATTTTTTATTTGATTGTATATATTAATTTATACATGAATATTATATATATATATATATATATATATTTTCTATGTGGTGTTTGTTGAATTCTTCATTTTTATTACTAATTTTTAATATTAAGTGCTTTGTTTTTGGATTGTTGTTGCTAAGTATTTACATAATTACGCCTTTAATGTTATTCTATAGCGTTATGTTTTGAGTTTTAATGTATATGAAATTTTATTACCAATATACTTGTTAAGTAAAATAACAAGTATACAAACTGCACATTGTAAACGAGTTGTCGCCATACGGACGTCATGGCGGTCGCCTAGGCGTTCAGGCAGTTGACTACCGCCATGACTCGTTGTGGCGCCTTAACAACTATGTTGCTATGTAACAGAAAGGCTCTCCAAAGTCTTGTCTTCATTAAAGTTTACTTCTGTGTTTAGTATGTAAATATTTGTGAGCTACTACATTTTTCCTTTGAAAATTGTAGCAGGTAGGGTTTCTTTTGGTTGAGACTAGGTGCAACTGGTCTGAGCCTTCGGCCTAGGTTTAAAAGACTTGTGCCTAATTAAAGGTGGTGTGCCTGGCCTGTCAGAAGTCTTAAAGGTGCTCCTTTACCTCATGCCTATGCCCACCTTTCGCACTATGCTACATTGTATTATCTTGCTCCAAATTACTTGTCAAGTAGGTGTTCTTAGTATATTGGTTATCACTTTTACATTGTGTTTGTGAGTTTTAAAAAGAGCAGAGAAGAAAGGAATATGGTGGATTTTAAAAGTTTTCCTTCTAAATGTCATGTTTTTGAGTTTTCTGTTTGAAGAGAAAATGAGCGAAAAGGCTAGAAAGCGACTCTCAACTTGTTTCCAAAACTTTCCACCGGAAAATGGGAAGATTTTGAGTGAAAAGCAATCTTTCTTCATTAAAAAATTTCATTATTTCTTTTCTACCGTTAAAATAACAAATCAATAAATTTTTAATTCCTTACATGTCCACTGCATCTCCTTAACAAACTCACAAACTAAAGGAAGAAAAGTTGTTATCTCACCCCAACCTATTTCTCTCTAACTAGCGCATTGGCCCCTTGCAAAGCACGGGCTATGTTTGTATTATTTCTGATAGTTTTATTTTTATAGGAATTTTTATATACTTTATGTTTATATTTGTTTGTTATGATAATAATGATTTTTGTACATTATTTATTCATGTAGCATGGGCTACATGTGTTGTGTTTGGAAAAAAGAACATGCATTCCAAAGGTTATTATTATTATTATTATTATTATTATTATTATTATTATTTTGTACATTGTAATTATATATGAACGAAATGATATAACAAAACCAAATCGTCGAATTTAGATGTTGTCCATCTATATTACGACCGCCAACAACGCGCTATATAACATGGCCCATGGGGACTGGGATGAGACAGAAGATTTGGACTCCAAATCATGTGTATATAATCTTGAAGAAATAATTGTGCACATTGACTATTAGAAATTTTCCAGATCAAATCTTGGACTTTTCAATATAATAGCCTAATTAAAGATAATGAATTGTGAATCAACAAAAAATAATAAGCCAAAAGATCTCTCTTCACGCAAGTGATGCAATAATCCAAACTTTTAATTGCTATAGACATGGTTGTAACTCACCATGACTAAAATAAGGAATTAGATATGGATTACTTATAGTGCTTGTCACATGAAAAATATCAATAGTCCTCAAGGCCCCCTCATTATTTGGATATTACTTTGGCGGAATGCATTCTGCATCATTCGTTTGTACAAACAAAAAAAACAGAGACATGATCATCAAACTTCAATTCTGTGAATTGTTTCTAAAGGAACCGTATGATATCAATATCATTATGATTGGGTGTTCAGAATCGATTTAAATTGTTGTGCAAGAAGTCATGGTAATGGATAAAGTAGGGTTTCTTTAATCCATGATGCCTTGCACAAAAAAATTAAGGTTTGGAGTTTCATTATTTATTTATAGGGGTTAAATGCTTTTTACCTTACTGTACTTTAGGTACTCTTACAAACGCCTAGCTATACTTTTTTTTTCTCTTACAAATACCTAACTATACTTTTTTTCTTTTTCTTACAATCAACTAACTCAACTTTTATTTTCTTTCATAAATTTGAAATTCCATCTTGATTGTTAAGTTTTTTAACGGCAAATTGACATGGCAATGTCACATACACACAAAATCCTAGCTATAAGGTTTTTTTTATCATCTTTATCTATGCCAACTTTAACCCACCCACCATACACGAATACCCCGTTCCATAACCCATAATCTACCCAAAACCCACCCACTAACAAGAATATTTATAAATTATTATGATTTTCAAAATCAACATAAGGGTTTAAAATTAATAATTTGTTTGAAGAATTATAATTTTAGTAAAACAAATAAGATGAATAGATAAGATGAACAGACTCTAGCTCTAAATCTCATCTGAGCAGAAGATCAAACCAAAGGGAAAAAGGAAAGAAAGAGGAAGATGAAGAAAAAGAGGAAGACCTTAGATTGGGTAGTGATTCCAGAAAGGAGGTGATGTGATGGCAACGATTACTTCAAGATCTAAAAGGATTGTGGGACACAGCGATTGTGGGACTCCAGAGATCTGGGGGCTGTGTTTTGTATCACGTCGGAGATTGGAGGATAATTTTCTTCTCAAATCAACTTGGGTGGAGGTATTCTTTTGGGTTTCTTGTATTTAGCTGTTTAATTTGCTTTACTTTTTCAAGATTAGAAATTATGTTGTGTTTAATTTACTTATTTTTTCAAGAAGAGGAAGATGAATGTGACACCCCCAAATCCGGATACTTCAATTCCACTGGACTTGGTGTTCACTGTACGAATATCATCTATCTATCTACCCATAGTAAATGCAAATCATGCAATAAATAGAATTAAATCCTCCCCTTATGGGGTTACAACATCTGAGTAATAAATAAAATAAATCCCAGGTCATACTGACCTTAAACATCTGTGCGGAACATAACAAATAAATAGTCTTACACAACTAACATAAAGCTGAAACATAAATATATAAATAAACAACAAGTCTTCATCACTTGTTGACCTTGACCTTGCCTTTGCTAGTAGAAGGCTCTTCGGACCTTTCGTTCTTAACTGTAATGTTATTATTACGCAAGAGTGAGCTCGATTGCCCACAAGTATAATAATATGACAACAATATAATAACATGTGAGTGAATCAAAGACATCTGAATAAAGAAACTTAACTTTTGACTCGAGGATAAATAACAGGAATCAAAATAACATCTGAGGGTCATAAGACCTTGAACTATGTCCTAGGTTGTAAAGTGTTTATACTTTAAACCTTTAACAGTCATAAGACTATGGACTCTACTTCTCGTACTTAGGGGGATCAGCCCTTAGTACCATACTGTGCACAATATCTCAACGCTAAAGCGTAAATAATTCCCTTTTACAGGGTTGTTCATCTCAGTTTTGACATCAGAATCCGCACCAAAGGAAGTTTGGTTTGGATAAGCTCAATAAGTATTTTAGAATTTAGAACGTTCATCTACTATGGACTAGTCGAATCAATAAGGGTTCACTAGTCCTATAAGGTTCAACAATAACATCGATATTCAACTTGAATAATAAATCTCAAGAGTATACAATCGAATAAGTATTGTATAACTGAATCATGCTTTTAAAAGAGTTGCAATATATAATATGAATTTCGAACTGGAACAATTAAGAGCACGAGCTTACTCGATATAGAAACACAAGTCTAAGACTTAATAAATGAATAAATTAGAATTTAGGGAACTTGCTAAATCAATAAGTTAGGGATATGATACTTTCCACTTGCACAAGCTACAAATATAATTACAATTCACTTCCTCAACGTTTTACACATTACATTATGTATACGACATCGATTAGTTTTCATAACTATCATGTTTAACTGTTGAACTATTCACTTAAGTTTAACCACATAACATGAATGTAAACTCACAACATGCATATCACACATGTATAGCCCTTTAAACAATCATAATCAAGTTTTATAATTACGATATTCAAGTTCGCACTTAGTTTGTTAACTTGAACCTTCACATTATCTTATACATGTCAATAACTTAATTTATTAATCATGAACTTCAAATCATATAATATTCATGTATGTAACTTAAAATAACATCTTTTATTATCGAGACCACTACACTTGTGTGCGTGTATGTCCGAAGCCCTCCGATTGCCTCCGAATACGCATCAGTCACAAAGATGACCATTTTTACCCATTTTAACGATTTCAAATTGAAAAACTTACAGAATGAAAGTTGTAGGTCTACTCGTTATCTTTCCGAATCATCTTGAATCGCCTTAATCGGAGTTCGTATGAAAAAGTTATGCTTATTTTACTACAGGAGGTCAAAACAGTCTCGGAAATCAAAAAAAAAGAGGCTCCTGGACAGCCCTTATACCCGCTGGGGCGGGTCCCCCTGCTGGTGCACTCCCTGGTTCGCGATTTTGACAGTTCGTTGGCCCAATTACTCCAATTAAATGCAAATTAAACTCGCACATCGATTTTTATGAAGTACAAACTTCATAGAAACATCATACAATGTTACTAACTATGTTTTTAACATCTTAAATCATGCAATTACTCGAATCAAATCATTAAATTTCACTGTTCTTCATACTTTGTAAAGTTTTGAAAGAAAACAAGAAATTTAACGTTACAGATTCGTTATAACACCGAATCCGTTCGTTTAACTTCCATTTTGCTCGTTTAAACGTACACAATTATATGCAAGTGTCAATTTAAGTTAAATAAACGTATAAGGCGTGTAAATTTTGTACGTAAGGGTCATATGGGTCATATGTACAATTTCTACACTGTAACTTTTGAAAATCCAATTATCAACAAAATTCCATGGTGTGATCACTGAAAGTTATTCATATATGGCATATAATATGTTATAAACACATATGAACACACATATAGCCATATAATGAACAAATATCAATTTTCCCATTCACAGAGAATTTTTAAAGCACGTAAATGAAAAAACTCTGTAAAATTTTGAAAACCAAATTAAGGCCTAATTACATGAATTCGATTATTTTAATTCATTCATACCAAATACAAAACATGTTATAATGATATAATAATACATATATAAGCATATAATCAAAAATTGCTAAAAAAAATTCCATACACAGGGAACTCAGAATATATGTTCATGAAAGAAACATAGTACGTAAAATAAAACTGGGACAAAGGAATTACCCCTTGCAAACTCTGTGAAGATGATATGGATTTTAGTTCCAATTTCTCAATTCTCTCTGTGTATTTCTCTCTACATTTCTCTCTGAAATGTGAATAATAATATAGAACTGATATGATATGTATATAAGGTATAGTATAATATGTATATACGTAATATACGAAGTGGGTAGAGTGAGTGGTCAGTTGGTCCCTTAGTGGGTTAACTGGCTAACTCCCCCTAGGGCCGTGTTTGGCTTGTCCCTTATTCCTCCTTTCCCATTAATTTAATTACTTCTTATTATATAGTTAATTAATGTCACACCCAATTTAATCAAATAATGTTATTTAAATCAATTAAATTAAATAGCATAAATCCACATTAAATCACATAGTCACATAATTAAAATTCTCATTCATTAATTATGCAAATCATTAAATCTCTAATTAATTATTTAAATTAATTAGAATAATATTATGCTTATTAATTAATATATTAATCAAATAAGCTCGATTAAATACATACTTTGAATATAAAAATTCACCACATTAATTTAACTAATGTGACATATAATTAAATTAATCTACCACAATTTCATCAATTAATTATTTAACTCAATAATTAAATCATCGAAAAATATTTATTTAATTCAATAAATATTCAAATTAAATTACAAAAATCTTGTTTGTCACAATGAAAATGAACTGCCATAAGTCGTCGTTGGGTTTGTAAATTTAGTGGTTCCAATATGTTCTTAGACAGCCATCCACTCGAATTATTGTTGTTGTTTTGAAGGTGGTGGCGTTTAGTGAGGATTTGGAGATGAGGTAGAAGGGAGTTTGATCAGAAAGAACCCTAGATGATTATGAAATATTATGAAGAGATTACTGAAACTTAAAACATTTTAGGTGATATTATTTTATAATAAAAATTAGAATATTGTTGTCTTGTTAATTTTCTAGGGTTAAATGTTTTTTACATCATCGTACTTTAGGTCAACTTACAAATGACTAATTATACTTTTTTTTACAGTCAACTATCTCAACTTTTGTTTCTTACAAAACTAGTTTGAGTTTTAATAGAAAGCTGAGTTGGCGTATAATTAGGAAAGAGAACCTCCACCTTAATCTTGATTTGATAATCTAAGTGATGATGTGCTGTATTGACTCTTTTACCAAAAAAAAACTAATTGATCAATATGCTTTATTAACTCATTTATCAAAAAAAAAAAAATTTAAACAAAAAACAAATTATTTCTCCTCTCTACACCATCGACATCAATCCCACAAAATTTTCTTCTTACATTTTTAGATATTCGCATAATCTTCTTGAATATGAGCATTAATTAAGCAAAAGAAATCGATCATGATTTTTTACTTCCGTACTTCAGCACACAAAAAACTTAGTCAGAGAAGATGAACATGAAGCGGCTGCGCTAATGGAATTACAGATGATGGTGAAGTTCTCGTTAGCAGCTATTGCCAAGTCCGACCATGGGTTCAAGAAGAGAAGGCTTCGGTTAAGGTTCTCGGAAGTGACGCCAGCGAAGATCTAAAGAAGATGATGTGGTAGGCTGCAATTAATTTGGGATTTAGGTTTTTGGTTGTTTTTTTACCACAAATCAAACCCACCAAACGTCTAATCAATTTGGAGATGCTCATCGTGGCACTAGCCGGAACAATTTCGAGCTATTCCGACGGCTTCTCTAGGCCTTTTGGAACTCGTGTATGATGTTGTCATGGTATGTTCTATCACTTCCGTCCATTCAAATTATTGGTGTTACTGTTTTGAAGGAGGTGGTGATGAGAGGTGAGAGAATTTGGGGATGAGGGAGAATCGGGTTTAATTAGAAAGAATCTAGATGATGATGGAACATTAGAGTATTCAATTGGGTTTTTGAATTAGTGGGTCATTCATTGTGGAACATGTGTATGATGTAATTGGTAATGATGTTTGAGTGAAGGAAATTGTTGGTGGTGTTGACGGTGGTGATGGTGGCATGGTGGCGGCAACTACGATGATGGTGGTAAATCAAGATGGAAGAGAAGTGAGTTTTTTTGCATTTTTTTCTAAGTTGTCTGCACTGAACCAAAGCAAGAACAAAGGTATGGGAGAGTCTTTAAAAAAAAATTATTCTCTCTTTTATAAGCAATGTAAGTTTATTTATATGAATAAACTTTTAAATAAAAAATATTTTCTTTCATTATTATTATTATAAATTCCCTTTCATTTTTTCCTTAATTTCCTTCTATTTCCACTTAAGCGGGTCGGATATTAATGGGTTTGGATGAGTAAGTTGGTTTTTATGGGTGGACATAGATGATGTTAAAAAACTATTACAAGAACATTCTAGCTAAGATTCAGTGCGTATGTGGCACTGCCATGTCAAACTTTCGTTAAAAAAATTTAACGCCAATGACATAAATTCAATTTTTTGTAAGAAAATAAAAGACAAAACATACAAATACCCCATTGCGGTTGTCGTGTTGTAAGCATTACCCTACTAAACTTTTAAAAAATGGAATTGGCCCACTAAACTTTTTAAAAGTTTTTAATTGGGTCATGTCGTCCAATTTGGCTGACGGACGTCAAATAATTTATTCAATTTTCCTACGTGGCTTTAAAAAAAAAGAACAAAACACGTAATTTCCTACACGGCTTTAAAAAAAGATGCGTAAACCCAAAGTAATCGGTAAAGCTTCATTTCACACAAATTAATCAAGTTGCCATGTCCCCAAATCAGAGTCAAATTCTACCTCGTTAACCGCCATTGATACTATAGTCACCGATCTCCATGCTCGCCGGAAAAGAAAGAAACCCCACCATCAACCTTTCATTGACCCAAATGAAGAGCAAAAATACAAAAAAGAACACACCCATGAGCAAAAAGCTTGAACCAAATCAATTTGCAATAACAACAAAATCTGCTCAGAATCCAACACCATGGCTCTGAAACTAAGTATGGCGGCCTTCCAATCTCTCAAAGTTTCATCTTTTGCCGTCCCCAAATGGCCCATCTCAGATATGTGCTTTTCATGGCTTCTACTCTTCGCGTTCCTCCTTTGTGAGTTCTCTTGTTATTTCGTTTCATTTTGCGTTTTTAGCTTGTGGGTATGGTCAAATTTGGGGTTTTAGCTATGTAATTGATCTGCGTTGTTAACTAATTGCATTGAAATTTTAATATGATTCTATCTTTCTTAGCATTTTTTGCTCATGGGTATGATCGAATTTGGGTTTTTACTTGTTTATTTGTGGGTATGGTCGAAGTTGGGATTTTAGCTGTGTAATTGATATGCGTTGTTAACTAATTGCATTGGGATTTTATAATGATTCTATCTTTCTAAGCATTTTCTGCTTATGGGTATGATCGAATTTGGAATGGAAAATCGAGGGTGCGCAACTTTAATTGGGATCTGTGGTTTTTCTTGGATAGTGGTTGTGTGTGTGTGGAGCTATGATTTGATCGGAGATTTGGGAATTTTCTTGGATGGTTGTTGGAATAGCAGAGGAGAGAGAGAGAGCTTCGTTAGCTGGAAAGAGGATAGGGAAAAGAAAGAAAAAAGTGGGAAAGAGGAGAGAGAAATGGTGGTCAAAGAAGATACAGAGGAAAATGGTTAAAGTTGAATAATATTTACGTGTCGGCATTTAAAAATCCATGTGTTTTGTTCTTTTTTTTAAAAAAAGTCACGTAGTAAAATCGGACAAATTATTTGACGCCCCTTAGCCAAATTGGACGGAATGACCCAATTAAAAACTTTTAAAAAGTTCAGTTGGCTAATTCCATTTTTTTAAAGTTTAGTGGGATAATGCTTACAACACGACAACCATAGTGGGGTATTTGTATGTTTTGCCGAAAATAAAAGTTGAGTTAGTTGATTGTAAGAAAAAAAAGGTATGGTTAGTCATTTGTAACTTGACCTAAAGTACAATGATGTAAAAAAAAATTAATCCTAATTTTCTGGTTATATTTACCTTGTAGTTTCCTTTCATTTCCAACTCATTATATATGAGAGTTCCATGTTAGCATTCTCTATCTTTTGTGGAACCAGATGTGGCAAACCGTTTTAAGTCGACATGATTTAACGGATTTTGTGATGTTTTGTAAGAAAACAAAAGTTGAGTTAGTTGACTATAAGAAAAAAATTATAGTTATGCGTTTGTAAGTTCACCTAAAGTATAGCGAGGTAAAAACCATTTAACCCTTTATTTATAGGTAGGGTTTTCAAGTGTTCCCTAAAATTTTCGATTGAAATACCATTCCTAAAATTTAGGGTTGAAGGGTCACTCCTAAAATATAGGGTTGAGAGACGATTTTGTGCTAGTTATTATATGTAGATGATAGTTACTTCCCCTCCCCTCACAGTCCCCCCAAACTTACAAGCATGCTGTTAAGTAGATGAGCAAGGTCGTCCCATGGATGTTGGACAGGACATGGTAATCTCCTCCACTTAAATCTCAAACATCCTAGCAAGGATGCAAAAGATGAAGTGGGTGAGGCCTATGAGATCCCACATCAGTTTTACCGGAGATATTCTTGCCTTAAAATTCTCAAGAGCACCTACTTTGCTAGTCCTTTTAAATGAAGGAAGCCATTGTGGCGTGTGGCTTTTTACACATGATAGAGAAACCGACCTGGTAACGACCATGTGGTTCAAGTAGAGGCCTCCTTGCATGGATAGTGGACCCTACCAATGGACGTTAACCATGAGTCGATTGCATAGTTGTCAAATCGTGAATCGTATCGTGTATCGAAGACCCTCATATCGTGTTGCATGTATCGTATTGTGAATCGTAATGTACGATACGGAAATGAAATGAAAAATGTGATAATATATATTTAAACATATAAAACACACAATCTATTAGACAATCAAGCTTATTAGCTTGACTATATATAAAAGTAGTCAAGTAAATATTATCATAGATTAAAAATAAAATTTAAAGTTAGATAGTAGATAAAATACTCTAAATTGATTTATTAAATATTATTTTAGTAATCTTTATAGAGTAACAAGAGAAAATTAAAATTCAGCTTCACCTTTTATTTATAAAACAAAAGAGAATAATTCAAATTAACAAGTGGAGATTTATGTATCTATTTATAGAAAGTGACGTGAGAAAAATAGAGCGACATTCTGATGAAGATATAAATATCTAAAAAGTGGTTAAAGGCTCATCAAGCGATATAGAATATGGTTATACTAAAAACCCTCTTAATTTGAAATTGTAGAAGGCTTAAAAGTTTTGCTTTTACTCTTTTGGTTCAACATAAAAACTTTTTCAAGTCGGTTGCTAACTTTAAAAAGTATGTGTATCGTTTCATAAGAATCGTATACGGTGTCATTTTTGATTCACCCTGTGATACGTATCGAATTGTCTACGTATCGTATCGTAAGATTCTGACAACTATGCTCGATCAACGGATATTTGACATCAATACAGTGAATTGTCTTGTGAGGACACTTCGAATGAGCAGTTTGACCCTATAAGATCTACATCAGCTCTCTACTAGGAAGGATCCTGACTTCCAAGTGCTTACGTAGGACGTCAAGAGCACTTACTTAGCCAACCCTTTTGACTGCAATCCTCCGTGGCGGAGTAGTATATTATATCTACACTTGCTTTAATAATTAAAAGTTGTTGAAAAGGGACACTTCAGTCCTGTTGTAAACCATCTACCTGTGAACTTGGTGTCAAAAGTGTTTACTGTATAAAAGCACAACAATAATCTTATGGAGTAATGCTTGCTATGTTGCAGATTCCTAGCTGAATGTAGTATGCATATATCCAACTAAATCGTCCTTCGCTCCTGTTCAGAGTTCGCACTGATCTCTCACAGTGCCATTGGCTGATCAGTGCGGATTTAGTTCATTGTACAATATCGTATTTGATGGTTTCTATTTATGATGAATATTGAATATTATTTCGATATCATCAGTCAGCACATCTTTCCTCTGTTCACATGTTTGGTTTCCTACATTAATTATAATCATCAGATGTTGTTAAATTACATAAATTATATTCCCTCTCTCTCCCCCTTCTGGTATGTTATGATTTTGTGAATATCTTGCTTCAGTCGTACATGTTTAGATCCCTTGCCCCATAGATTTATTCCAAATTCGCAAATCATTTCTCTTATATCTTATTGTAGTGTCTACCTGCTATGCACACAACAGAAACGGGCAGTTACATGTAATAGTCTTGAAATGATTAGTCAATTCTTTTGTGTATATGAAAACTGAATTAGTAATAATTTCGATGAGTTGGTTAGAGTCATTCTCTTGCATGTAACCTCATCTCATTGTTATGACAGAGTGGTAGAAGGGAAAATAGTTTGGGGATGGCTGGAAATGAATTAAATCCTGCATCATTGTTTCAACTATATGTTGATTATGGTCGATATGCAGAAGCTACTAATCTGCTACTCGAGTACATTGAATCCTTGGCATCTCTGGTAAATTTCAGCTTTTCTTTAACCAGAATTAGCATTTTAAAATTATAGCTGTAAATTTTTCTCTCTTTTTTTTGTTATTTCTTTGGGCCCTCCTTTGTGTGAAAAATATTGATTCTGCCTGCGTACTATATTTAGTCTACTTCTGAGAGTACCTTGAGCAACTCTTGACTGGCTTAATCTCAAACCTAAAGGTGGACGGACATGTAGGCAAGCGAGCCACACACACATATCCAGTCCAGTTTTTGGTTCTTCAAGAGAAGGATTATCTTTTAATGGTGGTGTATATATATATGCAAATTTGTAGATTTAACAAAGTTATGCAACTTTTCGACAAGTATAATTACTTTTCTAAGCTATTTTTCCGCAGGACCTTCCCTACAGTATTGTCAGCGCAGTAGAGTTTAACCATCAAGTTAAATTGTGAAAATGTTGAGGAACTTAAAGAGAGATTCTAACAATATCTTAAAAAATTATGAATTAAAATTTCCTGTACCTGTTTCAGGAGGTTAATCATAATCATGATTATGATTATGATTATGATTAACCTCCTGAAACAGGTACAGGAAGAAGTCATATTCTCTCATATATTTTTTGTATGGGCTGAATTTAGTTTCTGCATGATATTTTTTAAGATAAAAAGTTACGATGTGCTCAAAATTCAAGAGGAAGAAGGCAATTAGTTGTTATGAGCTTATATTGGGAATAATGTCTAAAATTTTGGAGAAGGCACCAGTGGTGAATTCAAATTTCTTGAAAGTTTTTTTGTTTGCCATTCATGTGGAATGATCTAATTAACAGTTGAAAATAATGAATATAATTTGATTAATGTGAAGAAGAAATATTAATAATAACTACGTGCCACCTATAATCTTTTTGGCTTGGTAGAATGTTCATTTATGAAATACGACTCGGCAATTAGAACCAGAAAATACTTTTGTATACAGCTCGATGTATAAGTAGCTCCAAGCTAACAATTAAAAAGAAGTATGAGAGGTGATTCTGAGATTTGAAAATGTCACTTGAAGTATTTTTTCTACTTCTTTAGCTGCTTCCTTTAATTGACTGGGTTATGATGTATATATATTGCTACATCTACATAATACTTTATAGCAAATCAATTGGATATGCAATATATGACATGTAAGGATGTTTTCGTAAAATTATGTTGGTGCATCCAGCATACTGTTATCTGTATATTCCATCTTTCAAAATGGATCTTAAGAAGTATCCCAAGTAGTAGGAGAAATGGCAGAGGCCTTGAGGAATGCTAGTTCCAATCCTCGTACTTGAAATGGGGAGAAAAAAGTGAAGATCTTAAATCCGAGAGTCTGATTTACTATTTTTCTGGTATAGCTCCCTTTTTCTTCCATTTCCAGTTCATTGAAGGGGGTTTAAAAACATCAAAAGTTTTGTAAAACACTGCCAATCCATGATTATGAAATGTCAAGAGGAACTGGATTGTCTGATTGTTATTCATTCATTGTTTTAAATGAACACTGCTAGCTGTATACTGAATCAAGTTATGATTAACGCAGAGACCGGTGGACATTATTCGTCGGAAAAGGGCATCTGGAGTTTGGTTTCCTTACACTACTATTGAGCGCTTATGGTATCGACTTGAGGAATTGATTAGTTCCGGGCATATGATTGATCAATGTGAAAAGCTTAAAAAGTTGATACATGGGGCTCTGCTGAACCATCTCAATCTGGTATGTGGCTTACTTGAATAATTTTATTTATTTTTTATATACTTAATCTGCTGCTGTGTAAAAGTCACCATCTTTCTTTCTGTCTTCAGCTGAAAGTGGACTCAGATGATGTGCTGTCTTCTGCAACATCTTGAGAAATTTCTATCAAATTAAGCTTCTCTCTTGGGAGGAGGTATAGCAAGGAATTACAAGAATGCAGACAGAGCAAAGCATGCGCAGGACTGCCTATATACCCATTCATATACACTTATGGCAGTATGGCCAGCTTGATGCCGTGATCAGCATCAGCTTTCTCTTATTGGCCCAGGAAGCAGCAAATTCTTATGGTACTGCTTTTGCACGGGGTGAAATTATAGAACAGTTTGTTTTGTCGTAGATATGGGATCACCCTTACGAAATGTAGAATTAGATTCATTAATTAAGGGAGCAACCAGTATATATGGGATTGTTTGGCTCACATGTTCGATTGTAGAACGTAGGCGTTTGGATTTCGACTCGTATAGAAGGAAATATTCCTTTTGATGATGCTGTCTATACTCTGTTGTTGCCTTGTTCTTCTTGTTTAAATTGTACTTCTTATCTATAGGCATTTTTGCCAAATTCTTGACGAGTTAAAAAACAGAGAAAAGTACAAGAGAAAGGTCATTTTTATTCAAGCTTCTCATGTTGTTTATACTCCAGCTGATTGTGACTTCACTGTTTTTAGTATTATTATTCTGTTTGTTGGAAGGTAGCAGAACTTGTATATTTGTTCTTGCATTGACTAGTCATCATATTTTATTTTTAAGAAAATGGTAAAATGAAAAAAAATTGTCGTTATTGAAATTGATGAGATGATAAAAATTATCAATACGCACTGTATTAAACATATCATCCATTAATTACTGATGGATTTGTATACATATCCGTATGAACAGAAGGCAATTTCAATTACTGATACACATCTATATGAACAGAAGGTTTTATGAAATTAACTTGTTCATAAGGATGCGTAACGGTGTAAATGAACCGAACCGAGTCGAGTCGAGTATTGAGTTGTTTAGATTTAGTTTACAAATTTTATCGAGTGTAAAATAAAATTTGATTGAGGTTTATTTAGTTATCGAATCGAACATGATCTCGAATTAAGTCCAGGCAGTTTGAATTTTTTCAAACTAATATGATTCGAATATCAATAAAAAATTATAATTTGAAGAGGTTTGAGTAATTTATCGAACTTTAAAATTTGTTCATATTTGAATTATTTATATTTTGAGTCGAACTCGAATCAAACTTTTAATTTTGAGAGTATGAATCGAGTCCGGACCGTTACTTATTTTACCGCCTTAGGGATGTAGTGACCGTCGATAGTTACTCTAGTAGGTCAAGTGGTAGTTAAGGTAAGGGTAAAACTGTAATTCTCTTTTAAGTTTTGCAGGGTGAAAATTATAATTTTAAAACGTAGTCCGCAGATTATTAAGTTTTTTTGACTTTTGTTGAGGGATATAATAATATATATTCTGAATTTTTATATCAACTTTTTAATTTTGATTGCGGATAAGTTTTAGATTTACAGCGAGTAGATTTTGTTTGTTAATATCATCAACTAATATACTCTAATGGATTTTAAGGAGACATAAACAAGAAATTGATACTCCCAAGACATGTCAGGGGAGAATAAAAAAGAGATATTCTGATAACATTCATTGATAATATTCTTTTCGTTCTTAAAAGATTGTCGTTTTAAAAGAAAAAATTTATTCTAAAATATTTGTCGCTTACAACTTTCTAGAAGAATAAATTATTTACTTTCCTATATTATCTCTATTTTCTCTCATTGTCCCAATAAATTATCTCACTTGTATTAATAGTTTTTAATTTTCCATAAAGGGGTAGTGATAGAATTTCAAACAAATTTTACGAGTATTAACTGATTTTCTTAATACATGTGCCAAAACTTTAAACGACAATCTTTTAGGAACGGATGTAGTACTAATATACTCCCTCCGTTATTAAAAGATTGTCGTTTTAGAAGAAAAAATTTGTTCTAAAATGTTTGTCGTTTACAACTTCCTAGAAGAATAAATTATTTACTTTTCTATATTACCCCTATCTTCTGTCATTGTCCTAATAAATTCTCTCCCTTGTATTAATAGTTTTTAATTTCTCATAAAGGGGTAGTGATGGAATTTCAAACAAATTTTACCAGTATTAAATGACTTTCTTAATCCATGCGCCAAAATCTTAAACGACAATATTTTAGGAACGAACGTAGTATGTGTATTGGTATTTGGTCAAGACAACGAAATTTGACAAGATGCAAGTCAAATTTTATCAAGAAAGCCTTCAATTGGATGCGGAGAAAGTCTATAAGCAATTTTGCTTTGGTCAATCGGTGGCCAAAGAATATATATTAAAATTAAATATTAAATAATACATTTGATTGTGATCAGTTTTAATTTTTAGATTGAGTCTTTTATATGTGTAATATTATTCTTTATATAAGAGCACATCCAACTTAGAATTATGTCGCAAAACTAAGATGAAATTTTTTGTTAAGTTGATTACAGCTTTTAAAAATTTAAAAAAAATTACAATTTATATTTTTCATTTTATATATTTAATTACCAATATCATATAATTATATAGAAATGTTTTATTTTGCTATGCTACAAAATTAGAGGTGTCGTTTTACTTTTCGAGTTGAAGAGGTAAAACTTTAAACAATCAAATTCACATTTAAAATTACAATAAACTTATATTATTAGTGAAATTTTCATAATTACAAACTAAGAATTTCATAAAAAAAATAAAATAAATTCAAAGTCTCACATAAAAGTTGGATACCAACTGCACTTTGTATGGGATAAATAAAACCACCCAACACATTATAAAGGTGAAATAAACCTCACCCCCTAGATTCTAGAATGAAAACGGAATTCAACACCTTTAGCTCCGCTATGAGCTCATTTGTTTGTTAAATATATTTTTGTAATTAAATAAACCTTTTAGTTCTCAATATGTGTACTAAGTTTTTCAATTAAATAATTTAACAGATATAGAGAAATAATTTGTTATGAGAGTGGTTAGCATGAAGTTCAAAAATTGATAAGTTGGTCAATTGGCCAATAGTGTCGACACGCAGGCAGGGTGATGTTCTCTTTTCCTGCGTGTCAACACTCTATTGGCCAATTGATCAACTTACCAATTTTTGAACTTTATACCAACCGGATCCATTTGTTATAGATCAAAATTGGGTATACACCATATCTATGATTCAACCAATATTAGAGTTCAAAAATTCATGTATGTTACTAATAGTAACAGATGACGAATGTCGTTTATATTGAAGGATAAAGATGGTTGATACTCATATTTGATCCATAGATATGATATGGAATATTACCCATATATCTAATTAATAAAACACAACTGATTTTGAATTTTTTACTCAATCTAATAAAAGATCAGGACCGTCCAAAAGTTTGGGATAAATCTCACCGTCCATTATATCCTCTTTAACTTCAAAAGAAAAAAATTTGATCTCTCTCTCAAATCCTCGTCCTCTACCTCCTCCTGAGCTCGTCCTCTACCTCCTCCATTCTCTAGCGTCCTCCTTTCCCTTCCCCTTTTGTACGTAGTGCCGGAGACACGGATAGTACGGCTAGTATATATATATAGAGCGATAATTATATTTTTTTAACCATCAGATTTTATAATAAATATGACAAAATATAGCTTTAATATAGATTCTTATAACCATCATGGATTAAATTCTCTCTCCATATATGTTGTATATACCATATAGATAGAGATTATGGGGACCGTTTTATTAATGGTATTAGGTAGAAGAAAAGTAAAAGGTCAGTTCCAGTCCAAGACGCAGAACAGACTAGTTTTCACGCGACATTTTGTTTTCCAGATATTCAAATAATAAGGCACAGAAGAAAAGAAAAGAAAAGAAAAAGGAGTACAAGCAAACCAAAAGCATAATTCTTTATCTGCTTCGATCATTTCTCCACTACCGATTTTTCCAACGCCTTCTTGAATTCTTATTTATAGAAGAGATTTTGTAAGGGGGAAAGTTGGTGACTTGCCGGAGCTCAGGCGACCCACGACGGCCACTTTTACACATAATATTGTAAGTACTAAAATTCAAACCCTAAATACCCATCGATATTTGTGATTAGTTTGCTGGGGTGCTTCATTTGGTTGGATTATTATCAATTTTATGTATCCCTTAAAATTTGTTAGCTTTGTTTAGGTGTAAATATGTGTAGATACACACATGGGCTAGGAGTAGAGGTATTGGTATTCCGAATTTGGAGGACTCTGAATCTGTACATAATAGTAATTACTGCTTTTTGCGATTTGATGCGTTTTTTTGTGGGGTAATATATGCAAGTATGCAACTGAAATGATTTTACTGACCTGCTGTTTTGTTAAATAGTGTAATTGCTTGTGATGTTTTTTTGGGATTATTTCTTTCTCTCTTTTTCCCCGATATTTGATAAAAAAAAACTTAATTTTTTTTACTTAATTTGAATTCTGTAGTGAATTTTATTTTTGGACAGCATTTTTCTGTTTTTTTGGGATAAGTCTTCTGATATGCTAACTTGACTGAAGAAGAGTTAAATTATTTACAAACTTGACTTTAGAAGAGCTAAGTAATTAAATTTTCTAGTCTAAAACAAGAAAGAAATAAAACGAACAATTTCCTCTGGTATATGGCGTGGGGATGACCATTTAGTGTTAATTTCGTTTTATTAACTATTTATGTTAAGGTGGCTGAAATGTCAGTAGTCATTCGCTTGTATAACAACAGTAAACAGATTTCTTGTGCTTGTGCTCTCCTATTGCATGATACATATTTAGGTTATTCTAAATAATACAGATGGATCAGATTTTACATAAGTTGGGGGGCAATTTGTCGACCCTCACTCCGCTGTTTTCCCTAGTTTTTATCTGTTTCTTGTTGTACGTAGTTGACATTTGTGGTTGAGTTTGCATGTCAAGTTCTAATGTTGTGTTAAAAATAATTTTGAGACGAACTGCTTTAGCTTTTAAAATCTATTACAAAAATGGAGAGAAGCCAAAATTCTAATTTTTTTCCCCCAGGAGCATGCTATAATTTCCTCATGTAGAAAGTAATTGAGATGTTAAATTGTTTCACTTCTTGACCTCATAATTGTGAAAATTAGATGAACCACAGGTGCTAAGCTTTTAGAGAAGTTGGGCAACCTGGTAGGACATGTAAACAATTTCCTTACTAGAACAGGATTGTTTGTTGTGGGATGAATTAGAATTCTTAATAACTAGGATACCCTTTGGAGTAATTTACAGAAAAATGTATAATTGATTCCAAGAATTCCAATTTCTTAACTGTGAGTTACCACTGATTTATATCATCTCAAGCAATCTAGAACTGCTTCGCTAAATTATTGGTGAAGACTGAAAAAGATAGCAACATTCGGCAATTAGTATTTTCCTATGTTGAAGGTTGTTTAGTTTAGCTGATACCTTTTCTGTTGTTAGAAACAAGCACCATGGTATAGGTCAACTTGATCCACTACTAAGTTTGATTGCTAAAAGTTTTGTACTTCAGTAATGAGGGGATGTTATGTTTCTCTGATATTTGAAGAACCAGTCAAAGGAACTAAGGTAAAGGCTAGTTGGGACCCGACGGTGGAGAGGTTTGATAGGCTATTGGCTGGGTGGAAGCAATATTAAATGTCCGCGCTCGGAGGAAGGAAAAGGAGCATTCAATTGTCAACATTACATTTTTATTCTTGATCTCCTGTTTTCTTGGCAAAATGAATCCTATCCGGATTCGTTAATCTTTTGGTTGATATTTTGATGGAGCGTATACTTGTTGTTTGAGATGGTTTTTTTATATCTGGGCGACAACCCCTTGTGTACGTTCACGGGTATTAATGTTGCATTCCCTTTTTGATGCCTCTTTTATAATGAATTACTTTCAAATAAAAAAAAATGGTCTTTGCGAAGAGAGATCAAATGTCCAAAATGTTTGCTAAAATGTAATTGCTCAAGAGTTCACATGACTACTTATCCAGATTTAGCATCCATGTTCAAAATTAGAATTCTCTTGCAATCATATATTAAATTGAAGGGAAATAAATGTGATAACCCAGAAATATAGTGTGATTCAGTGGTTGGAGAAAACTGAAGTTTGTTGTAAGCTGAATTTATTAGGTTTTTATTTTCAAAGTACAATTTAGTTAAGTTTGAAAAATAAAATTAGTTATTATGTCCGGAGTTTTTGTGTTAAATAGGAACCAGTTCTTAATATCTTCATCATAGCTTCAAGGAACACAGGTAAATATTTGTTTGAAGTGGCATTTTAATAAATACACTTCCTGGTATGAATTTTTTTGGGAACGCTTGATTAGAACCCTCCATTGATCTTTTATGTTACCTATCTTTTTGGAGATGAATAACTGATGACCTAGTATCTTGTAATTGTGTACTTTGCACTATTTTATATTCCCTGATGGTAGCAACTAGCAGCACATTCACTCTTTATTGTATACTGTACAGATTTCTGGTCTCTCAATCAAGATGCCAGACACAACAGAATTAGGAAAAGACACTGAACATGCTGGGAGTCGAGCGAGGGAAGACAGCGAGTATGTAAGGCTGGTAATATCCAGTGAACCAAGGATAGTTGACTCTGATATCTTACAACCTCAATCAGAAAGGAGAGTTAGGTCTTTTATCTGGTGGATCAAGGCCATTATATTGTGCTTTATTACCATTATAGCTCTTCTTATTTTCTTCAAATGGGGAGTGCCATTTCTTTTTGAGAAGGTAAGTACTTATCCTTAGTCCACTCTTATATATCATTCTACTTTCAAACGCAGATCTATAGTTCCTATAGATGTGATTAGGTCAGAGATCTGATTTTGGCTTCATCCATATATCAGAATTTATCCTTCATCGGTAATTACGTATTTTCTTGGGGGGGGGGGGGCAAACCACACACCCCCCAAAACAAATGTTTTATTTTGAATGCAAGCGGAAGCATATGTAGACGAATGAAAACATGAGTAATTAAAACTATGACTGAAAATATATGTTTCTGTTAGGTGCCCCAAAATTTTGCTATTTATTTACTTTTACTGTTTTATCATATTCCAATATATCTTTGTTGGTGAGTACTAAAAAAGTAACGTCACTTTAATGAAACCAAGACCTCCAATAGACTGATAATCTTGATGATGGTGAATTTGAATGTGAAAGAAATAAGAGAAATGACTTCCTGACTAGTTTCAGTAAGTATTTACAAATATGATATCTAATGACTCTTTTGATTGTAGATGAGTGATGGATATACATGTATGTACATTGTCAAACTTTTTATAAAAAATTCTGACAAGTATTTGTGTCCAAAATATTAAGATTGGCGTATAAAGAAGAAAGATTGGCACATAACTATCTATTGTCTATTCATATGTTTTCTTGTAGGGATCAAAGTGAATCAATACCACCTTGACTGCTATATTAAATAACATTTAAATTACTGATCACCATGAGGTTTAGAAATGAATTAGGGTGTGCAAGTAGACAACTTTGTCTGTTTATTTCACTTTATTTAGTGTTCATTTGAGAAGTTTTGAACAAGCTTTAAGTTTCATTAAGCACTTCACACATATTTGTAATTATTTTACAAAAGTTAAAATTGTTAACTAACATTGTACTCCATCTGTGCAAAATAGTTGTCCCTTTCTTTGAGCATTTGTGGCATGGAATTTGAGGCGTACTGAGTCCCATCAATAAACTATAGCAGCAATAATATATATTAGCGGTTTAGCAATGTGCCCTTACTAAACCTTTACGACATCGATTTTTCCTGCAGGTTCTTGTTCCAATCTTGCAATGGGAAGCCACTGCTTTTGGTCGTCCAGTTCTTGCACTCGTACTTGTTGCCTCTCTCGCACTGTTTCCTGTGTTGTTAATCCCTTCTGGTCCTTCCATGTGGTTGGCTGGGATGATATTTGGATATGGACTCGGCTTTGTCATTATCATGGTGGGTACAACTATTGGGATGATTCTGCCATACATGATCGGCTTACTATTTCGAGAACGAATTCATGTAAGAAGCTTGTAAACTTGGTGTTATCTCTACTCGTTCATACCTGTACGTAGTTCTTCATTTGCTATTTTCTTTTCTGATTAAATGCAGCAATGGTTAAAAAGATGGCCACAGAAAGCTGCTATGATAAGACTAGCTGGGGAAGGGAGCTGGTTACATCAATTTCGCGTGGTTGCATTATTTAGGGTTTCACCATTTCCATACACCATTTTCAACTATGCAATAGTAGTGACCAGTATGCGGTTTTGGCCCTATTTATGGGGATCTATAGCAGGAATGGTTCCAGAAGCTTTCATTTACATCTATAGGTCAGTTTACTGTCTTGTTTTTCCTTGATGAATTTTTATTCCTTCCCCCGGTTCTAATAGAAACATATTATAGAGGGTTGCGTAGTTAATCCTTGTTTTAAAATAAAGAAACAATGCAGTTAACTTATCAATCTGATCATATCGTGGAGTTGACACATGCATTTACAATATTATTTAGGAATTAATTAGTGTTATACGTACGAGCGTGATATTACATGTTTTATAGGAATTATATATGTTAACCTCATTTGGTGCTTTGAATGTATGTACTTTTGCGCAGCGGGCGGTTGATAAGGACATTTGCAGACGTTGAATATGGGAACCATCACCTGTCTGTGGTTGAAATCATATACAACATTATCTCCTTCATAATTGCTATCATCACCACCGTTGCATTTACCATTTACGCGAAAAGAAGTCTAAATGAAGTTAAAAGTAGTGCAGATTCAAGCGGCCGGGAGGAAGAATTAGCCTCTGTGGCTGCTGCTGCTGAAATGGAAAAGCTTCCGCTTGAAAGACCCAACCATCTGGGTTTGAGAGATCATAGATTGTGACACAGAAAACATGCATGCATATTAATGAATTTTATTGTCTAGCAAGCCATGAAACAAGTTGATGATCTATAGAGAGAGAGGGTGGTCTCCGCCTCGGATCCCGATCATCTGTATACATCATCATCATCACCCCTGAATGTTGCTGTCAATGCCTGACTATAGATAGATAGTATTCTTCAGGAGGAATATATGTAATGTACCCCCAAGGTTAATAAGAAGCCTTATGCAAGTATGCTAATCCACGATCTGCTCTTGGGGCTATCTTAAGCCTAGTGTCCCACTCCCACCTAAGAAAGAAGTCAACTTTCCATCATGTAGCCAATAATCTACAATAAGTCTACAGCGACCGGCTGGTTCCGACCGGGGTGGCGATTTATTTATTTTATTTTTTTTGCTTGACTCCCAAATAATTAATGTGATTTATTAGAACTGAAATTTTTACAAAATGCAGTGATTTATGTGTCATTTGGATACATGTAAAAAAAAGGATTGTACAGTCTGTACAACTCTGTTTTTTACATGTATCCAATGATACCTAAATCACTATATTTTGTAAAAATTTCAGTTCCAATAAATCAAATTAATTATTTGGGAGTCGAGCCAAAAAAAAAAAAAAATCCCACCAGTCGCCATCCAGTTCGGAATTCCCTGTCCCCATAGAAGGATTCAATAATCTAAGCTTAATTCCATTCTCCATATACGAGTATATATATTAACCACCTCTCTGTCATTCCCATGCTGACAGTATCCTTGAGAACAGAAACATATTAACGTTGGCTTTATATATATATAGAGCAAGAATCAAGAGCATAACTTCCTTTTATCGACGGACCAAACCGTCGCTAAATGCGTCGTCATAGGTCGTCCGTCGCTATATATTGTCCGTCAAATAAGACCTCTGGCGTCGGATGGACCTATAGTATGGCGACGGACGGGCAACGGTTTGGTCCGTCGCTAAAGGTGTTATGCTTGTTATGTCTTTTAAGAGTTATGTTCTTGAAATGCTCCCTATATATATATATATATATATATATATATATATATATATATATATATATATATATATATAGGCATTTGGTTCCTTTTAATGTACTTTTGCACAGTGGGCAGTACTTGATAAGGACATGCCCCTTCAGTATATGCATGCATGGGAAGTACCATCACCTGTCTCTAGTTGAAATATAATACATACAACATTATCTCCTTCAGTAACTTATTGGATTGGATATAAACACAAAATTATTACACCAAGGTCAACTTGTTTGATTTTAAAATTTCTAATATATTTATTTAATTATTCTTAAAATTGGTCAATTTAATCATAAAAAATCAATTAAAACAAATAAAGTCTAAAGGAGGGAGTGTAACGACCCCAAAATCAGGACAATTACCATTTTCAACTTTGGTCGTTAACAATATATATTCTCATTCTAACTTTACAATAACCAATACAATATATATTGATAAAATGCGAATAAAATTTAAAACTTTCTACAATCTTCTTCTATTTCCTAAATCGCAACCTTTAGCATCTATACATATACTCAGGATCGTATGAATATTATGATCCGTTCCGAAATATTATAAGTGAACGTAAAGTTCAACATGTGATATAAAATAATTTTTCTATATCCATTCCTCCATAACTATAGTTCATCAAGTATAAATCATATCTCATGCATTACTGTCATCACCTCAATTCTATGTACAAAATAACTGTAAAGTTACATTTCCATCATCATTCATCAATACGATATTTTTTATTTCATAACTCAAGTTGAATACAACTTAAGCTAATTACATCGCAAACAGACATTTATACTTAATATAAGTTCAACTAAAAAAATCAATATACATTTTCTTTTCCACGAGCCTCGAATCTGTTTTGTCATGACTCAGCTGATAGTTCATCCTTAAATCTACAAATAAAATTATTTGCAAGGTTGAGCACAACGGCTTAACAAGTCTAACAGATAACACGCAGCACATAACTTGCATTTTATACATGATTTACAATTACTATACTTTGAATGCTTTCTACTTTTTATGCATCACAATTAGATCATGTATCATGATTCACTATGCTTAATATTGCACATGTCTCGTATCATTATATTGATCGGAGTTCACACTTCATCATATTTAACATTGCTTGCATCTCATTGCTAATATAATAATCATTTCTTTAAAATAGCATATATCACATATCAATTGAGTTTCTGTAACTCAATTTAAACCAGTCATACTTTGACCTTAACTATACTTTCTTAAGATACTGCACTTTTACCACTTGTCGGAGGCATTTGTATCCTCCTTGCTTGTTTTTCTCTTCTTTCTAACTAAGGGGCTGTTTGTTTAGGATTGAATACATCCGAATGGCTAAATCGATCAGCCATTAAGTGCATTTGTTTTGAAAAAAATCCATCTGAATGGCTGAATCGGTCAGATGATTGAGCTGAATGGCTAAGTCTGATTTTTTTGGCTGAATGGCTGAATGAGCAGCTGAATAAAGTAAAAAAATTAAAAAATTAAAAAAAATATTAACTATTATATTAAGTAATATTAAATAAATTTATAACAATTTTGAATTTTTTCAGAGGGCTAAAATAATAAAATTATGTCATTCATATGTTTCACACATGTTAATTATCAAACAACTTTTTTCATTCAGATTCAGATTCAGCTCATTCAGATTCAGATTTATTTATTTTTTATCAAACACCCCCTAAATCTTCTTCTTTTATAATTTATACAAAAAATAAAATAAATATCTTATATATTCAATCCACTGAACCTTGCACAACTATCTCTAATTCCATGCTACAGTTCATCTCATCCAACCTTATATCATATCTCAAGGGGGGACTAACTCATAACTAGTGGGCGAGCCATATTTACCCAATGTGGGACAACCACAATCACAAAACCTTGCATCAAGAAACTTACTTGGATAAGATGCAAAACATATGCATTGTTGTTTAAAAGGGAATTAATTTACTTTTGTTTAAAAGGGAAGACATATAAAGTAATGAACAGGAGGATGTATTCAAGGTTTAGTATATCAACAGTGGGATAACTATGAATAAGAGGGTCAAGATGGCTAGGTTTTGATGAATACGAGTCCTGTTATGATGCGAGGGTGGAAACTGCCTTTATTCTCAAATAATTACTAAGCATTGATAGACTAGAAATGGTCTTGCATCCAATACTCTGACAGTGTAGCTAAAGAATGAATTATAACGATAGACGTTCCAATTGTCCTCCCATCTTTTACTCTTCTTTCTTTCCATTAAATTCTTCTTATATAAAGGTATAATAACTAGGACATCTACTAAGACAGTGGCATTGAGAAGATGAGAATGAAAGTATTTGATGGTAGGTGTAAATATACAAGTAAGTTCCAACAATGCAAAACAATCTGTAAAGATACACAGACAAATACGCCAACTAGAATATAAATACCTTCATGGAAGTGTATCAAGTTTGAGCATAAATTATGCTTACCTTTTCATTCCAATAAATTATAAATTGACCGAAAAACTCCAAAATTGATGGAATGGGCTTGAAGTGCCTAGTATGTTGAGAAAGTAGACAAATGATTAGATCAATTGCAAATGAATATTACCAAGTTACGAAAGTAGACAAATGATTAGATCAATTGCAAATGAATAGTCCCCTTAAACAATATTAATACAAACTAATCAAATTCTATATCAATTTGTTTTCGTTCATTGCAGGCAGGCAGTTATGTATCCTTACTTTCCAAAGCGCCCAAATATTTACTAAAGAAGATAATGGAGTAGGAAATTTATAAATCCAGTGTCAGAAATTAATATCAATTGGAAAAAAGGTGGTGAAGCAATATTGCAAAATCTTTTTGCTATCAACATCAGTATGAGTATCAAACTATCCATACCAAAACCAATTGTGGGTAACTATGAATAAAAGTAAAACTTGGATGTTCAATCAAGGAAGTAACTTTCACCTCCACAGCAGCATCAAATGTTAGAAGTACAGGAATAGGTGAGCCAAGCATAGGAGTTATGACTCCTGCTCTTTTCCTAGCCTTGTGATCCAATGCCTCTAATTTAAACAGGATTGTCTCTAACCTGCAACAAAGAGCGGACCGACGACATTATTCCAAGCACACACCAAAGACTGACTCCAAAATTAAAATCAACCAAACTAAATCATATAATAAAACTAAAAATAATTAAGAAAAAAACCTGCTCAAACTTTGGTAAATGCCAACGCCCCCATTGGTTTCAACGTGAAGTGATTTACATTAGAAAGTATTTTACATTATAAAGTTGTTTTCAGGAATAAAAATTCTGTTGGTCATTTTTCTAGTGCTTTGGAGGTTTGGAAAATATGTTTAGGAAAAAAAATTGTTTTGGCAGAAATTATAGTTTCATGGAAATGGTTTCACCAAAACATTTTAAGTTATTTCCTAGTACAACTGATTTCCTAGACCAATAAGGCTAAATTTATTTATTACTATGAAGATAAAATTAAAGGGCGATGATAATCTTGCCAAGGATCTAATCAAAATGTGTATCAACACAACTTTTTAAATCAAAAGAATTGGTAACTAATGCTTATTTTAGAGGCCAAGTGTACCACAGAACAACACCAAGGACATAAGTAAATCTCCTCCTTCGAAGTTTGAACAAATTTTCTGCAATGTAAATACGTATTTTTTGGGTATAAAAGAAAAAAAAATTATTAGATAAAAACTATGTAAAGAAAGGAAAAGATGCACAAAGTAATTGGATTCCATCTTCTATTCTTCTCATTTATCAACAATGGAAGTAATTTGGTTGGCACATATTTTATAAATGCCAAGAGGTTACAACCTATTTTCTAACAATATAACACAAAAAGAACAGATTCATATAGAAAAATTTATATCCATTAATAATAATTTCAAATATATGACGAGTCATACAAAGTTGTGAAGTTAGAAAACATAATGTACCCAAATCTTTACAAATATGAAACAAGTAAAACGATAAAGACAACAAGAAGTTGGTCAACAATATAAGAAATTATTATTATATCCATTAATAATCATTTCTTATATTGTTTTGAATTTTTGTGAGAGAATGGTCAGCTAGAAGTTGGGCCTCATCCAATTTGATAAAAGTAAATTGCAATCACAAGAGGTGTAAGTTATTTTGGTTTCCCTAAGAAATTTTTCCAATAGTTTAGTTTAAATGAATTCTATAAAATGCGAAAACCATTTTCTGGAAATAAAAAAAAACATCAAATGAAGAAAGTTAGCAAGCAGTCCATGATTACTGCCTTGAGCCTATCTAACCACAATGGCATGACTATGAGTACAATACCATTTCACTAGAGATTTTCTTAGTTACGAGAATTGGACCCCTGATTCCTTCAAAACCCTTAGATTTTGTGATAGCACATTACAACTCTACTCCCACAGCTTTTTAACTAGAAATAGTTATTCAATTCCAAAGCAAAATATTTACACAACAAATATATCAGCATAAGTTGTAGCAGAGGTTTTATATAACTTACGAATTTGTGTGTGTGGAGGGTTTGTTGTAAATTTGATTTATAGACTAAGGTGGGAGTAAAGATGCTTTGATTCTTGCAGGTTGGTTCGCTTTTCTCTAGAATACCTTTTGAAGATTGCCAAAAGGGGTGGTGGAACCGTGTAACACGATGTATGGGCATCAGGAAGATTGCCAAAAGCCATGCATTGTGACTGCTGAAATGGAAAAACTTGTGCTTCAAATTAAAGACCCAAGAATTTGGATTTTCCATGGTCTTTGTCATAGCCTGAATGTGAGATAGATTGTTAGGGTGTAAATAATTGGACCTCTTTGTTTTAGATCCCTTGATTGTAACTATTGCAAAAAAAAATAGCACACAACATATATTGTATTGTTTAGCAAGGCTCAAAATGAGTTAAGAGATAAAAGTTTATTACCTGTTCTCTATCTTCTCTCTCTCTCTTTCTCATACACAACCACAATTTTTTAAATGTAGTTGATCTTAGTTACTGACAATTTTTTCAAATTAAATGTTATTTGTTACAAGGTTGTTTTGTCAGAATTAATATCACAAAAAGAGTTTCAAGTTTGTTTAAAGACATCATAAAGGCAAAAAGGGAGGTGAGGGACACCTTTCGTGCTTTCATAAATAAATTCACATTAATTTTATTTGTCCTAATTGACTTTTTATAGTCAAATTGACCATATTTAGAATCAAAATTTATTCTTAGCTTATTGGATATAGGCACAAAATTATTATCATAAGAAAATATATCAAATATACTACCAAAGTCAACTTGTTTGATTTCAAAATTTCTAATATACTTATTTAATTATTCTTTAAATTGGTCAATTTTACCATAAAAAATCAATTAAAACAGATAAAGTCTGAAGGATGGAGTACTACTTTGGTATTTTTAGAACAAAGAGAGTATTAATTACTGAAAAAAAGGATGTATCAAAATTTGGTTATCACTATGCGCTCTGACCAAGTGCTACATATTTATTTCGGGGGTGTTTGTTACAGGTCATGATGAATACTCACCTAAACACAGATTACTGGTAATAGGAGATGGTCATATTGTATTATTTCTGTTTGGTAAAAGATGTGATTATCGATAATTGCTATTGTGAGTGTTTGGAATGAATTCAAGATTACTAGGTATATCTTTTAAATATTGATCTTTTACTAAAATATACTTGTACTGATTTTAGTTGAATGATTCACTCATATGGTTATTGTCAAACGTAATTAAAACTCATCAAAGTACTATCAAACTAATTAATTCAGTATTACTTAGTAAATCGTATTAAATTTTTAATATGTTTATAAAATAACAATTCATGATTTATTCAATTATTAAACACAAAATTTAAAGTATGTTGCTAATAATACATTAAACTTATAATAATAAATAACAAATAACACCACATACTTTGTATGTACAATGAGCTATTTTAGTTAAACTAAACATGATGACAAACTAAAAAAAATCAAAAAAATAAAAAAAAATATAAATTATGTGACTAATAAGGATATTTATGTCCCGGTTGTTAAATATAAAAGATATTTTTGTTAAAATAAAAGTTTCAAGATGACTACTATGTGGTAATCTCTGATTACTACCTATTTTTTGGTCATCTGATTACTGGGAATCTTAACACTTTATCGGGTATCTAATTCTCAAAAATGTAATATTACCAATATAACAAATACAACCTACAAAAATGACCAATCATATTACCAAGTATTTAAGATGACCACGTTTGACGACTTCAAAAATACACCGTAGTTCCATTCCAATTCACCAAATGTGCATTCCTTTGCATGGCCCCACTTTCTGATATTCCCAAAAGAAAAAAGTTGTTGATCAGAATAGGGATTTAGCTGATCTATAATAATATTTTAATGAAAAATTGAAAAGTTAAAGGACAAATTTGTAATTTTCAAAAGTTTCTTTGAATATAAAAAGGACAAAGTAAACTCCACGATCTAAAATCGTGAAAATGAATCTTATTTGACCTTTTTACTTTACTTTAACATATAAAACATAATGAGATTTTTCTTCTTCTTTTTTTCCTTGGCGGATGGCTCTATGCAGATAGTGAAAACTAATCTCTGCATGGGGGATGAAATTATTCCCTATATTATACATACTATTTTATGCTCTCATTTTCAAAATATAAGATTATTATGGATTTTAAGAAGTCAGTTTGCGAAATTAAGTACTATCTTCATTCCAAAATTAAATATATAATTTAACTTTTGAGGTCAAACGACGATATATTAAAGTTCAAAATTGGTATGATTAATAAAAGTTTAAAATAAAATAAATTTTGTGATCATTAATTTTTGTTATATACTACTCCCTCCTTTCTATTATATAAGTCGTTTAAGACGCACAATAAGAAATCTCATTAATTCTAATGTTAGGTAATTAATGTTGGTTTGAAATTTCAATTCTACACATGCACTAATTAATTACTCTTCCTCCTCTCTCTCTCGATTACTCTATTTTTTTAGGGGCTAAGTAGGAAATGATTAGTTTTTCTCCCAGATATATATGTAAAACGTCTTATATATGAAAAGGAGGGAGTATACAATTATAATAATTATATCAACTAAAATTAAATAATTTTACATCAATTTTAGAGTTTAATATACTGTCGTTTGACCTCAAAAATCAATTTGTATCTCTAATTTTAGAACGAATGGATTATATAAAAAGTAGTACTCCCTTTCTTCCGAATTATAAAATCAATATTTATTTGAGTAACGCCAGGAGTCTAACATTTTTTGTCTCAAAAAAATTCTCAAATGAGGTGTCATCATTACATTATAAATCTCATGTAATTGGTCGTGCTATAAAGTATTATTAAAATATTCAATATCATGTCACTTAAGACCAAAAATTTGAGACCCTTAACATTACTCTATTTATTTTCTAAAAAAAATATTTTCAAAATTAAAATTGACATGAATCATTTTAAATTTAGAAAATAATAAATCTTATAATTAATAGTATCTTTTAGGTAGTTTATGATATTTATAAGATGCAACTTTGTAATTTATTCTTATAATACTTGCGTATTTTTTAATGAATGTTATCAAATTTTGAGTTTGAAATGGGTTCCAATTGACTTTTTTTGGTCTTATAATAGGGAATAGAAGTATGTATTATGCAGTTAAAATAATATTTTAATATGAGACGCACCTTTTCTGTATTTGATCCTGAATAACGTGGTTAAAATAAGCTTTTCTGTATCTGCTCCAGTCCATTGAAAATAATCTGTTCCGGTCACATGAAAATCTGACATCTTGACAAGAGTATTTTGTTCTGTCCAAGAAAGATCATCTGGTCTGTTCCCCTCATCTTCATCATCTTCATCATCATACACAACCTTAATACCAATTTTTTCTACTACCAAACGATCAGGCAAAGTTGTTCTGTTCTCATCTTCTTCTTCATGTTCATCATCATCATCATCATACACAACCTTAATACCAATTTTTTCTACTACGAAAGGATCAGTTTCATAATTGATGAGTGAAACAGTAACTGTATCGCCACCTTCTAATGCATTCCCCGACTTCCAGTGACTCAACATCATGAAATACTCTTCCTCTTCATCTTCATCAGGCTTCCAAAAGTTGGGGCCGTATAGCCAGCTAAAATCCTTGGTTTTGTTATTCATTCTAATCACTGGCTTACAATCATAGGACCACCCACCTCTGTAAACAACACACACATTCAATCCTTGGATATTAGGAAGTGAAGGCATGGTAAAGGTGACAGAGTTTGAAATATGAGGCGGTGTTGAGACACAGTAGTATCCTGCAGGAGGCGCACACCCTGGAACACTTGTGCTGAATATGCCATATTCATAAACTACCTGCACGCAACTACTATCATGTAAGTATGTTATTCATTCTAAATAATAGCCTAAAACAAAAGGACAAACACAGAGACTACCTACCTTGATGGCATTATAAAATTCTACGGTATACTTTGATGTTAACATTAAATCCACGTCGAACAAGCCAAGTTTCTTCAAGATTTTTATGTCGCAATTTGTAACTGGCACCGACTTAAATAATCTTTCAACTTCAACAAGTTCTCTACAGTTGTAACAATACCTCCCAACTAAATTTGGTGTTGTCCCCACCTTTTTCAAGGACCTGTTGTATGATGCCCAAATATTTCTTACAGTACTCGGAAGACCTACAATAGATTGGAGCCGTGGACAATATTCTAAATGGAGATCCTCAAGCCTACCAAGACCTCTGATGCAATCTGGAAGAGTTTCAATTAAATTTTTACTCAAATCCAAGCGCATCAACGAGGATAGGTTACTGAAATCCATGGGGAAAGAATCATTAGATAGATTACAGCCTATAAGGCTCAATTCAGACAAAAACCGTGGTAAAGAAACCCGTTGTTGGACGACTCTAGTCAGAGCCAATGTAGGATTCATGTTAATTCCATCAGCCCCAAACTCTTTCAGCGAGTCCAGATTCCTCAGCCCCATTGGAAACTCGCAAAGACTTGAACAACCAGAAATTATCAGTCTTTCAAGCTTTCTTAGCATGTCAAGCTTTCTTGGAAGCTTCATAAGTTTTTTGCAGTTTTCTAGATCAAGCACAAGAAGTCTCTCAGCGAATTCAATGGACTCACAAACCTCAACCAAACGTACACAGCCTTTAAGGATCAATATCTCTAGATTTGGAACTTCTGAGAATTTGGGGGTCCCTTCAAGCCATTCAGAATGACTTAGATTGAGAGTCTTCAGACACGGAAGGAACTGTCAATATGAAAAAGTAAATTAAATCTGTAGTAAGAGTCTACTTGTTCTTCTTTTATCTAGCTTATTTTGTTTGTTAGTCACTGTCGTACCTTGCTTCTCTTCCAGACACGCTTTAAGCTGCTATATTGTAAGTCCAGTCCAATCAAGCAATCTAAAGGAAAATCATTCGGCATAAAGTTCAAATCAAATCCATGCCAGCACAACCACCTTAACCCGTTAGGAAAATTTTTATAGCCTCCACTAAGTTTTACAAAATTGAGCTGCAGGAATTTAATTTGCTGCATCCTAGCAAATGCCTCAGTTTTGAAGTCCACATGGTTTGAACTACTCACATTATTGTCCACTGAAAACCATGCCAAGCAGTTGCAACAAAGTCTGTTTAGTGCACTGGTCCAGTAAAATGTATTGACACTTGAGATTGATCTTGCCGAATGATCTCCGCTAGAAGTTTGCATATCATAGACGAAAGCTTCAATTGAATTTGAGCCCTGTTAAAAGAAATAAAATAACAAGAAGCTAAATAAATATGAGCACACATGGAAAATAAAAAATAAAAAAGAACGAAAACAAAAAACATGTAATAAAATGTTTCTCTTACAGTTTTGTCTCTCAATACACTAAAACAATCCTTGTGATGCCACAACCTACTACGCTCACCAGGATTAGAAGATTCTTGCCGAATAATTTCTCTTCCCATGTCTCTAACTAAATTATGCATCATCAATTTGTTTTTATTGTTAATTGTTAACAGATGCCGATCGATGAGATTCACAATGCCTACTGTTGGGTAGAAACCACACGCTTCTAGTATCATCACCGTCCAGTCCTTGTCTTTTTCAACAAAGAAACAAGCAATATGAAGGAACAACTTCTCATCGTGGTCGTCCGGTAAGGATTGCAGACTTACTTTGAGTGTCTCAAGGATTTTACCATTAGGAATTGATTCTAATTTCTCCAATGCATTCCCCCATACGTCAACGTTTTGCGCTGATAGAGAACGACCCAAAACTTGAAGAGCTAGTGGAAGCCCTCCACAGTATTGTATTACCTTCTTCGTGTAGTCCATGTCAATTTTGGTTGGATGGTCTTGTTTAAAGGCATGCAAACTGAATAGCTTAATCGATTCATTACGATCCATTTCTTGAACCTTATATACCTCATAAACATCATTAAGTGTTAACACCGATTCTTGCCTAGTTGTTATGATGATTTTACTTCCTGGAGAAAACCAATCTCGCATTCCAAGTATTCTATATAATTGGTCAAAGTCATACACATCGTCGAGAACCAGGAGGACCTTTTTACAACACAATGCATCTTGAATCTTAATGATTCCTTCATCAATATTGTTTATATCTTCTTTTTTCCACTTGCAAATATCCGAAAGAAGTTGATTCTGTAAACCAACAAAACCTTTAGTTGTTTTTGACAGTTCGTTTATATCCATGAGAAAGCTACTACCGTCAAAATTTTCAAAGTTTTTGTTAAAGACGGATTTGGCAATAGTTGTCTTTCCAATCCCGCCCATGCCACAAATCATCATTATGCTAGCACTAGTTGACCCATCCCGCAACCACAAATCAATTTTTCTGGTCCGATCATGTATACCAACCAAATAAGGACCTTCATCTAATACTTTTCGATTGAGTTTATGTTGAACCATAGTAGCAACTTTTTGTATAAACTTTGACTCGTCCCTACAAATTGTAGTCAAAATAGGAAAGCAAGTAGAATAAGCAACCATTAATCTTAGATATGTACAAAACAAATCTAATTTAGAACTCACTGTAATCCCACAGTTTAATAAAAAAATGATCAAAGGCCACAAATGTCATCCTGGTTTTTCTCATGTTGTTTTATTGACTTCATTTAAGGAAGAATGTGAGATAGTCTCCAAAAAAGTAAGCTTAAGAAAGTGAAAGACACTTGTTTACGAGATTTTTTACAGCTTCACCAAAAGGAGTTATTAAAAGAAAAATAAGAAATAATTTTCATTATATATGTACCTAGAAATATGTATGTTTATATGTAGTTTTTATATTTTTCCACAATGTATGCATTGTTCTCATTCCAGCTGAATTAAAGCACATAACCAATTTGCGTATAGGATATGAATTATAAGGATGTTACCCATTATCTTGGTCTTTCAGTTCCATTCCAGACAAATCTGCAGCTTCCCTAAGTGCTCCCTTCCACCTCCTGACCTTGTCGGTGAATTCCTTCTTCCTTTCATCATTAGTTTCTGTCTTGAGTTTCTCTTCGTATCTATCAAATGCTTCTCCAATGCTCCCTGACTGGTACCTAACTTGGGAGGGATCCACGTGATAGAAAACTGGGAGAACTACATGTTTAGCGGTTCGCTTGCGCTCAAGGATCATTAAAAGCTCATCAAGACACCATCTAGAAGATGCATAGTTCTTCGAGAAGACAATTATCGAGATCCTAGATTGTTGAATAGCTTTTTCCAATTCTGACTTGATATTGTTTCCCCTTTCTATCTCATCGTCATCTCTGAACGTGTGAAATCCCGCTTGCACCAATGTTGTATATAAGTGACTTGTAAAGGTTTCTCGAGTGTCTACACCTCTAAAACTCAAGAATACTTGATAAGTACATCTTGAACTGGAAAAAGAAGCTTCTTGGGTTCTCACAACAGCCATGATATAAAGCTCTGCAAGTTGAGTGACAGAGAAATCCAAACAATCTGTTAAGGCAGCAGAGATGCTTAGGAACAGAACAGTCAAATTAAAATATATATAGAACAAATTGAATGATGAATAAAAAGAATGAAATATAATCCTGAACTAAATTAAGAGCAAGTTGTCACATGGTATGAGTTGCTATAAGATGCATGACTAGTTATATATATATATATATTCATTTGTTAATTAATTATTTACATTATTAAAAGTTATTAATAAATAAGGATTAAGGAAGTGGCATGGCAGACAAGGAGGTTTATTTTAAAAGAAACAGCGATACTTTCGGCTAAAGTTGCAGGTCAATGTTTCACATCCAAACTGTTGGCAAAATAACAAACAATTGGGGTGGAACTAACTTAGATGACAATGTATAGCTAGCTATAGTAATTGGCTGAAAATCAATCATCATCATAAATTCCTAGTTCAAGTTATGGTAATCGAGTTCAGCAGACAAGTAAAATTAAATTAATTAATGGAACAAATGCACACATTTCTTCTAAATTATAATCGATTAAATATGTAACACCCCCTTCCCGAAATAGAAAGGGAGGTTACTCAAAACACAACAGAACTAAAGAAAATAATCCTAAAGCTCTAAACCACAAAAGAATAGTATTTAAAACTAATAAATATCAACAAGGTCACACCAGAATAAATGCCAACAGACTCAAACTCAAATCTAGAGTATTTATTACAACTCAAAAAATAAAATCAATCTATCAAGCTTAAACAGAATATCTAAATCATTGGATTGAAAGGAGCTCTCATCACACTTGCCCTTGATTCCCCTGAATACCTGCCAGATGAAAAACACAGCATGAACCAAACGCCCAGTACAGATATAGAATACAAGAATAATGAAACGAAATAACTAACTCAATAAATGAACTGAACTGAACTGAAACGAACAAAACTAACACAATGAAATAATAGGCTGAATCAAATGGCTGGGTGTTATTTCATACCGAGCTCAAAACAAAAGAGAAATATACCTTGCCACACAGGCAAGTCAAATAATGTCACACAGGCAAGTCACACACATTGGACCGCGAATCCAAATGTATGCAAAATCGGAAGGCGTGTTTAGGCACAAACATCGCCACTCCGCAGAACAGAACAGAAAACTAGGGTCGACCCATACGCCTCCCACAACAAAACACCAGATGGCCAACTCCCACCGAAGCACAAAACAGAGACGCCGTGGACTGATCACACCGCCACGGAAAGTGTCATGCCTCTCGTGCCAAGACGACATACCTGTGGTACCCCCACAGGTGGTTATAGCTCAAGTATACCCTACGGTATATTCTAATAATAATACCATGTCACAACACATGCGATACAATATTAACACAAGGGGTTCTAGTATGTACATGTAACAACGAAACAAATATAAATACGAAACTTCAAAGATAAGTTAACATGTACATCTCTAAAAGATTAAAATAAACACCAAATATGTTAACCCAATTCAAAGAGTACAAACACGATATCTAGGTATCACTACCAAGACGAAACTATAACGAGAATTTGAGAACGAACGATCAGGAGAAACAATAACCAATATCGAAACGAGAAACAAAACGAACAAATTAAATTTAATACGAGAATCGCTAAAGGAGTACGGAATCCGTACCTGAATTAAGCAATGTAATACCCAAATTTATAATCTCAATATAGTTCGTTACACTCCTTCCGTCCAAACTAATTAAACAAAAAAAATGATTAACATAAGTACGTTTGCAAATTATTATTATTATTATTATTATTATTATTATTATTATTATTATTATTACTATTCTTATTATTATTCTTATTCTTATTCTTAGTCTTAGTCTTAGTCTTAGTCTTATTCTTATTCTTATTCTTGTTCTTATTCTTATTCTTATTCTTATTCTTACAGCCTTCCGTCCAACAACAAAAAGCAACAGCTTTGTTAGATCATAAATATATATATATATATATATATATATATAACTCATGTTCCAAATCAATTATAATAATATAAAAAAATTGTACCAAACAAAACTATTTTAAAGTCATCATATGATAACTTCTTTATTTTATAAATAAAAACCATGACCTCCGTTCCACAAAATAAGCAATCTGACAAAACTCTACACAACCACAATAAAAAGGTTTGATGGAAAAGTGTATATATATGTATATAGAACATATATATATATATATATAATACATACATATATATAGTAACATTACGAATATATATATATATAATACATATACATATAGTAGCAGTAGCCTCCATTCCAAACAAAGAATTGGTTTATATATATATATTACCTGCTCAAATTTCTCCTCTCCTTTTTCTTTCCCTCCGATCCCCACTTCTGCGAAAGCTGCTATTCCACTTTTCCACAGTTACGTATAAAGTGTATGCGGGTTTAATTAGGTTTAGTTATTTATTTATTATTTCTCCTAATTATAATAGAATTCTAATATTACACAAATATAAATTTGATCCAATTAGTATTAAGGCCCAATTAATGTAGTCCACATAAATTACATGCAATGTTTGACCCAAACATAAGAAAAGCCCAATTAAATATTTAAATAACATTTTAAAATGTCATTTATTAATTTTTTTATTTTTCGAGTATTACATTACCTACCCCTTAAAAAGGATTCCGTCCCCGGAATCAAAAGAAAAGAACGAACCTAATTATCAAATAAAACAGAAGCATCACGACTGTCAACTAAAAGAGATCAACGAGTATAAGCAAAACAGATTAAAGACAGATTCGAATATAGCTGAACAGAAAATTAAACTGAACAAAACCTAACCCAGAAGTCTACCCATAACTCACAGGTCAAACCTAAATAGATTTTCTACAAGAAAGAACCTAAGCTCTGATACCAACTCTGTTGATATTTATTGGATTATTCTTTTGTGGCTTAGAGCCTTATTAATATTTCTTCAGTTCTGTTGTGTTTTGAGTAACCTTCCTTTCTATTTCGGAAAGGGGGTGTTATATATATATATGATCTAACAAAACTGTTGCTTTTTGTTGTTGGACGGAAGGCTGTAAGAATAATAATAATTAAAAAAAAAAAATTGTACCGAACAAAACCATTTTAAAGTCATCATATGATAACTTCTTTATTTTATAAATAAAAACCATGACCTCCGTTCCACAAAATAAGCAATCTAACAAAACTCTACACAGCCACAATAAAAAGGTTTGATGGAAAAGTATATATATATATATATATATATATATATATATAGCAGTACTAATATATATATAATACATACATATATATAGTAACATTACGAATATATATATATAATACATATACATATAGTAGCAGTAGCCTCCATTCCAAACAAAGAATTGGTTTATATATATATATATTATCTGCTCAAATTTCTCCTCTCCTTTTTCTTTCCCTCCGATCCCCACTTCTGCGAAAGCTGCTATTCCACTTTTCCACAGTTACGTATAAAGTGTATGCGGGTTTAATTAGGTTTAGTTATTTATTTATTATTTCTCCTAATTATAATAGAATTCTAATATTACACAAATATAAATTTGATCCAATTAGTATTAAGACCCAATTAATGTAGCCCACATAAATTAAATGCAATGTTTGACCCAAACATAAGAAAAGCCCAATTAAATATTTAAATAACATTTTAAAATGTCATTTATTAATTTTTTTATTTTTCGAGTATTACAAAATACTTAATTGAGAGAGACGGTAACAACCCCAAAATCTGGACTAATTTCACTCCCGATCTTGTGCGTTAAAATATAAATTCATTCTAATTCTCCGTCAATAAACAATATTATAATTGATAAAATTCGTATAATTTAAAACTTTTACAACATTTAATATCAATAAAGATATTAAAATGTAGTTATTTAAAACTTTCCTCAATTCCATAATTGCAATCTTTATACATTACCTTACAACTCATGATCATATACATAATGATCTATTTTATTACATTAATGATCTGTAACAACCTGTCACTCATATACATAAATGATCAGCACATTAATACATTATAGTGGTACCTATTCGCTTTAAATGTTATCCTAACATTTCCTTACAGCCTATACCATTTGGTAACAGTTTACCCCCAAAAAGGGATTATCAGAATATTTGTTAATCCTGTGATATTCAACAAGCAATTTTTGTTCATTTGTAATACCCGGTTTAAAAAAATTAATAAAAGATAATAAAATAATATAATTAGATAATAGAAGTGTAATTAATAATTATTTATACATATCTAAAACCTATATGCATAACATAAGTCATTTAAGTTGTAACAACCTTTTAATTTTAAAAGGACTCGTGTACTTGGTAACCTATTTTGCAAAGGAATTAAATATATTTAAACAACTAGAGAGAGAGAGAAGAACGTAAAAAAAAAACTACTTGGCTTTGGAGTACTGCGGAACAGAGAAAAAGAAAAGAAGAAAACTCAAAGGTAAACTTAAATCTTTCTTTTCAATTATGAAATAATATTATACTATATATGTATGATTAGATTTTTAAAACAATAATTATAATAACAAAAAGATTATGAAAAGGGTGTTATGAATGTATTCTGGTGTATATTTTTAAGCAGATTAAAATCAATTAATGGTCACTTTGTATTAATTTGTATGTATATTTATGTCTGCTTCAAACTGTTTGGATAAGATAGTTTGTGTAGTATTTATACATAATTGTATTGTGATGGGATGTAGACCATATTTAATGGTGTATATTACTATTAGTATCAATTGTGCAGTAATACGAATATTAGTATCTAGCATGGCAGGATGTTAGTATGCTTGGTATGAGTTATGGCGCCTGCCATGTGGTGTTATTTATCTAAAGGTATATACTATATGTTTTAACGTGTTTTCGTTATGAATTAGATATTAAAAGTATTATTTATATGAATTAAATCGTTTTGGTACAAACTCATTTTTAATTTGTGACAAGTTATTTCTTTAAATTATTAGTGCTATTTTAGCACCTAAATATATAGTTTCTTAATTAAAAAATAATAATAAATGAATAAAATAAAAATAATTATAATCTCAAAGACAAAAATAGTGTAATTATTTATATTAAAATTATAATTCTGCGTATTAATTACTAATTGAAATAAAAATTAAGCATGGGTGTGTAAGATATGAAGTAAAAATGCGTTTGAGATAAGATATTTTATCCTAATGATTTCTATTTGTTCTAAATTTTTATTTAGGATTTGGCTAATATTTTTGTATTTTGCAATATCAAGGTAAGTGGCTTTCCAAACTATTTAGTGATTTTAAAATTATCGTTATTTATATGTATGTCTTAGTAATTACTCAGATGCCTAAATCTAAATGAATGTTTTCAAAATTTGTTACGCTTCCATTCAAATTAAAATGTTATGTTTCTATATCAAATTTCGGATCAAGTATTTATTTTTGAATTGTGAAATGAGATTATATGATTTTGAACTGTAAAAAAGTATCGTTTAGAATATCGATAATATTGAGAAAATATTTTGAAATCCTCAGTCTGACTATGTATAGAACCCGTTATTGATTATGTTTAGTTCCGGAGCTAATATAGGACCTACTAAGGCGCACACTTTTTAAATGTCCTTCGGGGAGCGTGCATAACTGCATATTAGATACCTTAGTAGGATGCGTGATCATTGACGTTATAGAACTTTTGGGTCGTATTACAGGGACTACTGTAACCTTAGTCGTTAAGACTGTTGATTAAAAGATATATTGTTTACATTGAAATCATTTTGAATGTGAAATTCGTTTTGTTATTATTTGTTTTAGTTTTGAAAAGTATATTTACTATTGATATCGAACAAAGAGTTATTTCGAAAAAAAATGTTTTGCAAATTATATTTGATCCACCTAAATAGTAAGGATTGCTACTTGCTGGGCTTCACCGCTCACCCCTTACAAATTTTTACAGGTCTCATCATTAATAGTTGAGCACTTGTTTGATATGCTTTGGATGGTTGGAGCTAATTTAAGATGTACCTCTTTTGTCGTTGAATTTGTAATAAAACTCTTAGTTTCGGGGAGCTGTATCTCCATTTTACGATTTTGATATTTAGTGGTATTTCATTTTGAATTGGATTTGAAAGATGTTTATTGTTGAGTTGTTTTGTTTAGGCTGCGCTATTGATATCGTTGCCTTGCGGGCATTTGGGCTTGCGGCGTGTAACACTTTGGACCTGCAGCGGGTTCGGGGTGTTACAGAGATGGTATCAAAGCAGTGGCCCCTGACAATGTGTTGGGTTGAAAAAACCTACATATTCCTTGGGGAGTGATTTTGGGAATTAGCTGTGGGTAATAGTTTTGACTAAATTTAAGAATTTTGAAATTGAATAAAGAATAAGGTAAGAAATCTATGTATTGTTTGAGGTTTGGTACTTGAGGCTAATTGGGAGTTTTTGAATTGCAATTATGTGTGCATTTTTATCTTGATCCGTTTTTGTTACTAGTTTTGTATAGTGTTGTTGAGTGGGGATTGCTTTTTGTAAGGAAAATGCCGCCTAGAAGAAGCAACCCTACTAACACCAATTTTGGCGCTGATGGTCTGACCAATGTTCTAAAAGGCGCTAGGCGGGAGGCCAGGGGGGGCCTAGCGCCTAGAGGGCCTAGGCGGGGCCTAGGAGGGGCCTAGGCGGAGCTTAGGCGGGATTTTTTATTTTAAGCTAATTTTAATATTTTATCTTACATTTATCCAAATAAAACAATAATATAAAGCAAAACAATCTATAATAAAGATAATAAAGACATTTACTTAAAGTTCAAACACATCCATATTGTCAATGTCAAATTTCAAACACAAACATGCAATTGTTCAAAGTTCAAACATATCTTTAACGTATTAGTTTTATTCATAAACAAGATTTCTATTAAATAATAAAATTTCAAAATTCAAAAATTCATTTCAATATTAAAACTTAAGAAACTAAATATAAATTTAAGAATTATATTGAATTAAACTAAATATTACAAATGTATCATCATTTATATAATTTGAAGTTGATACAAGTTCAAAAAATTACAACTATAATAAAATTATTAATTTTAACTTGATCTTGTTCACTTTTTATTGTGATTTGATATGCTACAAACTGCATTATGAATATGGTAAATCATTAGAAAAATAAATATATCAAGATCTGATTTGGATAGTTATTAAAATAAAAAAAAACCTCTCCGCCTAGGCCCCGCCTAATTTCCCGGAAGGATTTTTTTGCCGCCTTAGGCTTAGACTTAGGCGAGGCGCCAGGGGAGCCTAGTGCCTAGGCGAGGCGCCAAGAGAGGGCCTAGCGCCTAGGCGGGGCGCCATGGGGGGGCCTAGCGCCTAGGCGGGGCCTAGGCGGACCTAAGCGAGAATTTTTAGAACACTGGGTTTGACTCAGCTGGCTACTACTTTAGCTCAGCTAGTGCAGAACCAACAACCTGACATCGTGACATAGTAGTGGAATTCAAGCGATTGAACCCGCCAATATTTGAAGGGGCTACGGACCTTGCCATCGTTGAGAAGTGGATTCAATAAATGGAGAAGGCGTTTGACTTGTTAGGAAGTAGTGAGACTAATAAGGTGACGTTGGCAGTTTACCAGCTTCAGGGTGGGGCGTATGATTGGTGGCTTATGGAGAAGAGAAAGCACGAAGGGAATCCTGAACCCTACACTTGGACCATGTTCAAGGAAATTCACCCACAAGTACTTTCCTAGAACGATTCGGACACAAAAGGAGAGGGAATTTATTAAGCTTGAACAAGGGAGTAAGACAGTTGCTCAATATGAAGCCGAATTCTCGAAGCTCGCCAAGAATGCACCGACCTTGGTAGCAGATGAGGAGACAAAAGCGCGTAGGTTGGAGGATGGGTTACGAGCCGACATAAGACATGGTGTGACGTCTTTTAAGCTGCCCACATATGATGTGGTGCTCAATACGGCGTTAGTGATCGAAAAGGGCTTAACAGAAATGGAGAAAGGGAAGGACAATAAGAGAGAAGAGCCATCTGGGGAAGAGTTGAGACATGGAGGACCTACAAAGAAGTTGAATACGCAAACCACTAAATTTAGAGGAAACCAATGGAATCAAGAGAACAAGTTGAAGTGATCGAGGTGTGGTAAGAACCACCCAGACAAGGAATGTCGTTGGAATACGGGAGCGTGCTTTCATTGTGAAGATTTCGGCCATAGGAATGCACAATGCCCCAAAAACCCTCCACCTAGAGGAGATGGAAAGCAGGAGGAAAAAACCTTGGCAGGCCTAGGACCTTTAATCAATTGTGCAGTAATGCGAATATTAGTATCTAGCATGACAGGATGTCAGTATGCTTGGTATGAGTTATGGCACTTGCCATGTGGTGTTATTAAGGTATATACTATATGTTTTAACGTGTTTTAGTTATGTATTAGATATTAAAAGTATTATTTATATGAATTACGTTTTGGTGCAAACTGATTTTGAAGTTGAAACAAGTTATTTTCTTTAAGTTATTAGTGCTATTTTAGCACCTAAATATATAGTTTCTTAATTAAAAAATAATAATAAATGAATAAAATAAAAATAATTATAATCTCAATAACAGTGTAATTATTTATATTAAAATTATAATTCTGCGTATTAATTACTAATTGAAATAAAAATTAAGCATATGTAAGATATGAAGTAAAAATGCGTTTGAGGTAGGATATTTTATCCTAATAATTTCTATTTGTTCTAAATTTATATTTAGGATTTGTTCGGCTAATATTTTCGTACTTCGCAATATCAAGGTAAGTGGTTTTCCGAACTATTTAGTGATTTTAAAATTATCGTTATTTATATGTATTGTCTTAGTAATTACTCGGATGCCTAAATGTATGTTTTCAAAATTTGTGTTTTATTTAAGGCTTCCATTTAAATTAAAATGTTATGTTTCTATATCAAATTTCGGATCAAGTATTTATTTTTGAATTGTGAAATGAGATTATATGATTTTGAACTGTGAAAAAGTATCGTTTAGAATATCGATAATATTGAGAAAATATTTTGAAATCCTCAATCTGACTATGTATAGAACCCATTATTGATTACGTTTAGTTCCGGAGCTAATATAGGACCTACCAAGGAGCACACCTTTTAGATGCCTTTCGGAGAGCGTGTATATTAGATACCTTAGTAGGGTGTGTGATCATTGACATTATAGAACTTTTGGGCCATGTTACAAGGCTACTGTAACCTTAGTCGCTAAGGTTGTTGATTAAAAGATATATTGTATACATTGAAATCATTTTGAATGTGAAATTCATTTTGTTATTATCTGTTTTAGTTTTGAAAAGTATATTTACTATTGTTATCGAACAAAGAGTTATTTCGGGAAAAAAATTATTTTGCAAATTATACTTGATCCACCTAAATAGTAAGGATTGCTACTTGTTGGGATTCACCGCTCACCCCTTACAAATTTTTACAGGTCTCATCGTTAATAGCTGAGCACTTGTTTGATATGCTTTGAATGGTTGGAGTTAGTTTAAGATGTTTACCTCTTTTGTCGTTGAATTTGTAATAAAACTCTTAGTTTCGGGGAGCTACGTCTCCATTTTACGACTTTGATATTTAGTGGTATTTCATTTTGAATTGGATTTGAAAGATGTTTATTGTTGAGTTGCTTTGTTTGGGCTGCACTATTAATATTGTTGCCTTGTGGGCATTTGGCCTTGCAGGGTGTAACACTTCGGGCTTGCAGCGGGTTCGAGGTGTTACATTATTGGTCTTTACAGAAAACTCAGATGTCTCGCACATAGCTGAAAATATTTATTTAAGCAAGAGTGAGCACGACGGCTCAGCAAGTTTAACAGTTAGCACATAACATGTAGTTCATGTTTTTCATACGTACTTTACATTATATCCATGGATCACAGTTATATGCATACTGGATATTTAGAACATGCATCATATACTTTGTATAACACATGTTTCACAAGACATGATTCACTTTATCATGGTTTTTCATTTCACAGTATAAAGCTCAAGAAGAACAGTTCAACTGAATACAACAGTTAACAACAATTTATAACATTTATGGTGTAACATCGCATTAGCACATAATAACATTTCACACATAAGAGCAAGTTTTGAAAAACTTGCCTATACCGGGATTTTGCCAATTCGCTAACCTTTCGCGTTTCGCGTTCCTTGCACGACCTACACCGTATGTGAGATCAACAATGCACATTATCAGTCAAAGCTTTGCTCTACTGTTAAACTTACTTTAAAACCATAACTTAACTTATTATTTCTTGTATCTTCTTTATAGACATATGACTGTGTTATTTAAATAACTCAGTTCTATATCCCACTTCATCACCACCTATGCTAGCACAGATTTGGTTCACTTTCACATAATTTTCCTTTAAGTATAATAATTTGGTGAAGGAATATCTGGAATAGCAAGGACAAGGCCTTCTAAAAGTATAAATGAAGAAAGAAGGAACATATTGGTTTGGAGTTCCAGTTATCAATAGCTTAAAAGATAGCAATGATACTAAAAAGTAGAGCAACTTGAAGATTTCTGGCACAGAAAATCTCCACCTGCCCCTAACACTAAGCAATCAAGCACGGCCTTCAATATGACTATAGTTTTATATCCTCCCCTTATCTACTCACCCGTGCGCCAGCCCCTCTACCGTTTATCCCCTATCACCCTATAATTGATATTTAATCATGCAAGTATGCATGTCTTAAAGTATTCTAGTCTTTGCTATAATTCCATTACTGTGTCTGTGTGGTACTAGTAAGGACATATACGGAGATATGATTTGTAGCTTTGAGCCTATGAATGATACTACCACAAGTCAACTTGTGTGTAGCACAAAAGGTCATTATCAAGAAAATCATCAGTGCCATTTTTCTTATCCAAACAAATATCCGAAAGAGTTTTTTTTTTTTTTTGTATTTCAAACATTTATTTTATTGTTATATTTCTCTTTACTGGATTAAACAATCAAGCAATGAATGACCTTATCAAGCCACTATAAATAAGGGGTGATGAAGAGTTCCCTACACAAGCTAGCTTCCCTTAAAGAGTTCACAGTCACATAACACTCTTCTTTTCCCACATACCTCAGCTTTCTTGATTATCTGATATTAGCAACTGCCTATACAATCTTCACACCAAACACATTTGTTTTCAGAGATGTCATATTTCATGAAACAATTTTTCCTCTTAAAACTATGTCTTCAATACCACCTACACCTGCATTTTCTGATAATTCTTCTCGCATGTCATGGAATCATGATTACTTTTAGCAATCATTATATTCATACACTCATTCACATCATCCCACACAAAACACTGATATTTCATATTTCCGTTCCTGAATCTGTTAATCTAGATTCTAATGTTTCCATACATGATTTTTTTTTTACACAACTTCCTGGTTCACCAAGTAATACATTCAACACACAACCTGTGTCCTCTCTTAATCCTCCACTTAAACAGTCAAGTAGAACTAGAACTACTACTACATGGCTTAAGGACTATGATGTTCCTGTAAAAACACCTCTCTCCAAAGCACAAACAGTAATTGCATCTCAGGTGGTCTCTGGTAATTAAGTATTTCATTTTTAATTATCTATCCTATCAAATACCTTCATCCCACAATGATCCAATAAATTAGCCCAAAAACTGCACTTTCAACATGTTTCTCATCAAAACATCAATCATCCACAAACTAAATCATCTTCTTTTAAAAGAAATTTCTTATATTAAAATAATCATATATAAGACATACACACAATTAACCAACCCACAGACACTAGAAAATTTCATCTTTAATATTTCCCTCACTTAAACACGAAAATACAAAGAACAATAATCTATTTGAGGCATTTTATCAAACATATATTATGCATATTTTAAAACTGTCTTTTTCATGAATTCAAAGCATAAACCTCAACTCCATAATCAATTCCATCCTTATATCATCCGAACCCTTCATGGTTCCCCAAACAAAGAATCTCCCACAACCAACCATGCAATTTACTAGAAACTAAGTTACATAACAAATTTCTTAACTAAAGGTTAGAGTACTTTTAACCTTTATTTGAAGCTTTGATGGAGAATTTCTTGCACAATCCTTGAAGAATGTTGATTTAAGCTTCCTTTTTTGATAATTTCTTGCTCCAATCTTCTTCAACTTCAGTTTGTAACTCCACTTCTTAGTAGACTTTGTGAAACTTTGAGCACGAATTGATAATATCTTGTCTTGGTAGATTGAGAGCAGAAAGAATTGAACAAAGTATGTGTTTTGGAACGGAATAGAGGAACAGAGTATGTGTTTTATAAGCTTCTTAGCTCTCTCTCAATTATTATCAGATATAGTAAAAGCTTACTGTTTCTTATAAAATGCCACCCCAGCTTAACAGTTGACTCAGCAATCCTATATATGTATATATAGCGACGGTCGGATCGAATAGTTGTCCATTCCATCGCTAAATGAGAGTAAGGTATATTAGATAAAATGTAAAGTTAAGATCCGGACCGTATATATATATCTCATATTTTTAATTCACATTCATTTAGTATAATATTAAATATTATACCATTATATGTTACATTTTATTATGATAACATAATTCTCATCGTTAACTAATTAAAAGGAAATAACTTTCTTTATTCAATTAATCAAAACAAATATTTTAATCCATCAATTTTCAAATATTGAATTAATTTCCCCATTCCATATTTAATTTATATTTGTTTGACATAATATAATATATTAAGTCATTATATAAATATATTATATTTATATGTAATATATTAAAATAATGAGTTTAATTAACTCTCTTTTTATTAAAACAAAATACATGCATTAATTCACAAATTTTAAGTAAGTAAATTAATTAACTCGTTTTATGAACGTTAGTTCATAATAATTCTATTGTCGTTCAAGGCTTAATATTCAAATTATATTATTTCATAATATAATTTTAATTTTAATCTCCATTAATTAATATTAATTAATTAATTTTCTTCGTCTCCAAATTTCATTTCGTAATTAATTTCATCCACTTTCTTTAATAGTTTAATTAACTATTAAATCTCATTTTCCCAATATATGTATATATTTCACATTTATCTACACATTTAACCCTTCAAACAAAATCACACATTTCAATATATATATATATATATATATATATATATCACATATACATTAAAACCTAACACATTTCATAATAAGAATTTTATTTATTAAATTCTTATTTTGATTTTATTAAAATATTTTCCGTCTACAATTTAACAACTCAATTAGGACTAATATCATGAGAGCTACGTACAATTTAGCAACTCAATTAGGACAAATATCAGACTAATAATAATTAATCGAATGAAGTATTATAACATGAAAACATGTGTGGCTGGCTGGCTGGCTCTTGAATAATAATTAATTAGATGGACGGCTAGACTAATTGCTTAAATAAATAAAAACATATGCAACTTTCCAATGACTTGATGGACCAATATTTTAATAATAATGTTACTATCACACAAAAACGTCACATACCGCTCACATATTACTGACGTGACACCGTGGATCCCATACCCTATGTATTAATTTCCCACATGATACTATGGACCCTACAGTGTCATGTCAGCAGTATGTGAACGGTATGTGTCTTTTTTATGCAATAGTAACATTATTCATATTTTAAAAAGGCTCAGTATTTCAACTTTCTTTTGTATTGGTCTTAATTTGTTATAGATTAATTTGTATTTACCAAAACTAAAAGAATTCATATTAATTTGGAGTTTGAAAATAAATTAAGTTCTAAAAGTCAATTATAATCTTATATTTGAAATGGAGGGAGTACTTATTATAAGATAACAATAGTCATAGTTTGTAAAACTGTTATTCATAAGATTATAAAAATTCATTTCAAGTTAAATATGAGGTTTAAAGTACTATACAAACTTATATTAATTAAATATATACCATCACAATTTGTAAAGTATTCAATAGAAACTGAATCAAGTTAAAACTTGAAATTTTATCAAATCATATGATTAATTATACTAATAATATAGTGAATTTTTTTAAAACACAATAACTAAAAGTTTCTTTCATATGGGTTTCCTTTGTCTGTTTTTCTTCCGTCTGTGTTTCTTCACCAGATAATTTCAGTTTTTGGAACTCTTTTTCAAATAGCGCCTGCGTACGACAAAAGTTCCTCCTTACCTTTAGACCTCGTGTGCATACACATATTAGGAAACCTACAAAGGCGAAAGATAACAAAAAATTAAAAACATTTAAATTGAGACCGAATGGATTATAACTAATATTGAAATAACTATTAAACACAGACTCCCCGACAACGGCGTCAAAAAATTGTTGTCCGATTTCTGATATTGACAATTATATACAAATATACACGATCAACAAGTAATATAAAGTAAATATAGAGTGTCAACCCCACAGGAATCTACGTTTAATATATCACAACTATTAATTTTTTATCAATCCAATTTATTTAAACAAATCCCAATTACGATTAATGGTTAAAAGTAAATTAAAAATTAGAATAGTAAATAACTCAAAGGTTGAAATCATATATTTAATGCTTAAGACTATAATATCACCAATTACGTTACACAAATCAATTATCTAAATCATCTAATTATTAAATCTACTAGAGTTATTAACAGGAATTCAAGATTATTTATAAGCCCTTTCCTAAGGATCAAATAAAAATATTTAATTCAATTAATCTTGCGATAATCAAATTCACTAAGTTAAAATTCCCACAAGTTACAAGTTACATGCAGTGCAAAGAGATATTCATATTCAATGCACAACCCTAGTTATTTAATCCGAGAAAATAACTAAGAATACATGTTATCACATTCATATCTAACCCTAGATTTCATATCCCGAATTCATTTAAAGTATTCCGCTAATTGTTGGTCAGACAATTAATTAATAAGCACAAAATATATGATAGACAACTCCATATGAATTAATAATTGGAATCAAATAGATAATTAATTCATGAATATAAAAGGTTCAATTGTCTTGGAGTAGCGCCCCGACACTGGTTTGGAGTCCGAAATTACTCTTTTGCCCCTAATTTTGCTGAAAATTACCGTTCTGCTCCTACGTTGCCTTAACCTATAAAATAACATGAAAACAAATAAAATGCTCTAAAATACTTAAAAACTAACCATATATTAGGCCCAAAAGTACTTCATGGGTATACTATCCACTCTTATTTTTTCCTAATTGAAATTGAAAAGTAGTTTATGTTTATAAATAAGTTTTATAGGATTATTTTGAATTGTTCTTGCTTTGTCGGTTTATTATCTTCTTTTTGAATGCATGGGTTTTATCTTCATTTATATATATTAGTACGAATAATTAGTCATTACTTTGTGTTACTAGGTTAAAAATGTGAAACATTAGAAAGAATAAACTGTAGTAGGGTTTACCAAAATTTAATGTACTCAAAGCATTATTAGTATATATGCTTGTACACTAGTAATCCCGTGTAGAAAAATCCCAAAAGAATCAAGATTATGGATTTGAGATGGCTAATGCATGTTCCTCAAATTTTGTGTACCTGAGGTTATAATAGCAGATCTTATGGCTGCACTGCTCCAACGGCTTTGAGAAGTGTAGCAGCAGCTGCCACATGATGAGGGCAAGACAGAGCAGTTCCTGAAATAATCTTGTAATTAGCAGCATCTCGGCTCCAAGCTGCCAAAATATTCAGCCAAGATATCAGGCTGTCATATAGGCCAAGAAAATCAGAAAGGAAAAAAAAAAGAATAATGCTAGAGACACAACTATTTTACAATTTGCTCATGTGACATACTCCATCTCAGCTTTTATGTGGGACCGAAGACTACGTTGAAGCAATTTGTTCATCAATATGCTGAGGTGGAGTATGTCACGTCAGCAAATTGTAAAATAGTTGTAGAATAAGTTGTGTCTCTAGCATTACTAAAAAAAAAACCCGCCATTCAATCAAAAAGTATTGGCTAATAACATCACCATGCAAGGTGAGATTATGTTAGTTAGTTACCTTGAGGATACTAGGCAGGTGAGACTATGTTAGGGCCCCTACTGGAAAAGGAAGTCATGTAAGGTGCAGGCTTACTATGTAATACTGTTCTTGCAGCAGGGTTTATATACGCCAGGTTGGACTCTTAGTAGAATTTTTATGTGTCCATTTTTACTGTGGTAGCTGTATAACGTCCACTATCCCTCGAATCTAAGCAATAACCTGTTCCGGTAACATGAAAATCTGACAACTTGTAAACAGTATTTTGTTCTGTCCAAGAAAGATAACTACTACTACTACTAGGCTTGCAGCTCATTCTTCTGTTCTCCTCATCCTCACCATCTTCTTCATCTTCATCATCATACACAACCTTAATACCAACTTTTTCTACTCCCAAACGATCAGTCCAAGTGTCGTCGTTGAGGACCGAAACAGTAACTCTATCGCCACCTTCTAATGCATTCCCTGACTTCCAGTGACTCAACATCATGAAATACTCTCCCTCTTCATCGTCATAAGGCTTCCAAAAGTTGGGGCTGTATCGCCAGCTGAAATCCTTGGTTTCATTATGCATTTTAATCGCTGGCCTACAGGACCACCCAACTCTGTAAACAACGCACACATTCAATCCTCGGATATTAGGAAGTGAAGGCACGGTGAAGGTAACAGAGTTTGAAATATAAGGCGGTGTTGAGACACAGTAGTATCCTGCAGGAGGCACACACCCCGGAACACTTGTGCTGAATATGCCATATTCATACCTTACCTGCACCCATATATGTATGTGCCCACAAGTACTATCATGTAAGTATGTTGTTAATTCAAACGAAAGGATAGAACAGAGAGTACCTACCTTGATGGCATTATAAAATTCCACGGTATAATTTGACGTTAACATTAAATCCACGTCGAACAAGCCCAGTTTCTTCAAGATTTTTATGTCACAATTTGTAACTGGTACCAACTTAAATAATCTTTCAACTTCAACAAGTTCTCTACAGCCGTAATAAATGCGTCTCAACAAAATTTGGTGTCGCCTCCACCCTTTTCAAGGACCGGCGTTTGATGCCCGAATACTTCTTACAGTACCCGGAAGACCTACAATAGATTGGAGCCGTGGACAACATTGTAAAATGAGATGTTCAAGCCTACCAAGACTTCTGATGCAATCTGGAAGGGTTTCAATTAAATTTTCACTCAAATCCAAACGCATCAACCAGGATAGGTTACTGAAATCACTGGGGAAAGAATCATTGGATAGATTGCAGCTTACAAGGCTCAACTCAGACAAAAATCGTGGTAAAGAAGCCCGTTGTTGGACGACTCTAGTCAGAGTCAATGTAGGATTCATGTTAATTCCATCAGCCCGAAACTCTTTCAGCGAGTCCAGATTCCTCAGTCCCATTGGAAACTCGCAAAGACTTGAACAACCAGAAATTATCAGTCTTTCAAGCTTTCTTAGCATGTCAAGCTTTCTTGGAAGCTTCATAAGTTTTTGGCAATTTTTATAGATCAAGCAAAAGAAGTCTCTCAGCGAATTCAATGGACTCACAAACCTCAACCAAACGTACACAGCCTTTAAGGATCAATATCTCTAGATTTGGAAATTCTGAGAATTTGGGGGTCCCTTCAAGCCATTTAGAATGACTTAGATTGAGAGTCTTCAAAGACGGAAGGAACTGTAAATCAGAAAAAGTAAATTAAATCTGTAATAAGAGTCTACTTGTTCTTTTATCTAGATTATTTTGTTTGTTAGTCACTGTCGTACCTTGCTTCTCTTCCAGACACGCTTTAAGCTGCTATACTGTAAGTCCAGTCCAATCAAGCAATATCCAAAGGAAAATCATTCGGCATAAACTTCAAATCAAATCCATGCCAGCACAACCACCTTAACCCGTTAGGAAAATTTTTATAGCCTCCGCTAAGTTTTACAAAATTGAGCTGCAGGAATTTAATTTGCTGCATCCTACCAAATGCCTCCGTTTTGAAGTCCACATGGTTTGAACTACTCACGTGATTGCCCACTGAAAACCATGCCAAGCAGTTGCAACAAAGTCTGTGTAGTGCACTGGTCCAGTAAGATGTATCGACGCTCGAGATCGATCTCGCCGAATGATCTCCGCTAGAAGTTTGCATATCATAGACGAAAGCTTCCATTGAATTCGAGCCCTGTGAAAAGAAATAAAATAACCAGAAGCTAAATAAATATGAGCACGCATGGAAAATCTAAATAAATTTGTATGCTAAGTTTTACAAAATTGAGCTGCAGGAATTTAATTTGCTGCATCCTACCAAATGCCTCAGTTTTGAAGTCCACATGGTTTGAACTACTAACATTATTGTCCACTGAAAACCATGCCAAGCAGTTGCAACAAAGTCTGTTTAGTGCACTGGTCCAGTAAGATGAATTGACACTTGAGATCGATCTCGCCGAATTTTCTCCGCTAGAAGTTTGCATATCATAGACGAAACCTTCAATTGAATTCGAGCCCTGTTAAAAGAAATAAAATAACCAGAAGCTAAATAAATATGAGCTCGGATGAAAATAAAAAATAAAAAAGAACAAAAAACATCTAATAAAATGTTTCACTTACAGTTTTGTCTCTCAATACACTAAAACAATCCTTGTGATGCCACAACCTACTACGCTCACCAGGATTAGAAGATTCTTGCCGAATAATTTCTCTTCCCATGTCTCTAACTAAATTATGCATCATCAATTTGTTATCAATGTTAATTGTTAACAGATGCCGATCGATGAGATTCGTAATGCCTACTGTTGGGTTGAAACCACACGCTTCCAGTATCATCACCGTCCAGTCCTTGTCTTTTCCAACAAAGAAACAAGCAATATGAAGGAACAACTTCTCAACGTCGTCGTCTGGTAAGGATTGCAAACTTTGAGTTTCTTAAGGATTTCACTATTAGGAATTGATTCTAATTTCTTCAATGCATACCCCCATACGTCAATGCTTTGCGCTGATAGAGAACGACCCAAAACTATAAGAGCTAGTGGAAGCCCTCCACAGTAATGTACTACCCTCTTCGTGTACTCGGTGTAAATTTTGGTTGGATGGTCTTGTTTAAAGGCATGCAAACTGAATAGCTTAATCAATTCATTATGATCCATTTCTTGAACCTTATATACCTCATAAACATCATTAGGTGTTAACGACTCACGCCTACTTGTTATGATGATTTTACTTCCAGGAAAAATCCAATCTCGCATTCCAAGTATTCCATATAATTGACCAAATTCATCCACGTTGTCAAGAACAAGGAGGACCTTTTTACAACACAAGGCATCTTGAATCTTAATGATTCCTTCATCAATATTGTTTATATATTCTTTTTTCCGCTTGCAAATATTCGAAAGAAGTTGATTCTGTAAACCAATGAAACCTTTAGTTGTTTTTGACTGTTCGTTTATATCCATGAGAAAGCTACTACCATCAAAATTTTCTAAGTTTTTGTTAAAGACAAATTTGGCAATAGTTGTCTTTCCAATCCCGCCCATGCCACAAATCATCATTATGCTAGCACTAGTTGTCCCATCCCGCAACCACAATTCAATTTTTCTGGTCCGATCATGTATACCAACTAAATATGGACCTTCATCTAATACTTTTCGATTGAGTTTATGTTGAACCTCAGTTACAACTTTCTGTATAAACTTTGACTCGTCCGTAAAAATTGTAGTCAAAATAGGAAAGCAAGTACAATAAGCAACCATTAATCTTAGATATGTACAAAACAAATCTAATTTAGAACTCACTGTAATCCCACAGTTTAATAAAATATGATCAAAGGCCACAAATGTCATCCTTGTTTTTCTCATGTTTATATTTCTCTTGTTTACGAAATTTTTTACAGCTTCACCAAAATTAAGGAGTTGTTAAAATAAAATAAATAAATAATGTTCATTATATATGTACCTAGAAATATGTATGTTTATATGTAGATTTTATATTTTTCCACAATGTATGCATTGTTCTCATTCCAGCAGAATTAAAGCACATAACCAATTTGCGTATGGGAGATGAATTATAAGGATGTTACCCATTATCTTGGTCTTCAGTTCCATTCCAGACAAATCTGCAGCTTCCCTAGGTGCTCCCTTCCACCGTCTGACCTTGTCAGCGAATTCCTTCTTCCTTTCATCATTAGATTCTGTCTTGAGTTTCTCTTCGTATCTATCAAATGCTTCTCCCATGCTCCCTGACTGGTACCTAACTTGGGAGGGATCCACGTGATAGAAAACTGGGAGAACTACATGTTTAGGGGTTCGCTTGTGCTCAAGGATCATTAAAAGCTCATCAAGACACCATCTAGAAGATGCATAGTTCTTCGAGAAGACAATTATCGAGATCCTAGATTGTTGAATAGCTTTTTCCAATTCTGACTTAATATTGTTTCCTCTTTCTATCTCGTCGTCATCTCTGAACGTGTGAAATCCCGCTTGCACCAACGCTGTATATAAGTGACTGGTAAAGGTTTTGCGAGTGTCTATGCCTTTAAAACTCAAGAATACTTGATAAGTACATCTTGAACCGGAAAAAAGAAGCTTCTTGGGTTCTCACAAGAGCCATTAAATAAAGCTCTGCAAGTTGAGTGACAGAGAAATCCAAACAATCTGTTAAGGCAATAGAGATGCACCAAATAAATCTATGTGCAATGTGTGATTGAATTTTTACTATCTTACTTATTAATTTCTTACACTGCAAATTAATTTACTGAAAATTCAAAAAGGCCCAAGATAAATTTTTAAATTGTGATAATCTACTCAATCCCCTTCTAGATTATTATTGGACTTTCATATTACTTTGGTTTCAACAACGTAGAGTATGCAAATGAATGTATAGTGTTCTAATGCAGAATTAAGCAAGACAAACAAGATAATCAACAAACCATAAACACCAAGATTTTTACGTGGTTCAACCTCTATTCTATATTCTAGTGGCCTAATAAACGTCTAATACCAACTGGTATTGGAGACTCTTTTAATAATAAATTATTCAATCAATTACAAAACTCCTTATACAAATTAGCTCTGAACTATGTTGGACACCACTGCCCCCTTTGCACAACTGTAACTACTTGTACCACTGCAACCTTAGAGTTTCCTTGATACAGACCTATCCACCACTGGATCAATCACACACCAATCTAGGCTTGTATACAAGTTTTAACAAGAACGAATATGATTACAAATATGTATATATATATATATATGTATATATATATATGAATTCCCAACAATAAGAAATTAAGAACAAGGTAAGAACAATTTGCTAGAAACTTTTATGTGAAAACACTGTGGTTTTCTTTATTCGTTATTATGGAGCTTTAGCTGAGATGAATATATTAAGAGATAAAGGCCAACAACAAAGAGAAACAAATTGCTATAATTCAACAATCCCAGCCGAAGATAATAGTAAACTAATAAGGAATTAAGGGACTTGAATTTGAAAACGCTAAACAGCTTGAAACAAGGGATAAGATCCCAACAAAATAATACAATCAACTCTATGGAAAATATCTTAATTTTGATAAGACTTTGGAAATCATGGCTAAACAAATGCTCAATTGATTTAGTTTTCAAATTAACATAAATTCTTAATGGATTTGAATTTTAAGCTCATTACCATTTTTAAAATACTTTTCCAGCAAAATAGAATTGCCTTGCAATTAATAACTTAGACTAGAAATTCTTACACATGATTTCCTAGAGACCTAATTCAGTTGTGTCTTTATGAATTTTTTCTCCACGTCGAGCCTCTTGATATCCGGACTCATGTATGATCAACCAAACGTCCAAACCATAAAATTACAAAGCATTTCCATACAAAATATGTTGTCATCCTTAAAATAAAACATATAAACATATGTTGTCATCATTAAAATAAAACAAATAAAGTCGTAAGGAGGGAGTACTACTTTGGTATTTTTAAAACAAAGAGAGTATTAATTACTGAAAAAAAAGGATATACCAAAATTTGGTTATTAATGTGCGCTCTGATCAAGTGCTATATATGTGATTATCGTTAATTGTTATTGTGAGTGTTTTCGTATGAATTCAAGATTACCGGGTATATTTTTTAACATATAGATCTTTTATTAAAATATTATTGTACTAATTATAGTTGAATGATTCACCCGTATGGTTATTGTCAAATGTAATCAACAATCATCAAAGTACTATCAAACTAATTAATTCAGTATTATTTAGTAAATCGTATTAAATTTTTTAATATGTTTATAAAATAACAATTAATGATTTATTCAATTATTTAACACAAAATTTTTAAGTATGTCGTTAATAATACATTAAACATATAATAATAAATAATAAATAACACCACATACTTTGTATGAGCTATTTTGTTAATACGTCTGACTTCCATTCCAACTCACCAATTGTCTATTCCTTTGCTCGGCCCCACTTTCTGATATTCCCAAAAGAAAAAAAAGTTCAAGATCAAAATAAGGATTTAGCTGATCTATAATAATATTTTAATGAAAGGTTAAAGGACCAATCTGAAATTTTCAAAAGCTTCTTTGAAAATAAAAAGGACAAAATAAACTTCAAGATCTAAAATTGTGAAGAATGAATCTTATTTGACCTTCTACTTTACTCAAACATATAAAACATAGTGGGATTTTACTTTTTTTTCCTTGGCGGATGCTCTATGCAATTAATGAAAACAAATCTTTGCATGGGGAGATGAAATTATTCCATGTATTGTACATAATATTTTATACTCTCTCATTTTCAAAGTATAAGATTATAATTATGGATTTTATGAAGTCAGCTTGCGAAATTAAGTACTCCCTCCGTTTCAAAATTAGAGATATAATTTAATTTCTGAGGTCAAACGACGACATATTAAACTTCAAAAGTTTAGAAAATAAATATTTTTGGCATGTTTCTGATTCACAAGAGTTTTGAATAAACCATCAAGAATACGAGACACACACCTGTAGAACGGTAATGTTACCATATCCTCGCAACCTAAGAAGTTATAATCTTTTCCGGTCACATTTAAATCTTCCAGCTTGAGAAGAGTATTTTGTTCAGTCCAAGAAAGATAACTACTACTAGTCTTGCAGCTCATTGTTCTGTTCTCCTCATCTTCTTCGTCTTCGTCTTCATCTTCATCATCATAGACAACCTTAATACCAATTTTTTCTACTACCAATTCATCTTCATTGTAATTGATGACCGAAACAGTAACTCTATCGCCACCTTCTAATGCATTCCCTGACTTCCAATGACTCAACATCATGAAATACTCCTCTTCCTCTTCAACTTCATTCCAAAAATGGGGCTTGTATCGCCAGATAAAATCCTTGGTTTCATTATGCATTTTAATCGCTGGATTATCATAAACGCTGGACCACCCACCTCTGTAAACAACGCACACATTCAATCCTCGGATATTAGGAAGTGAAGGCACGGTGAAGGTTGAAATATGTGGCGGTGTTGAGACACAGTCGTATCCTGCAGGAGGCACATACCCTGGAACACTTGTGCTGAATATGTCATATTCATACCTTACCTGCATGCATATATGTACTATCACGTAAATATATTGTTAATTCAAAATAATAGCCTAAAACAAAAGGGCAAAACAGAGAGTACCTACCTTGATGGCATTATAAAATTCCACGGTATAATTTGATGTTAGCATTAAATTCACGTCGAACAAGCCCAGTTTCTTCAAGATTTTTATGTCACAATTTGTAATTGGTACCAACTTAAATAATTTTTCAACTTCAACAAGTTCTTTACAGCCGTAAATATATGTCTCAACCAAATTTGGTGTCGTCTCCACCCTTTTCAAGGACCGACTGTGTAATACCCAAATACTTGTTACAGTACTCGGAAGACCTACAATAGATTGGAGCCGTGGACAAGCATTTAAAATAAGATCCTCAAGCCTACCAAGACTTCTGATGCAATCCGGAAGAGTTTCAATTAAATTTTCACTCAAATCCAAACGCATCAACGAGGATAGGTTACTGAAATCACTGGGAAAAGAATCATTGGATAGATTGCAGCCTACAAGGCTCAATTCAGACAAAAACCGTGGTAAAGAATCCCGTTGTTGGACGACTCTAGTCAGAGCCAATGTAGGATTCATGTTTATTCCATCAGCCCCAAACTCTTTCAGCGAGTCCATATTTCTCAGCCACATTGGAAACTCGCAAAGACTTGAACAACCAGATATTATCAGTCTTTCAAGCTTTCTTAGTATGTCAAGCTTTCTTGGTAGCATCGTAAGTTTCTTGCAATCTTCTAGATCAAGCACAAGAAGTCTCTCAGCGAATTCGATGGACTCACAAACCTCAACCAAACGTACACATCCTTTAAGGATCAATATCTCTAGATTTGGAACTTCTGAGAATTTGGGGGTCCCTTCAAGCCATTCAGAATGACTTAGATTGAGAGTCTTCAGACATGGAAGGAACTGTCAATGACAAAAAGTAAATTAAATCTGAAGTAGGATTCTACTTGTTCTTCATTTGCTACAAAATGAACCATCAATTACAAACATATACTATATTAGTTACCATCATACCTTGCTTCTCTTCCAAACACGCTTTAAACTGCTATACTGCAAGTCCAGTCCAATCAAGCTATCCAAAGGAAAATCATTCGGCATAAAGTTCGAATGGAATCCATGCCAGCACAACCACCTTAATCCGTTGGGAAAAATTTTATAGCCTCCAGTAAGTTTTACAAAGTTGAGCTGCAGGAATTTAATTTGCTGCATCCTAGCAAATGCCTCAGTTTTGAAGTCCACATCGTAGGAATTTAATTTGCTAGAAATTTGCATGTCATAGACAAAAGCTTCAATTGAATACGACCCCTGTCAAATGAAATAAAATAACGAGAAACTAAATACATATAAGAACGCACAAAACCAAAAGAATAAGAAAAAAACACATAATGAAATGTTTCTCTTACAGTTTTGTCTCTTAATACACTAAAACAATCCTTGTGATTCCACAACCTACTACGCCCCCCAGGATTAGAAGATTCTTGCTGGACAATTTTTCTTCCCATATCTCTAATTAAATTATGCATTATCAATCTGTTATAATAATCTATTGTTAGCAGATGTCGATCGATGAGATTCGCAATGCCAACTGTTGGGTAGAAACCACACGCTTCTAGTATCATCACCGTCCAATCCTTACCTTTTCCAACAAAAAAACAAGCAATATGAAGGAACAACTTCACGTCATGGTCGTCCGGTAAAGATTGCAAACTTAATTTAAGTTTATTGAGGATTTGACCATTAGGAATTGTTTCTAATTTCTCCAATGCATTCCCCCATACGTTAATGTTTTGTGCTGATAGAGAACGGCCCAAAACTTGAAGAGCTAATGGAAGCCCTTCACAGTAGTGTACCACCCTCTCTGTGTGCTCAATGTAATTTTCAGTTGGATGGTATTGTTTAAAGGCATGTAAACTGAAAAGCTCAATTGACTCACCATGAGACAGAGTTTCAACCTTATATACCTCATATATCTCATCAGGTGTTAGCAACGACACATGCCTACTTGTTATGATGATTTTACTTTCAGGAAAAAACCAATCTCGCATTCCAAGTATTCCATATAATTGGTCAAATTCATCCACATTGTCAAGAACAAGGAGTACCCTTTTACAACGTAAGGTATTTTGAATCTTAATGATTCCTTCATCAATATTGTTTATATCTCCTTTTTTCCTCTTGCAAATATCCGAAAGAAGTTGATTCTGTAAACCAACGAAACCTTTAGTTGTTTTTGACTGTTCGTTTATATCCATGAGAAAGCTACTGCCATCAAAATTTTCAAAGTTTTTGTTAAAGACGACTTTGGCAATAGTCGTCTTTCCAATCCCACCCATGCCACAAATCAGCATTATGCTAACACTAGTTGACCCATCCCGTAACCACAAATCAATTTTTCTGGTCCGATCATGTATACCAACCAAATACGGACCTTCATCTAATACTTTTCGATTGAGTTTGTGTTGAACCTTAGTTACAACTTTCTGTATAAACTCTGACTCGTCCCTACAAATTGTAGTCAAAATAGGAAAGCAAGTGGAATAAGTAACCATTAATCTTAGATATGTACTAAACAAATCTGATTTAGAACTCACTGTAATCCCACAGTTTAGATATGTACAAAACAAATCTAATTTAGAACTCACTGTAATCCCACAGTTTAATGAAATATGATCAAAGCCCACAAATGCCATCCTAGTTTTTCTCATGTCTATATTTCTATTGACTTCAATTAAGGAAGAATGTGAGTCCCCAAAAAGTAAGCATAAGAAAGTGAAAGAGACTCTTGTTTACGAGATTTTTTATAGCTTCACCAAAAGGAGTTATTAAAAAATAATAATAATAATAATGTTCATTAGATATGTACCTAGAAATATGTATGTTTATATGTAGATTTTTCCACAATGTATGCATTGTTCTCATTCCAGCAGAATTAAAGCACATAACCAATTTGCCTATTTGATATGAATTATAAGGATGTTACCCATTATCTTGGTCTTTCAGTTCCATTCCAGACAAATCTGCAGCTTCCCTAAGTGCTCCCTTCCACCTTCTGACCTTATCTGTGAATTTCTTCTTCCTTTCATCATTAGATTCTGTCTTGAGTTTCTCTTCGTATCTATCAAATGCTTCTCCAATGCTCCCTGACTGGTACCTAACTTGGGAGGGATCCACGTGATAGAAAACTGGAAGAACTACATGTTTAGAGGTTCGCTTGCGCTCAAGGATCATTAAAAGCTCATCAAGACACCATCTAGAAGATGCATAGTTCTCCGAGAAGACAATTATCGAGATTCTAGATTGTTGAATAGCTTTTTCCAATTCTGACTTAATATTGTTTCCTCTTTCTATCTCATCGTCATCTCTGAACGTGTGAAATCCCGCTTGCACCAACGCTGTATACAAGTGACTGGTAAAGGTTTTGCGAGTGTCTGCACCTCTAAAACTCAAGAATACTTGATAAGTACACCTTGAACCGGAAAAAGAAGCTTCTTGGGTTCTCACAAGAGCCATTAAATAAAGCTCTGCAAGTTGAGCGACAGAGAAATCCAAACAATTTGTTAAGGCAACAGAGATGCTTAGGAACAGAACAATCAGAGTCAAACTAAAATACATATAGAACAAATTGAAAGATGAATAAAAAGAATGAAATATAATCCTTAACTAAATTAAGAGCAAGTTGTCACATGATATGAGTTGCTGTAAGATGCATGACTAGTTATATAAATATTTATTTCTTAATTGGATATATATAGGAAGTGGCATGATACTTTCGGCTAAAGTTGCGGGTCAATGATTCACATCCAAACAGTTGGCAAAATAACAAACAGTTGGGGTGGCACTAATAACTTAGATGACAAAGTATAGATAGCCAGCTACAGTAATTGGCTGCCAATCAATCATCATCATAAATTCCTTGTTCAGCAGACAAGTAAAATTAAATTAATTAATGGAACAAATGCACACATTTCTTCTAAATTCTAATCGATTAAATACTTAATTGAACGTTCAATACATAGTGTCTTGTGTGTGTGTGAGAGAGAGAAAGACAGATTTAAATTAGGCCAGAGATTGACAAAGATTACCGGAACAAATGAAAAAAATTAAATTCCTCCAGTCTACTCTTAATGGATAAGCAGATAAATTTATTAGTGCTATCTATATGACTATATCTATATATAGTCATTCCTAATTTATTATATATATATATATATATATATATATTTATTGACATATATATTATTATAGGATAAAAAGGAACAAAGGAAGTATATATTGCTTCATAAATTATTATTCATTGTAGTATCATATAAATATTACAACTAACTCCTAAATTATGAATATTATTTTCTATTCAAATAAATGTATTAAGTCGTTTTTTAATAAACAACAAACTACTTATTCTATCAGTTTTACGACTAATTCATGACGGTTGTATTTGAGAGCTACAACTTAACAACTCAATTAGGACTAATATCATGATATTGACTAATAATAATTAAGTGTTATTTCGGGTGAGAGGAATTAGATAATAAGTATTGTATTTGGTAAGAGAAGGAAGACTTTTGATGGAATGAAGTATTATAACATGAAAACATGCGTGTCTGGCTCATGGCTGGCTCTAGAATAATAATTAATTAGATGGACGACTAATTGATTAAATAAAAACAAATGTAACTTTCGAATGACTAGATGGACCAATATTTCAACTTTCTTTTATATGGGTCTTTATTTGTTATAGATTAACCTTCTGCAATTGTGCTTCATAATGAATCTGAAGTTTCCCAGTTTCTTTCTTTTAAGCTTACAAGTTACAACTGTGCTTTGAATCATTTCAACGTCCAGTAAAAGCCCAGTACTTATGTGGATCATTATCTACGTACCTTATCACTCTTTATTGTATCCTGTACAGATTTCTGGCCTCTCAATCAAGATGCCAGACACAACAGAATTAGGAAAAGACACTGAACATTCTGGGAGTCGAGCGAGGGAAGACAGCGACCGAGTATGTAAGGCTGGTAATATCCGGTGGACAGCGAGTATATATGTAGGCATTTCATCGAACACAAAGTAGGCATTATCCAGAGTTTTCGACAGTGTAGCATGTTCGGGACTGAACTTACGAATATCATCATCACTAAACTTACGAATCGGCAATGTCTTCAGGAGCCGGTGAAGGAGAAAGAGAGTCCCAAGCTGGGACCGCGAAAAGCTTTTATGGAAAGTAGCAACCATTTATATCATTATATGTGAACTTCTATCCCTTCTCTTTTTTCCTTTCTATTTTAGAATTGTTTTGTGGTAGAAACCATTTCCCTTTGTGAAGTTTCAATTCAAGTTATTCCGTAAACATAAATAAAACTTTAATGTTTATTCTTTATTTAATTATTCTTATTATTTATATTCATCATTTATATTTTTATTATTTATACTAATCATCAAGACTCACGTTGTTACAAGTGTCTTAAGCTTGAGAGCAATGATAATATAATTGTTGGGTGTTTTTAGACTGTGTCAATGACACGTAATAAAAGTTATCTATGATCTGACTGTAAAGAGAAACCGTGTTGTTTAGCATGATCATGACATTTGGTGTTACCGATGATGAAATCCAAACATAAGTTTTAATTTGAAAAAAATATTAGACATTATTGTCTAATCGACTCTCTTAATGGATTTCTTATTCCGCTGTAGACATTCGTTAGCATTTTTTTAATCTTTAATTTAATCACGGTTGAAGGTCAAAGATAATTTTATCTTCTGTTATCTTAGGTCATGATACTATTTACTAGACTATTTGAAGTTCACCATCTTATTTTTCTAATTCCTTTTAGGAAATGAGAATGTAACTGGGGCTGAAGCTAGAGGGGGAGAGCATGAGAATTGAGTGACTGTCCAATTTAGTACTTGTAATTGTAGTGGTTCCCACTAAATTGTAAAATAGTGTACCAATAATTATAATGAGAACTTAGTATACACGGTACTACAATCATTAAAATTAGGAGAACATAAAATTTATGTTCGTTGTTTTATGTTTTAACAACTTAAATTAGGTTGTATAGGCTTTAGATTTGGGCTCGTCACACTTTAAATAACTAAATATAATATGTAGAAAAAAATATTATGATTAATTTTAAAATTATATATTATATGTTATAAAATATGTTAATGATTAAACTATAGTTACCAATTTTATTTTACATAGAAGACATTTAGTTAACTAATTTTAAAAATAATTATGACTTATATATTAGTGTGACTAAAGTTTAGTTAATTTTTAAAACTAAAAGTTATGATAGTAACTTATTATTCTATAAAAAAATTATTCCTAAATAGTCATATTAATAGTGTAGAAAAATATTGAGAAAATAATAATTAATATTACAAAATGTAATATATATTACAAAATATATTAGTTATTAAACTTTAGTTACCAAATTTCTTTCAGATAAGAAATCTTTAGTGAATTAATTTTATAAAAATTCCTCACTTATGCTATTAAAATTTAGTTACCTTTTAAAACGTAAAACTACTCCATCCGTTCTTTTTTAGTCGTCGTTTTAAAGAGTGAAATTTGCTTCTTTTTATTTGTTATTTCTAGATTTCAAGAAAGAATTAATGACTTAATTTATCATATTATTCATATATTAAATACCAATTTGTTTCTCTTTCATCTTTTTCAATAATTTTTAGAAGGATAATATTGAAATTTTATAACTATTTTGGTCAATCAGACAAAACATCAAGTACAAAAGAACTGAGGGAGTATGATGGTAACTTATGATTATATAACAATTTTATTTCATATAGAATTGATTAAACACCAAGTTTGGGTTTTTAGGTTCTACACATTGTTGAATTTTAAAAAACTATATATTAGTTCAAAAGATTGAAACTAAAAACTTACATATTAAATTAAAAATAACAAGAAAAAAACACATTATTAACACTTAATTGTGAGTCTTTGATAATTATGTGTTTGAGCAACATTTGTAGTCATTCTAATAATAATACTAAGTTAATTTGAAATTTTTAAAAATATTTTATAATCATAAAATATAAAATTAATAAATAATTAAAAATAATGTTATTTAAAAAAAATCGTGGCTTGCATGGAGCACTTGGCTAGTTCTAATAGAAACAAATTATGGAGGATTGTGTAGTTAACCCTTATATTTTTACATAAAGTATCAATCCACCTTTTGAGAATTTTTCATAAGAAAGTATATCAACTACCAAAGTCAACTTGTTTGATTTCAAAATTTCTAATATATTTATTTAATTATTCTTAAAATCGGAATTTAACCATAAAAAATTAATTAAAACAAATAAAGTCGGAAGGAGAGAGTACTTACTACTTTGGTATTTTTAGAACAGAAAGAATATTGATTACATAAAAAAAGGATGTACCGAGTGCAACATATTTACTTCAAGGGTCCTCTTAACATGTGCCCTAAGGGCACATGCTAAACACACAGTTTAAGAGAATATTCTTTTGAATTGTGTGTATATTCTCTTAATTTTTGCATATGCACCAGTTCAAGGAATTATACACACAATTCAAGAGAATATTTTCTTGAACTGTATGCTTAGCATGTGTCCTTAAGGCACATGTTAAGAAATTCCTTACTTCAATGGTGTTTGTTGTCATGATGAATACCCACATAAACACAAATTATTGGATATCTGATTATCGATAATTGCTATTGTGAGTAGTTGTTATGAATTCAAGATTATTAGATATATTTTTTAAAATATTAATCTTTTATTAAAATATCCCATACTCGCATACCAATTGTTAAATATAAGTGATATTATGTGACTAAACCCAAACCTTGCGACAAACTAAAAAAAAGTCAAAATATTAAAAAAATAAATGTAAATTATGTGACTAATAAAGATATTTATGTACCAATTGTTAAATATAAATGATATTTTTGTCTAAATAAAAATTTCAAGATTACTAATAATTGGAAATATCATATTACCACCTATTTTTTGGTCATCTGATTACTGAGAATTTTGGCACTTTACTAAGTATCTGATTATCAGGAATGTAAGATTATCAGTATAACAAACACGACTTATAAAGATAACCAGCCACATTACCAATTATAATTAGATAACCACATGCTACTCCAACTCACATAACGTGCATTCCTTTGCATGGCCTTACTTCCTGATATTTCGAAAAGAAAAAAAAAATTCAAGATCAGAATAGGGATTTAACTAATCTATAATAATATTTTAATGAAAGGTTAAAGGACCAATTTGTAATTTTCAAAAGCTTCTTTGAAAATAAAAAGAACAAAGTAAACTTCAGGATCTAAAATCGTGAAAAATGAATCTTATTTAACCTTCTACTTTACTTAAACATATAAAAAATAGTGGGATTTTCTTCTTCTTTTTCCTTGGCGGATGCTCTATGCAGATAGTGAAAACAAATCTTTGCACGGGGATAAAACATAGTGGGATTTTCTTTTTTTTCCCTTAGCGAATGCTGTATGCAGATACTGAAAACAAATCTTTGCATGGGGAGATGAAATGATTCCATGTATTGTACATCTCATTTTCAAAATATAAGATTATTATAGATTTTATGAAGTCGGCTTGTGAAATTAAGTACTCCCTCCATTATGAAATTAGAGATACAATTTGACTTTTGAAGTTAAACTACGTTATATTAAACTTCAAAATTAGTATGACTCATAAAAGTTTAAAATAATATAAATTTTGTGATTAATAATTTTTGTTATATACTACTCCCTCCTTTCTATTATATAAGTCGTTTAAAACATAATCACACATTATTATTATTATTTTGATAATTCAGGGTGGGGGTTGAGCTCAGGACCTCTTGCTTACCAACGGAGCCAAGGCCGGTCGGTATTTGGTCTTATAATTGGGAATAGAAGTATGTATTATGCAGTTAAAACAATATTTTAAAAAAGAAGAGAGAAAACACATATTTCTGTTTGACAAGAGTTTTGAATAAACCATCAAGAATATGAGACGCACCTGTATTTTGTTCTTCCCATCTTGACAATCTGTTCCGGTCACATAAAAATCTGACAATCTGCAGCTCATCATCATCATCATCATCATACATAACCTTAATACCAATTTTTTCTACGACTACCAAACAATCTTCATCCTCATTGATGACCGAAACAGTAACTGTATGGCCACCTTCTAATGCATTCCCCGACTTCCAGTGACTCAACATAATGAAATCCTTGGTCGTTGGCCTATAACCATCGGGCAACCCACCTCTGTAAACAACGCACACATTCAATCCTCGGATATTAGGAAGTGAAGGCACGGTAAAGGTAAACGAGTTTGAAATATGAGGTGGTGTTGAGACACAGTCGTATCCTGCAGGAGGCACACGCCCTGGAACACTTGTGCTGAATACGCCATATTCATAGCTTACCTGCACGCATATATGTATGTGCCCACAAGTATTATGATGAAAGTATGTTACTTATTCATTCTAAATAATAGCCTAAAACAAAAGGACAAACACAGAGACTACGTACCCTGATGGCATTATAAAATTCCACCGTATACTTTGATGTGAACATTAAATCCACGTCCAACAAGCCCAGTTTCTTCAAGATTCTTATGTCACAATTTGTAACTGGTACCGACTTGAATAATCTTTCAACTTCAACAAGTTCTCTATTGTCAGAACAACATATCCAAACTAAATTTGGTGTCGTCTCCACCCTTTTCAAGGACTGGTTGTCTGATGCCCAAATATTTCTTACAGTACTTGGAAGACCTACAATAAATTGGAGCCGTGGACAATCTTCTAAAATGAGTTCCTCAAGCCTACCAAGACTTCGGATGCAATCCGGAAGAGTTTCAATTAAATTTTCACTCAAATCCAAACACATCAACGAGGATAGGTTACTTAAATCACAGGGGAAAGAATCATTGGATAGATTGCAGCCTACAAGGCTCAATTCAGACAAAAACTGTGGTAAAGAAGCCCGTTGTTGGACGACTCTAGTCAGAGCCAATGTAGGATTCATGTTAATTCCATCAGCCCGAAACTCTTTGAGGGAGTCCAGATTCCTCAGCCCCATTGGAAACTCGCAAAGACTTGAACAACCAGAAATTATCAGTCTTTCAAGCTTTCTTAACATGTCAAGCTTTCTTGGAAGCTTCATAAGTTTCTTGCAATTTTCTAGATCAAGCACAAGAAGTCTCTCAGCCAATTCAATGGACTCACAAACCTCAACCAAACGTACACAGCCTTTAAGGATCAATATCTCTAGATTTGGAACTTGTGAGAATTTGGGGGTCCCTTCAAGCCATTCAGAATGACTTAGATTGAGAGTCCTCAAACACGGAAGGAACTGTCAATGACAAAAAGTAAATTAAATCTGAAGTAGGATTCTACTTGTTCTTCTTTTTTTTAGATTTTTCTTATGCTGCAAAATGAACCATCAATTACAAACATATACTATATTAGTTACCATCATACCTTTCTTCTCTTCCAAACACACTTTAAGCTGCTATACTGCAAGTCCAACCCAATCAAGCTATCCAAAGGAAAATCATTCGGCATAAAGTTCGAATGGAATCCATGCCAGCACAACCACCTTAATCCGTTGGGAAAATTTTTATAGCCTCCACTAAGTTTTACAAAGTTGAGCTGCAGGAATTTAATTTGCTGCATACTAGCAAATGCCTCAGTTTTGAAGTCCACATTGTATGAACTACTCACATAATTGTCCACTGAATACCATGCCAAGCAGTTGCAACAAAGTCTGTGTAGTGCACTGGTCCAGTAAGATGTATTGACACTTGAGATCGATCTCGCCGAATGATCTCCGCTAGAAGTTTGCATATCATAGACGAAAGCTTCAATTGAATTCGAGCCCTGTTAAAAGAAATAATATAACCAGAAGCTAAATAATTATGAGCACGCATGGAAAATAAAAAAGAAGAAAAAACATCTAATAAAATGTTTCTCTTACAGTTTTCTCTCTCAATACACTTGAACAATCCTTGTGATGCCACAACCTACTACGCTCACCAGGATTAGAAGATTCTTGCCGAATAATTTCTCTTCCCATGTCTCTAACTAAATTATGCATCATCAATTCATTATCCTTGTTAAGTGTTAACAGATGCCGATCGATGAGATTCGCAATGCCTACCGTTGGGTAGAAACCACACGCTTCCAGTATCATCACCGTCCACTCCTTGTCTTTTCCAACAAAGAAACAAGCAATATGAAGGAACAACTTCTCATCGTGGTCGTCCGGTAAGGATTGCAAACTTACTTTGAGTGTCTCAAGGATTTTACCATTAGGAATTGATTCTAATTTCTCCACTGCATTCCCCCATACGTCCACGTTTTGTGCTGATAGAGAACGACCCAAAACTTGAAGAGCTAGTGGAAGCCCTCCACAGTATTGTACTACCCTCTTTGTGTACCCGGTGTAAAGTTCGGTTGGATGGTCTTGTTTAAAGGCATGCAAACTGAATAGCTTAATCGATTCATGATGATCCATTTCTTGAACCTTATATACCTCATAAACATCATTAGGTGTCAACACCGATTCTTGCCTAGTTGTTATGATGATTTTACTTCCAGGAAAAAACCAATCTCGCATTCCAAGTATTCCATATAATTGGTCAAATTCATCCACGTTGTCAAGAACAAGGAGTACCCTTTTACAACACAAGGTATTTTGAATCTTAATGATTCCTTCATCAATATTGTTTATATCTTCTTTTTTCCTCTTACAAATATCCGAAAGAAGTTGATTCTGTAAACCAATGAAACCTTTAGTTGTTTTTGACTGTTCGTTTATATCCATGAGAAAGCTACCACCATCAAAATTTTCAAAGTTTTTGTTAAAGATGAATTTGGCAATAGTCGTCTTTCCAATCCCGCCCATGCCACAGATCATCATTATGCTAACACTAGTTGACCCATCCCGCAACCACAAATCAATTTTTCTGGTGCGATCATGTATACCAACCAAATATGGAGCAACATCTAATACTTTCCGATTGAGTTTGTGTTGAACCTCAGTTACAACTTTCTGTATAAACTTTGACTCGTCCCTACAAATTGTAGTCAAAATAGGAAAGCAAGTACACTAAGCAACGATTAATCTTAGATATGTACAAAACAAATCTAATGTAGAACTCACTGTAATCCCACAGTTTAATAAAATATGATCAAAGGCCACAAATGCTATCCTTGTTTTTCTCATGTCTATATTTCTATCGACTTCATTCAAGTAAGCATGCGAAAGTGAAAGACACCCTTGTTTACGAGATTTTTTACAGCTTCGCCAAAAGGAGTTACTAAAAAAAAGAAGAAATAATGTTCATTATATATGTACCTAGAAATATGCATGTTTATATGTAGTTTTTATATTTTTCTACAGTGTATCCATTGTTCTCATTACAGCAGAATTAAAGCACATAACCAATTTGCGTATAGGAAATGAATTATAAGGATTATCCTGGTCTTTCAGTTCCATTCCAGACAAATCTGCAGCTTCCCTAAGTGCTCCCTTCCACCTTCTGACCTTGTCTGTGAATTCCTTCTTCCTTTCATCACTAGTTTCTGTCTGGAGTTTCTCTTCGTATCTATCAAATGCTTGTCCAATGCTCCCGGACTGGAACCTAACTTGGGAGGGATCCACGTGATAGAAAACTGGAAGAACTACATGTTTAGCGGTTCGCTTGCGCTCAAGGATCATTAAAAGCTCATCAAGACACCATCTAGAAGATGCATAGTTCTTCGAGAAGACAATTATCGAGATCTTAGATTGTTGAATGGCTTTTTCCAATTCTGACTTAATATTGTTTCCTCTTTCTATCTCATCGTCATCTCTGAACGTGTGAAATCCCACTTGCACCAACGCTGTATATAAGTGACTGGTAAAGGTTTTGCGAGTGTCTATGCCTCTAAAACTCAAGAATACTTGATAAGTACACCTTGAACCGGAAAAAGAAGCTTCTTGGGTTCTCACAAGAGCCATTAAATAAAGCTCTGCAAGTTGAGTGACGGAGAAATCCAAACAATCTGTTCAGGCAACAGAGATGCTTAGGAACAAATTGAAAGATGAATAAAAAGAATGAAATATAATCCTTAACTAAATTAAGAGCAAGTTGTCACATGGTATGAGTTGCTGTAGGATGAATTAAGTGTTATTTCGAGTGAGAGGAATTAGATAATAAGTGTTCTATTTGGTAAGAGAAGGACTTTTAATCAAATGAAGTATTATAACATGAAAACATGGGTGGCTGGCTAGCTCTTGAATGATTAGATGGACGACTAATAAATTAAGTTCAAAAAGTCAATACTAATCATCTATTTGAAATGGAGGGAGTACTTATTATAAGATAACAATAGTCATTGTTAGTAAAATTGTTATTCATAATAGCTTAAGATTATAAAAATTCATTTCAAATTAAATAGGAGGTTTAAAAGTAAGAAAGTATACAAAATATATAATATTTATCTATGTTTTATTATAGACCTAGCAAACGGGCGGACTCGGCCTAAACAGGCCGGGCGAGCGGTGGGCCGGGCCAAAAAACGGGCGGGTCAAAAAGGCCCGACTTTTGTTGGGCTAAAAAAGACCAGCCCAGCGTTCGGCCCGGCCCGCGGGCTTAGACCAATTTATGCCTACATTTTTGATATTTTTTTGGGTTTGGCCCAAACAGGCGGGCCATCAACGGGCCGGGCAAAAAACGGGCGGGCCAAAAAAGCCCGGCTTTTGCTGGGCTAAAAATGAACAGCCCAACGCCCGACTCGGCCCACGGGCTGGGCCAAATTTTGCCAGGTCTAGTTTTATATATTCGGTTTGGTTCGGCTTACTTGGTTTGGTATAATGATTAACCCTAATTAAACCGACCGACAATGATCGGTTTATAAAAGCATGTCACCGTATCAAACCAATTAACTTGCAGAATCTGTTAAAAGTAAATTGTTTGGTTTGATTTGGACGAGTTGTTCGGTTTGATTTGGGTTATGAACAATCCTAATTGCAGTAGCCTAACATCCCGAGCGAATCCCTAATTTACTTTTCAAAAATTAAGTTAGTAGAAAAGCACTCCTTCCCTTCCAAAATATAACAACATTACTAACTTTTTAAAATCAACTTAAGATATTTCCAAACTCAAAATTGACATGAATTGTTTAATTTTAATTAATACAATAATAAATATTATAATTTATCTAAAAAGTATTATTCATTATAAAATTAATTGTTTCATATTTTAATGAATAATCTGAATTATATATTTGAAAATATCCAAGGGCATATCCACCATGGTGCAAGGGTGGTCACTTCACCACCCTTAAATTTCTAAAAATATTAATAAGTAAGGGTATTATGGTACAGATTGATCACCCTTAAAAATAAAATAGTAGAATAACAATTTCAATGCTATTGTTTCTTTAAATTTTAATTTCTCCCCAATTATAAGATTTTCTCTTTTCCTAATTTGTCATGTATATTGTCTTAAATTGATTTTATTTACTGATTTGCATATAAAATATGCCTTGAATAATTCATATGGAATTGACTATATTTGTCCTAAAATATTTTAATGTATATATTATATATGGAGTATATTTTTTGGCTCATTTTTATTTTTGTAATTGTACAAGATTGTAATTTTGTGTGTGTATTTACGATTAGTTTTTTTAATAGGATGGAAAAAATATTTGTAGTTATTTTATGAATCCGGAGACTAGTAAATGATTTTAACACGATTATACTTGAGAGTTAATAAATGGTGACTTATATTGAAAAGGAGATATTTGATACTATTAAAAATGAAAGGATTGTGAATTTTTTAAAGAAATTGGACCTCGAAAAATAATTTTGTAACAACCTTAATCAATTTTGGTTAAGGATGCTTGATAAAACGACGTAGTTTGTATCAAATTTATAATTAAAAATAATTATTTAATAAACTCAAAAATAAAAAAAATTAACTATGTCATTTTATAAAGTAATTTTAGCCAAGCTTGGCTAAGGCATACCTTATACTACTTTTTTCAATATATATATACATATATATATATATATATATGATAAATGATCCGTAACACATACATGATATTAATCATTATGTCATACACCATCAATAGCGTCCAATACAGGAACTAACGGCTGAGATTAAAACTTTAAATTCGTCGTCCGCTACAATAAGTAGCAAACGTAGTTCAAAATTTTAATCCATCTACTACTGTTAGTAGCAAACGCTAATTAAAATTTTTCATCACTTCCCGCAAGTTAAAATTTGGCTTTATTAACTAGGGTACGCGAGTTGGAATTTGGGTTTATTAACTAGGATTTATGGTTTATTAATTAGGGGTTTAAAGTTTATTAACCAGGGTTTAAGATCTATTAACCAAGGTTTAGAATTTATTAAACAAGGTTTAAGGTTTTGAACATCGTCCCCTACTATTAGTAGCGGATCGATTGTGTTTTTTAACCGTCCGATACTATTAGTAGCGGATCGATTGTGTTTTTTAATCTCATCCGTTCATAATGTTAGAGATAATGTATATTTTATAAGAATTTATAACACGTGGTATAGATCATTCATCTATCTATATTGTTAATATCTATATCCCGTGCTACTATTGATTGTTGATTGTATATACATTACAGAAAACATTATATTGTTAATTAATATATATATATATATATATATATATATATATATATATATATATATATATATATATATATATATATAATAACGTTATTTATACTCGTTGATTGTATATATTACATTACAACCATAATATATTGTTAATATCTATATTAATTGATACACTTTACGGGTTTTGTTCTAGGATAAGTTAATAAATATTAGTAGTATAGTCAAGTTTTCTTTAACAGTACATTTGACTATAAAAAAATATAATAAAACATACATAAATTTAATAAACTCCTTATTTTTCATTTTTATATTTCCATATTAATTATATGTAGACTCTAAAGTTATTCAAAAAATTATCACCTTAAATTAATATGGCATAATATTATAAGTTTAGATCATAATAATAAAAAACAGATAACATGGGAATATTAAATATTTCCAAATATCTTAATCTAATATGAAAAATAAATCTAAATCCACCTATCTTTATATTATATTTTATTATTATGAGTCTCGGTCATAATGTTAAAATATGGAATGACATGAGAATATTAATATCTTTCTAAATATCTTAATCAAACAAGTAGAGATTCATATTCAACTTAAAGTCTATAGTGATTAAGCTGAATTCAATTGAATATCAATAAATATCTATAAGATTTATAAAAAATATATTTACTCAATTTTATACTAGTTTTTGTTAGAATTTGAGCTTTAAATGAAGTTTAAACTTGGGTATTAAGTTAAAATTAAAGTGGGTTTCATTAATCATTTGAGATTAATCCATATATCAATGTGTTCTACTCCATGAGAAGATTAAAATCAAGTATTAGGAAGCTCAAATCCATGAGATAATGAATGAGAAATTTACTCCCAAAGATCACCCTTCAAGATGATAAATGAATGCTTGTACCACATCGATTGAGAACTAAACTTTAAATGGGTATATATACAATTAGACTTTTGGGTTTGGGTCCCAAAGGACACCCCAATTTTATGGAGGGGAGAGGACCTAGCCAAAGCTGCTTTCTGTCTGCGCTGCTCTTTCTTGCTTTGCACTTGTTCAGCCATACCTTTTCATATGCAACCAGTCGGTTCACAAAGGTCATGTCCAAACATAAAGGGCCATTAATCACCCTATATGAATCATATGCAACCAGTCGTTTCACAAAGGTCATGTCCAAACATGAAGGGTCATTAATCACCCTATATGAATTCAGTCATTTGAGTCATTCAATTTTGCATCATTAATTTTAGTAATATTCAGAGTTCATTTGAGAGAGTCTAGAGCATTCATTGGTTCGCTGTGTGTACTGGCGCTAATAACTCTAAGCACCTGTGGTACTCAGACTCGCCATTTTTGGTAGAGTACCCGTGTCGACACGACACTGGTACAGGTACAGGATTCGTACGGGATCCGGCCACAGAAATCAGGATATGAATGTTTTTGCAGGCGGTTCATCGGAGAAGAAGAAGAGACAAGGAAGGAAGAAGAAGAAAAAAGTGAAAAGACTGAAGAAAGAATGAGAAACTTACAAATCCGAGGGGACTGCTTAGTAACCAAGGGTAGAAGCTTCCGTCTTTGGTAGGCGCCGCAATCGTCGCCTTTTTTTTCTTCTTCTTCTCCAACCAGTTAGGTACCCCATAGTTTTTATAGTTTTTTAATTTAGTCTCCCAAGTTTTTTGAAAGTTCAAAATAGCCCCTAAAAATTACATATCAATCCTTGTAGTTTTATTTTCTTTCATTTCAGCCCCTGAAGTTTCAGTAGTTTCAATTCTGTCCCTGTTTCTTTATATTTTTGCACTTCAACTCCTAAAGTTTCATGATAAATGCATGTCTATATGAATTTGGACAGTATAAATATTTTTGTTAAAAAATCATAACATATTGTATCCCCGCACCCGTGTCCAAATTCGAATCCATATCCGCGTATCCTCTATTTTTTAACTTCACGTGTTCGACACCTAGATTCGTACCCATACCCGCACCTGACACCAGCACTCGAGTCCGAGTAACACAGCTAAGCACCATAAGAGGGCGTAATTATCTTAAGATATAGTATCAAGTACTAGCCTTGACAACATACTATAATTATTTTCTACATTTTACTGCATTTACTTTAAAGTTGCTTTCTGATTTATAAGGATATAGTATCAAGTACTAGCCTTGACAACATACTGCAATTATTTTCTACATTTTTCTGCATTTACTTTAAAGTTGCTTTTTGATTTATATTAGATTATATACATTTTCCCAACAATCCGGCCCGCCTGGTCGGTCGTCGACGCGCGTGGTCAAACCAAGTATTGACTAGGTCCTCTCTGTAAACAGAAACGAGATTTTGCAGAGAATGAATACAACACTCAAACACTTGAGAACTAAGAAGGTAAAAGAAATAATAAAGATGGAAACTTGGTTTCTTATTTCTTACCAACTACTGATTACCACTTACAAATTTATAGAAAATGGAAGTCACAAAAGCTACTGATCCCACTCCTACCACTATCCACTGTTACAGCAAAAATAGCTAACAGCAGGACTAGCTTCAGTAGAAATAGACTCTTAAAAGACCTAGTCAACTGCATAAATTTAGAGATCAAAATAACTACTATTATACCTCAGCAACCAAAGCCTTGACTTATTCAAACAAGACAGACTAACAACTAAATAGCAGGACTAAAAATAGGATGCACTAATTTGGAAACTCCCTCTTAGTGCATGCTTATTATTAACCAGTCCAAGTGCATTTCTGAACTTCTCAAACTTGCCTTTAGCAAGAGCCTTTGTAAAGATATCTGCTACTTGATCTTCACTTCGAACTCCCACCAAACTGATTTCTCCTTAAAGAACCTTTTCTCTCACAAAATGATGTTGAACTTCTATAAAAGGAAATCTCTTCAGCAAATTAAATTCAATAGGAAGTATCCAATGGAGTAATGGACTATAATTCTAAATTGGGCTAATATAACAACATATTAAACATATTTAAAACAACTCAAACAATTAAAACACAAATCCATTAAATAATACAAACCCAATAATATTGTCATCATTAAAATCATAAACTAACATTATCTCCCTTTTTAATGATGACAAAATATAATGCCATTTAATTTATATACCCCTCTAAATTTATACATATCAATTTAGCCAACATGAATAAAAACTTATTCATACTAATAGGCGTAACATGTATATCTATATCTCATGTTTCAATTGGCAAAACAGATGATAACCATAATCATAATATAGCCAATTTCAAAACTTGAACAGATACCATTCAAAACTTAAAACAGATATCATACTTATAACCAAAGGCAATATCTCCAACAGATATCATAACCATTAATCCCAAGGTAATAACAAAATTAAATCCCAAAATAATAATCACTTTCAAATCTTGAACCAGACAAATTCAAATATTCTTAAATATCTCTCCCCTTTTGTCATTATCAAAAAGAAATAAATGAAATCATGCATATTAATCATTAAGCACAAGTGGATTATAAAAAAAAAATTGCAAGGATAAAGAATGACATTGGAGCAATCTTATAACAAAAGCACATATAACAATTAAACAAAATTGTCATACTTTTGTGATTTGTTACCTATATATTAACATTATTGTTACCAGAAGTAAACTTGATAGATGTGCTCCTTAGTATAGCAAACAAATTTCTTCAAAACCTCTTCTTGTGGACATCCTAATGTTGAAATTTTCGATGATGAGACTTGGAGGATGATTTCCCACAGTTTTAGAAGTTCTTGGAAGCCTGATATTTTCTGGAATGTCAGTTTCTATTTCTGAACGTTCTTCTGATTTGTCTTCTAAAAACAGACGATTTGAGATGTCTGAATTTAGGTGTCTGCATATCCGAGTTTTCTTATAAAACAGACGGGTCATGATGTTTGATTTCATCTGTATTTCCTTCTATGTAAATAAACACACCTAGAGAGGGTGAATAGGTGTTTAATCCAAAAGTGATAAACGATTAAATCTTTTTTATTTTTTCTGCAATCAGACATCTATTCCTGTCTGCTTTAGTGTCTGCCTTAGCTTATGTTCTTCGTCAATTATTATCAGACAACTATGCCTGTCTGCTTTAGTGTCTGGATTAGTATATCTTCAAACAAGAGCAAAACAAAATATCCAGAAATAAGAAAACAAAATGGAGAATAAAAAATCACACCAAAATTTTTACGTGGTTCAGCCCCTATCCTCTAATCTAGTGGCGTAATCCACGTCCAATACCAATTAGTATTGGAGACTCTTTTTATTAAACTTAATATTCAATTAAATACAATAAAAAGAACTCCATGTTCAAATAAAGCTTTCCACTGCTATGGACACCACTGCCCCTTTGCACCCCTGCAACCTTTCTCACCACTAAGACCTTTGCTCCTCTGCAACCTTGAAAGTTCTTTTTGAACAGACGTTATCTACTACTGGATCTGTCAAGCCAAACAGGACTTGAACTCAGATTTCGTTACAAGAAATATATGATTACTAAGAACTCTTATTTCCAACCAACAAAGAATTAATTATATAATAAGACTTGCTGGAAATAAACTTTGATACATCTCTATTGAAATATCTTTGTATATGACAGATGCTTACTTTGATTTCACTGAACTGATGTATCCTTCAAGTCTCTGTACCTGATATAGCCAATAAGAAGTATATATATAGAGAACGAACTTAACGGCTATATTTTTATTAGCAACGAAAACACAGCTGATATATATCTTTAGCTTTAACCCACAGATTAAAAGAATAAATTAGCATGAATATCTCATATCACAATTGAGAGATCACATGATTTCAGCAGCTTAAAGACCCAACAGATATAATATATTAAATATCAAATATATAGAATCCTAGTCAAATTACAATAGCTGAAATAAAGGAATAAGGAACATACCTGGTAGAGTTTGATCTATTTCCAACAACTGGTCATAGCATATCAAAACAATTCCTTATAAGACTCCTTTTCAAATTATATTACACATTATTATAAAAGGAAATCCCTTCAGCAAACTAGATTCAATAGGAAGTATCCAATGGACTATAATTCCAAATTGGGCTAATATAACAACATATTAAACATCTTTAAAACAGCCCAAACAATTAAAACACAAATTCATTAAATAATACAAACCCAATAATATTGTCATCATTAAAATCATAAACCAACAGTTCGCTCGGTAACTATAGCGATTTTTTTTAGGGTTCTTTACATTAATATACAACATTTACTAAAAAATTACAAAAACAGTACACAAACAAAATAATTACAAAAAGAGTGCAATATGGATAAAATAATTACACCACGTATCTTTTAAACCCTGAAAAAAAATAAAAACTGTGAGACAGTTACTCGTTGCCATCCCAAACAAATCTATCAAACTCAGATATCCATATCCTAATCCTTCCATTCTTATCAACAAATTCCTCCGTACTACACAAATCCCTCCGTGCTAAACAAATCCGTGCTTTATCAACAAAACCCTCCGTGCTTTATCAACATTCGTGCTCTGTAAACACGAAGAATACTCAGGTTGCCTACAATCGTGACTCCAAGTAAACATCTACAATTTTTCACCGGTGAAAAACCCAGTCAGTTATGCATTAAGAATTCGTATGTTTCTTCTTTAAATTTGTTTAAGTTAATTTGGTTTGAAGTTTGATTTTCATTGTTTGGTTGCCCAGATCTGTATTAAGATTAAATGATCCCTAAGTAATGGTGCGTATTGATTTGATTTTAGTTACCACAAACTGTTGATTTGGTAGAAATTCGTATTTATAAATATTAAACAATTTGTTTACAATGCATTGTTAAATATGAAACAATTAATAACCAAATCAGTGATTTAATTACCTTTATATAAGTGTTTGTTTACCTATGTTTACTTGTTCAGTCTATAATTGGTAACCAGATCATGATACGCATTGATTTGAGTATGATCTGAATGCAAACAATGTGATTCATACTAATAGTTACCAATTAATTGTATTTTGGTTACTGTCATATAAGTATTTGGTTACCACATTCTATCGTTTTGGTTACCATTCACATCAGTGTATTTTTGTACTGCTTCAGCTTTTTCTTTTTTTTATTACATATATTTTGCTTACTATGGAATATCTATTTGGTTACTTAGCTTTACTTGTTAACTACTTAAATGCTTCCCATGTCATGATACGCATTGATTTGATTATTAGCTAAAGTCAAACAATGTGTTTCATATTTATGTTTACCAATTAGATATATGTTAGTTACTATATACTACCAATTTGTTTACCTATGTTTACTTGTTCAATCTATAATTGGTAACCAGATCATGATACGCATTGATTTGAGTATGATCTGCATGCAAACAATGTGATTCATACTAATAGTTACCAATTAGTTATATTTTGGTTACTTTCTTATAAGTGTTTGGTTACCACATATTATTGTTTTGGTTACCATTCACAGCAGGGTATTTTTTTGTACTGCTTCATTTTTTTCTTTTTTTTATTACATATATTTTGCTTACTGTCGAATATCTATTTGGTTACTGAGCTTTACTTGATAGCTTTACTTAACTTTACTATATATTACTAATTTGTTTACCTATGTTTACTTGTTGAGTCTTTAATTGGTAACCAGATATGATACGCAGGGATTTGATTATGAGCTGAATGCAAACAATGTGTTTCATACTAATGGTTACCAATTAATTGTATTTTGGTTACTGTCATATAAGTATTTGGTTACCACATTCTATCGTTTTGGTTACCATTCACAGCAGTGTATTTTTGTACTGCTTCAGCTTTTTCTTTTTTTATTACATATATTTTGCTTACTATGGAATATCTATTTGGTTACTTAGCTTTACTTGTTAACTACTTAAATGCTTCCCATGTCATGATACGCATTGATTTGATTATTAGCTAAAGTCAAACAATGTGTTTCATATTTATGTTTACCAATTAGATATATGTTAGTTACTATATACTACCAATTTGTTTACCTATGTTTACTTGTTCAGTCTATAATTGGTAACCAGATCATGATACGCATTGATTTGAGTATGATCTGAATGCAAACAATGTGATTCATACTAATGGTTACCAATTAGTTATATTTTGGTTATTTTCTTATAAGTGTTTGGTTACCACATACTATTGTTTTGGTTAACATTCACAGCAATTTATTTTTTTTTACTGCTTCAGTTTTTTCTTTTTTTTATTACATATATTTTGCTTACTGTCGAATATCTATTTGGTTACTTAGCTTTAATTGATAGCTTTTTAAATGCTCCCCATATCATTATGCACACTGATTTAAGTATTAACTAAATGCAAAAATTGTGTTTCACATTTATGGTTACCAATTAGATATATGTTGGTTACTATATACTTCTGATTTGGTTAACATTAACAATGTTGTATTTTTTTAATTGAGTCAGTTACTAAACGACGGAGATGATTCCAGTTGTGGTTTATTTCAACGGAACGTGGTCTGCCAGTAACCAATACAACAATTTTGAAGTTACCGGCCTAATAGTCCCTTCAACTTGTTCATTCTCAGAAATGAACAACTTGGTATGCAGTGCAATAATGGCAGACGCCAACACAACAAAATTGTCAATCAAATTTCAGATTCGAAGCGACATTCCACCAATCAGTATCTCAAATGAAGCAACCTTCAGATTTTATATGGAAGTGTGTAGAAAAACAGATGAACAAGGCAAATTTCCACTGATTATAGATGAGATATACAGCAATGGAGGAAATTCAATTCTGCAAAACTTGAGAAGTGAAGAAGAAAATAGGATGCAATCTGTAAGGCCAATCAGTTCGACACAATGGAATTCAGATCTTATACCACTGGCAACACAAGAATACCAAATTGCAACACAATATGCTGAGCAGCTTGCCATTGAAGCTATTGATCAAGAACAAGACAGACAACAAAACATAGGATACGCAGAAGAACAATATGATGATGTAATATCAGATCCGAATGAATATGAAGTAAAAGTACATCAAACTTACAGAGATAAAAAAATCCTATCACAAGCAATAAGAATACATTCAATCAGGCAGAATCGACAACACAAGGTTCAAAGAACAAGTGGTAGAGACTTTGTGCTAGTTTGCATAGAGGATGAAAAGTGCAATTGGAAGTTCAGAGCATCAAAGTTTCGAAAAACCGGTATGTTCAAGGTGAGAGAATTCAATGATATTCACACTTGTAGAGCTGACCTACTGTTGGGAGATCACAGACAAGTAAATAGTGAGTTGGTTAGTGAATGCATAATGCATAGGTTAACAAATTTGAAGAAAATATACACACCAACAGATATTGTAGAAGATATGATGACCGAGTATAATGTGTCTATGTCTTACCAAAAAGCCTGGAGATCAAAGGAGAAAGCATTGGAAAAGGTGAGAGGAAATCCACACGACTACTCGTTGATCCCTTCATGGTTGCACATGTTGAAGAAAACAAATCCAGGTAACGGTTGCAATCAATTCTTACATTTCTAATAAATAATTGGTAACCAATTTTACCTAAATTGGTTACATGTGTATGAAGCTTTGGCTACCAACTAGACTCTGGAAAAAAAAAATAATGATTTTTTATTGGTAGTCGATATCTACATAAAAGGTCACTCTTAAATGGCATTGTAGACATTATACGCACCATATGTAAATGCTAATTAATTGGCTACCAGTAACCATACAAATTGTTACCATATTCTCCAAGTATGAATAACAGCTACTCCATACATTTATATTGACATTAATGAATTTTCATATCAGGCTTAATCACAGCCCTGGAGTTGGAAACAAATGGACGTTTCAAGTATCTATTCTTTGCAATAGGAGCATCTATTGAAGCATGGCATCATTGTTTCCCAATCATTGTACTTGATGGAACATTCATACAATCAACCTACGGGGGGACACTCCTCATAGCAAGCACCCAAGATGCAAACAGAAACATTGTTCCAATTGCTTTTGCAGTGGTTGACAGTGAAAACGAACTATCTTGGAGATGGTTTTTCGTCAATTTGAGAAAGGCTTGTGGGGTAAGAGAAGGCCAATGCATTGTTTCAGATAGACATGAAGCCATTGTACATGGACTGAACTTTGTGTTCCCCGATGTCATGCATGGTTCATGTACATATCATGTTTTGAAAAATATAAAAAACAGATTTAAAAAGAAAGGAGATGAACTCAAAAAAGCCTACAATGGGGCTTGTAGAGCTTACACTATTGAAGAGTTCAACCGACATATGGTTGTACTTGATGCAATTGATACTCGAATAAGGACGTATTTGGAGGAAGAGGTTAAGTTAGAGAAGTGCACAAGACTCCATGGCACTGTAAGCAGATACTCAACCATGACTTCAAACACAGCCGAATCTATCAACAATGCAATCAAAGGTATCAGGGAACTTCCAGTTACAGCAATGGTTGAATGCCTCCGTTGTATGGTTCAAAGATGGTATTTCAAAAACAAACAAGCGGCTATATCAACATTCACTACCCTTTCCACAGCAGCTGAGAGAACATTGCAATTTAATATCATTGAGTCAAAGAAACTTAAGGTTAGTGATGCACCTTTTAAATTAATACATGCATGTATACCATAAGTTGCATTTGCATTTTATGGAAACCTCTATAGTCATTACAGCTTGCATATATATGCTGAAAAGGTAACCAACATTAAATATGCCTTAAATTATTCAGAATTAAAAAACAGATTTATTATACATACTAACTACATCCTTAAATTGTGTTGTAGGTTGAGACATCAAACTTAGTGATTTTTACTGTTTACGATGTCACAACACACTTTATTGTGGACATGAAACAAAGGACATGCACATGCAATAAATTTCAGTACCACGAGATGCCTTGTCGACACGCTGCTGCTGTTATCAACAAAAGGAATTTGAGCTGTTACGAATTTTGCTCAAAAAACTACTCAAAATCAACTTTGGTAAACACATATTCAGCTTCCATAATGCCATTAGATGATAAAGAGAATTGGGATGTGCCAGAAGAAATAAGAAGCATATGTGTAAAACCACCAAATGCAAGAAGACCTGCGGGTAGACCAAAGATAGGGAGGTACAAGCATGGATCTGAAAACAAAATTCAAAACAAATGCAGCAGATGCCAAGAAAAAGGACACAACAGGAAAACATGTATTAATCCACCAATTTTACGATCAAAGAATATTTGATATAGTGCATCAGCAAAAAAAGGTTTAGTTAAAAAACAGTTGTTTGTTTACTTTAAGTAACCAATACACATTCATATGGTAACTTTGTTATTGATGTTAAGTAAACAATATTGCTTTACACAATAATGAATAAAAGTTTTGCATTTTTTTCAAATCTTCACAAATGAATAACTTATTACAATATAATTCCACGATATAGTAGTGACAATATTGACTAAATAAATTTATTTGAATAATCCAATATGTTTCATAAGAATGGTTGCCAATTAGTTATATTTTGTTTACTATCAAATAAGTAGTTGGTTACTTAAGTTTACTTGTTAAGCATTTAAATGATCCTCAGGTCGTGATACGCATTGATTTGCTTAAAAGCTGAATGAAAACAATATTTTTCATATTTATGGTTACAAATAATCTATAATATAGTTACCACATACTATTGATTTGGTTACCATTCACATTAGGGTATTTATAATTGGTAACCAGATCATGAGACGCAGTGATTTTATTTTAAACTGAATGCAAACAATGTGTTTCGTAAGAATGGTTACCAATTATTTATATTTTGGTTACTGTCATATAAGTATTTGGTTACTTAAGTTTACTTGTTAAGTATTTAAATGATCCCCAGGTTGTGATACGCACTGATTTGCTTAAAAGCTGAAGGCAATTTTTTTTCCATATTTATGGTTACCAATAAGCTATAAATTAGTTACGAAATACTTTTGATTTGGTTACCAAACACATTATTGTCTTTATAATTGGTAACCAGATCATGAGACGCAAGGAATTGATTATGAGATGAATGCAAACTATGTGTTTCATAAGAATGGTTATTAATTAGTAATATTCTGGTTACTGTAATGTACGTATTTGGTTACTTAAGTTTACTTGTTAAATATTTAAATGATGCCAAATTCATGATACGCAATGATTTGATTACAAGCCGAATGAAAACATTTTTTTTCAATATTTATGTTTACCAATAACCTATAAATTATTTACCACATATTAATGATTTGATTACCATACACAACCTATTTATTTGGTTACCATTCATATATTTCCTTTGAGGGCACGCCAGGGCGGGGGTAGCAGTGTATCGTTTTGGAATGGTTATCAATTAGTTACTTTTTGGTAACTGTTATAACAGAATGGTTATCAATAAGCTATATATTAGTTAATGTCATATAAGAATGGTAACCAATTAGTTATTATTTGGTAACATGACTTCCTTTCAGAAGGAAGCTAACCTTCCTCTTCATTACAATAATTGCTAATAACCATATCTCACTAAATACACAAACAACAAATTCAAGCCCAAACAGCATTGAATTGGAATCAACGAATAGCTTGGCGACACTGACAACGATTAAATTGGTGTCTTTCTATATATCCATGTGCAAATCAGTGACTGTTCATATATAATATCATGATTCATTATCTCAAAAAAAAATTAAAAAACCTGCAATCAGAGGAGAGTTGGTTGAATTGACAACCAGATACGTATTCACTCATTCATCATATGAATATTGAATATAACAAGCTCACAGTATTTTAACTAGAAAGATACTTTATTAAAATAGAATAAAATACATAATTCCATTAGCATAAGAATTCACTAATCAATAACAAGTCAGTAACCATAACAAATGGTTATGAATTTCCAAATAAAACCATGTTAAAAAAAAAGAAGAAAATAGATAGACAACCACTATTCTGGGACAAGTCTTCCTGGATATTCTCTATCAGAATCGTAACCTTCAAGTTGCTTGTTCCTAGCATGAATGAATAGGTTAACACATAATTTCTTCCTGTACTGGATGATGGGGAATGGTTTGATAATTTCGTCAAACTTTTTATGAAGAAAATGTTCCGCAAAACAAACCGTAAACATACCGCAATCACTGCAAAAACAAACAAAACAAAAAAACAAATCAAACCAAACATCATACTTGTTTGAATAGTATTGGAAACGAAAAAAATATAAACCTTACCCCTCGATTTGTTCAGGCAAACCTTCTGCAAACTCAAGCTCAATTAAATCCTGCTCCCCCTTCTTAATATACGGTTCACTAGTACAATCAATATCTGATCTATCCTTCCAGAACCCACATTTAGAAAATATTACGGGTAACATGAAGATGTAAGGATCACAGACATCAATTATTTTTGTTCGCATGACTGTCCTGGTTGGTTGCAAAGAATTGTAAACTACTAGACGTCTACGATGTACATCAAATATCAACAAAAACCAATGCTCAGGAGCTGTCATGTGAATTGGAAACAACACATAATCCACATCTACCCAAGGTGTGTTCACATCCATCAAATATCCACGAATGTATTCGACGACATCGCCTTCACCAGAGAGTATAGTCATATCTGAATTATTACGAACATGTTGACCATATAAAGAAGACAACTTAGCATGAAACCAACAATCGGTAGTAGTGACCCTGATCTTAATATTGGCAGAGTGTTTAGCCAATTTTCTGAAGTAATAGAAGGCAATGTTGATATGCTGTACCAACAAACAAACAAAAACTGAACACATATATAAGGTAACCAACTATAATTTAATGCAATATCAAATGAGAAAATCACCTTATAAAAACAACAAAATGGAATTAAGGGTAACACAACAGATTTTCACAAATCAAGATACTTACATCATGGTCAAGCCACTGACCAGGAGTCTTCAAATGGTAGAACCACATTTTAGATGATATTATAACAGAACCAAAACTGAACGCAGGTTCAATCTTATCATGATGTCCAGAGAATTTTTCAGTCCTTCAATGTAAAAGAATACAAGAAAAATAAAATAAATTATTATTTTTACAAAAAACTATATTATTGTGTACAGTAAGATAATGTGTGACGCGAAATAGCATACCTTTTCCTGTTATTTAACCCAATCTTGTACCATTGATCAAACAATATATCTTCAAAATGGGATGGCATACCCATGCAAACATTGGAAAATGCAGAAACACCAATTCGTATCTTTGAAGGAATAACATCAGAACCAGATGAAGCAGCAGAACCAAACCTCGTTGTGTATGGACTCCTCAAAACCGCACTCTTCGAAGAAGCACGAACCGGTCTAGCACAAGGTTTGGACGCAATCATCTCCACTTCAGCACAGTGAATTATATCCTGAGTAGTTAAAATCATTTCATCAAGAACCGAACTGTTTTGTGCCTCGATTTTACCCACCTATATCAATTGAGAAAAAAGGACACAAATACAATTAAAATTAAAAAATGACTGAGCAGTAACATAAATAATATAATAAAGTAACCAATCCAATATATAAAGATAACTGATATTGAAAAAAACACAAACCTCAGTAGGAGTATAAACAACAATTTCTTTCCCAAAAGACTTGTTCAATATATCAAAAGCTGGATTGTCATCCTTCATGCCAACCTGTAAAAAAAAATAATCAACGACACAAAATTGTATAACAAATACAAAATAAACAAATGTGTTTAACCTTATAATAATCTCCACCACTGTAATCGCCACCCGTATCGCAAACATCATCATCTATTTTTAAATCAAACAGTTTTGAATCATCCGAACCATTGCCTACATCAGCGGCCTCATCATATTTAGCATCATCATCGAACCCATTACCATTATTGGGACCTTCCGAACCATCATCACAATCATTCGCACCGTTGCTAACATCAGGGCGACCATGTAAATGCTTTCTCAACATCTTACTAATGTCCCTGCAAATCTCAATACGAAAAACACGTAATTCTTCCTTCAAATCAGCACCCAACTCCTCAATGCATTTCTTAACTTCAACCAACTTCTTCTCCAAAGGGCTCACACGTGCATCGACAATATTTTTGACATCAGAAAGTGAAAAACCCAGATCTTTACCCTTTGTGTTATTATCCTCTTTTATATACTGCTCATTCGAACCACCATCATGTCCATGTAAAAATTGAAAACCACCCAAATCCAACCGATCCATCTCATCAGCCTTAGGAATGAGCATTTGAATCTTCATCTGAAACAAAGTGTTAACATTAAATATATCACCTTTAAAATATTGAACAATCAAAATAAACAAAAAAGTACACGAAAAACAAAAACTTAATATTAGTAACCAAATGTATATAAAAAGGTAACCAAACATAATATAAATGGTAACCAACATACCTGTCCAGAACCAAAACCTATATCATTCAACTTGTCAAATGTAGGAGCCTTCCCTAATTCCTTCCATCTAAATAATCTAACTTCTGACGGATGATCATCAATACATATACACTGGTCTTTAAGAGTAATAATTGTTTCAAACAAGAAAACTTGGAAAACATATGGCAATCCATTCAACTTATAATATCTACAATAATTGTCCTTGTAAAAATTGTATGTTACACACCCATTCCTGCCCTTCTTTAACTGTCCCTTCACAGCAACGGATAAAGACCTCTTCATCTGTTCAAAGGCGATTTTCCCCCAAGGATAACTATCAAATTCACCATAAGATAAAAAATTAAGCAATACCTCATCAACATGATTTTCTAAAAAAGTAGCTAGTATGAAATTGAAAACCAGAAATATAACAGACATCCTGACAGCCTCCTCGTCATCATCAAATACAACCCCACGATATATCTTCCCGATACTAGAACGGGTAACAACCTCATCTCCAAAAAACTTTGCCACTAACTGATTTTCTCCTCCCTTGAATGCAGAAATGTCCTCATCTCCTTGCCCACGCAAACCAGAAATTAAACAAAATTCGGGCAACCCAAATCTTACCCTTTTGTCACCAAACAAGAACCACATTTCCCCCTTATTCCTCTGATAAACTTCTCTAACCAAAGCCTGATGGATTAATTGTGAAAACATTTGAGACACACCAACATTTATAAATTTTCCAAAACAAGTCAACTTAAGCTTTTCCAATTGATTTACAGTCAATTTCTTCATGATGACACTAGGCACCTCCATATCAGACCAATAAACGATTTTTGCAGTGAAATTGCGTTGGCGCTCACTGTAATATAGATCCCAAAACTGCATATACAATACATTACCACAAAAAAAAATATCAGCAGTATCCAGTTATAAAATAACTAGTAACCAAAACACAATCAGCACGTTTCCAAAAACATTTTAAACCACCTAAATTAGTGTGCAAAAAGTACTTAGTAACCAAAATATACTATAACAGTAACCAACACTGAAATTGAAGGGTATATAACCATTTAACAAATTTTCATTCATCATTAACCAAATATAACAGCACCATTTCCCAAAACAAATTCAGAAGTAGCCATAAACAACTAAGGATTCCAAATTTTTAAAAACAACTTAAATATCACACCTTGAGATGATTTTGCCGGGGGATAATATTCGCGCTAGAAATTTTTTCCCCAACTTCAGCTTCGTTACCATCTTTGTTTGCAGAATCTTCAAAATCAGAATCCGAATTCATTAATTCTTTGCGCACCTTTAAAACCTGTCTCCCCGATTTTTTATCCTTCAAAGGGGATTTAAAAAATCCCTTCTTCCCCTGCAGAGGGGACTTGACCACACCATCCTCCATACTTCTTTTTCTCTTTCCATCATTTTTCTTACCAACAACCCCCCTAACATTCTTCCTCGTATTAACCATCCTATACAAAATCACAATAACATTAAAATAAGTTCAAAATTTTTAATCTCATATCCAACGAAATAACGCTGCAAATAGATGTGTAAATTATAATAAATAAAATATCCAATTTCTTGGAAACATATGAATTGAGGAAGTAGCATCTTACATTAAATTAATCTACAAACTAAATATGAAAAATTGATCATAAAACCACTCAATTAAACAAATAAAAACATAATTTTCTGAATATTCACAGTTAAAAAATATAGTGAAAAGGAAAAAAAGCCTCACAATTAATTTCTGTCCTAAAACTGTATCTAGTGAGGTTCATAATAACCAAACATATGTTCTTTCTTACTACAACATTACTGGTACAAAATCAAAAATTGATGCACATATTCAGAGTTGGAACCAAATTAACACCCTTTCATAAATCAAAACCACAATGAATACCAAATTGGTTTCCAAGTTCCCAATTTTCAAAATAATGGTTTCAAACTGAAGAAGCTTCAATAAAAAAATTTATAAAAACGACTTCTAGATTGCTGTCATGAAAAGATAATGGTTACATAAACTAAACACACCTGAATCGGCGAGTGGAAGAGCGTCAACAATCACACCCAAAACAAAGGAAACACCGGCAAATATGAAGATGAAGCACCGGCAAAGATGGAGAACGAAATAGCCTTGCAGAGCAAAACTCGATTTCCAAGTTCCCAAAAACCAAACTAAGGGTTTCCAACTGAACAATCACACCCAAAACAAAGGAAACACCGGCAAATATGAAGATGAAGCACCGGCAAAGATGGAGAACGAAATAGCCTTGCAGAGCAAAACTCGGTTTCCAAGTTCCCAAAAACCAAAATAAGGGTTTCCAACTGAATACTCTTCAATTAACCGGCAAATATGGATATGAAGCACCGAAAAAAATGGAGACGAAATAACACTTTCAGAGCAAAAATTGGTTTCCAAGTTGCCAAATACCAAAATAAGGGTTTCTAACGGGATATCGGTTAACAAGTTAAAGACACGTACAAGTTAACAATTCAAAAATATATTACCCCTATAAACACGGGCCATATCAAAAACTCGTTAAATCATTGAACTAAAAAAAAGGGATAAGAATGCACAGTTTTTGTAAATAAAATATTGCAAAGGCACTAATTTTGTAAATATTTTATTTATGTATTATTTTTATAATAATTTATTAAAATGTACTCAAATATGTAATTGTTCCTTTTTTTTATTCTGGCTAGACTCCAAAAAATTTGAGAGGGAGAGAGAAAAAAGAGTAGAGATTGATAATTGGGCTTGATAATCTTCCACAATCTGTCCAGTACAAAGCTTTGCCTTTTATAGGCTTCAATTGATTTACCTAATGAATCCTAGCCTTTCGTCCTTATTTTAATCCTAGCCCTCTATTTTTCATCAACTAGTTACAGCATAATTCATTGGCTAATTACAACTAAATTCATCCAATGCCCATCCTAGTCACATTAGAACTATAATCGGTAACATCCTAAGCGCTGATGGAAACAATGCCAGCCACAAATGCAATTTAAAAAAGCTCCACTGAAGTGTGAGATACCAACTCTTTTTGCACCAAGGTTACCAAAAGTTCAAGCCCTGCCCATTACTTTCTCTCGTAAAACGAATTCCTTCTATTGTTGTCGCAAAAATGAGAATTAACACCACCACGTACAGTTGCATTTACCATTTATGCAAAAAGAAGTCTAAATGAAGTTAAAAGTAGTGCAGATTCAAGTGGAGAAGAAGCCTCTGTGGCTGCTGCTGAAATGGAAAAGCTTCCGCTTGAAAGACCCAACCATCTGGGTTTGAGAGATGATAGATTGTGAGCAGAAAACATGCATATTAATGAATTTTATTGTCTAGCAAGCCATGAAACAAGTTGATCTATAGAGAGGGTGGTCTCCGCCTCTGATCCCGTTCTGTATACATTACCCCTGAATGTTGCTGACAATGCCTGACTATAATAATCAGGAGGAATATATATGTACCCCAAGGTTAAGCCTTTATGAAAGTATGCTAATCCACGAGCTGTTCCTGGGTCTATCTTAAGCCTAGTGTTCCACCTAAGAAAGAAGTGAACTTCCATCAACTCTCTCTCTCTCTCATGTAGGACGTAGCCAATAATCTAAGCTTAATTCCATTCTCCATATACGAATATATATATTAACCACCTGACTGTCATTCCCATGCTGACAGTATCCTTGAGACAGATTCATATTAACATTGGCTTTATATATAGGAATTATATATGTTCTCATTTGGTTCCTTTTAATGTACTTTTGCACAGTGGGCGGTTGATAAGGACGTGCTCCTTCAGTATGCATGGGAACCATCACCCAAGTCTTGTTGAAATCATATACAACATCAAAAACTCTGTGGACATGAAAATTGTACCCGTGTATTTGAATTTCACTTATTTGTATTTTGACCTCACCTTTGGGTAAAAATACAAATACGTGAAATTCAAATACACTCGGGTCCAATTTTCTTGTCCGCGTAGAAGAGCTCTATACAACATTATCTCCTTAACTTATTGGATATAGACACAAAATTATTATACCAAAGTCAACTTGTTTGATTTCAAAATTTCTAATATATTTATTTAATTATTCTTAAAATTGGTCAATTTAACCATAAAAAATCAATTAAAACAAAAAAGTCTAAAGGAGGGAGTGTAACGACCCCAAAATCAGGACAATTACCACTTCCAACTTTGGTCGTTAACAATATATATTCTTATTCTAGCTTTACAATAACGTCCAATACTATAATTGATAAAATGCGAATAAAATTTAAAACTTTCTACAATCTTCTTCTATTTCCTGAATCGCAACCTTTAGCATCTATACATATACTCAGGATCGTATGAATATAGATCCATTCCGAAATATTATAAGTGAACGTAAAGTTCAACCTGCGATATAAAATAATTTTTCTATATCCTCCATAACTATAGTTCATCAAGTATAAATCATATCTCATGCATTACTGTCATCACCTCAATTCTATGTACAAAATAACTGTAAGTTACATTTCCATCATCAATACGATATCTTTTATTTCATAACTCAAGTTTAATACAACTTAAGCTAATTACATTGCAAACAGACATTTATACTTGATATAAGTTCAACTAAAGAAATCAATATGCATTTTCTTTTTCACGAGCCTCGAATCTGTTTTGTCATGACTCATCTGATAGTTCATCCTTAAATCTGCAAATAAAATTATTTGCAAGGTTGAGCACAACGGCTCAACAGATAACACGCAGCACATAACTTGCATTTTATACATGATTTATAATTACTATACTTTGAATGCTTTCTACTTTTTATGCATCACAATTAGATCATGTATCATGATTCACTATGCTTAATATTGCACATATCTCGTATCATTATATTGATCGGAGTTCACACTTCATCATATTTAACCTTGCTTGCATCTCATTGCTAATATAATAATCAAAATAACATATATCACATATCAATTGAGTTTCCGTAACTCAATTTAATCCGGTCATACTTTGACCTTAGCAAAAATAGATTTCAATGTAGCACAAAGGCACATAAATGTTAATGAATTTACACATAACAATAACAATTAAGTCCGAAAAACTTGTCTTCGATTTGCTTAAATCGTTATTCACTCATCGAGCATCCTTCGCATAACCTCCTTCGTCCGTTGATCTCATCTGATCTCTTATCATTCCTGTATAATCTATATATAAGACATTGAGTTATAACATGTTCCATAACTTCATTTTGAGACTTGATGCATAATTATATGGATTTATAAATCTTTAACTTGTATTCTACATCATATTCGAAATCCCACATACTAACTTGCGTTTTACTATAATCTTAAGTTCTTAAGATTTCATCCTGTTGTAGATTAGTTAACTAATCCAATCCAATGAAATAAAGATGATACACATTATTAGGTTGACTTTCCAATAACTTAATCTTTTTATGTAATTGTGACTTATAGTAATAGACTTCTTCGTTATACAAGATCTTCCCATTTGCATTTGTTTTCCCTTGTTATGATCTTAGTGCAATTGCATTTCTGATTCTTAGCGCATTATAATGGCAGTGATTTATCTCTCCACAACTCCACGTGCGAGTTGGGGATCCTATGAGGACTGTCAAAGCCCACTATCTAAAGCTTAAGATTTTAGAGGAACTAGTAACTGAAGTGCTGAGCAAAAACTAGCAGTTAATGCATTAATGATAACACATTATGATTAAATATGTATATTGTTAGCCATATTCCTTTTTTTTAAAAGTATAAAAAGTGTCAAAAGCATTTACTACAATTGCAGCACAATACACAAACTACACGACGCAAGGCAGCGTCGGCGCACGAGCCCAGCTGCTGCTGTTGCAGTTCAACAAAATCACTTCGCAATTTTATATCTTATAAACAAAGGATCCAATCAAAGCTAATTTTTAATATGTTATAGCTGGTATAACAAACTATTTTTAAAAAATATAAGCCAGCTAAAACAAGCATCTTAGGTAGGTTTTACAAGGCCCCAAAACTGTCTTGTTGGTGCAGTTTTGCTCTGTGATTCTGCAACCATCAAGCCCAACCAGCCCTCTTTGCGAATTTCTAACTCAAAATATATAAGTCCGATAAATCCCAAATTTTAGTATGTTCTAAATGGTATAGCATACTATTTTATAAAAATATAACCCAACCAAAATGGACTTTTTAAACAGGTTTTATAAGGGCTCGAAACTGCCCTGTTAGAGCAGATTTTCAACCAAGCTCAACTTGTTCAATTATCACAAATTCGCTTTTAAATTCGTTTTAACTTACCCAAATCACTTTAATTACTTCATATAATGTATATAAAAGTTTTCTTGATCACAACATTGACCCATTTTTGGTTTTAAGCTCGACAGCCTCTAAGAGGCAATTTTTCAAACACCCTATGCGCATCCATTTAAAAACAGATTCCATACATGTTTATACTTGGTTCAAGTCACAATTTCCTTCCTTATTACTCCGCACAACAATTATCACACTTCTTCCTTACTAATTCACAGCTAGCACAACAACTATACCATCAATTATATATGAAATACCCAATTTTGCTAATAAAACTAAGAACATGGAATTTACCTTGCTTACTTGATGAAATTTTAGCTTCACTTCTTCTATGGACAGCAATTGATGCAACACCCTTTGTATCCCAGTTGCTATTTGCTGTTACTAACCTCCATTTAAGTTTTATAGCTTATCTTGTAAGACCCCAACTTTTTATGAATAAGATCTAATTTTCTCTATATATTATTTTAAATAGTAAGGTGTGGATTTGATAAATGTGATAGTTATGGGTGATATATGCAAATTTTACAAAGTAAGCAAGTTGTCATAAAATATTCGGGGAATATTGGTTTTGTCGGAGAGTATTCTTTTTGTCGAAAAATATTCGTACGACGGCGCAATCATTGGTGAGCCCCATAACAGAATAACTGTCGGATGAAGAAAACGACAAAAATAAGTTTTCTAAAAATTGACGGTGGAATTTTTACCATTAACTGTTGAAATACCCGATGATAAAAGTACAGTAATACGCGTTATTGCACAGTAGCACACGGTAATGCACAGTATCTGTGATTATTGATGCTTACGTAAGAAGTCACTCAGTATTTCATTCAATAATTGCTACAGTGATAATTGCATAATATTTTATATTATCAAATCAATAATTGCCACAATACAATAACTCGTATTATTGAAATGATATTATTAGATAGCATTATTGACAATGTCTATAAAGTTTTGTCGAGTATAGGAGTTAGGTTATATAAATGTGAATAATTATTATGTGGTGGATATTTGTCCAATTTTTGTTACAAATGGAGGAATTTAGAATGAGATATTTGTTAAAAGTTTGACATATTTTTCTGTGAAATTATAATTATCTCCTCCGATAAAATATTCATTCAAATATATTATTATAATATTATATTATAATAGTATAGTTTTTTTAATATAATATTATAATAATATAATATTATATTAACTTTGCCAGATTGTTAAGTTTTTTTTAAAAACTTCCCGTGCACTTCTCTTTTTTCTAATGAGTGAAATACTTCTCCTGCAAACCATGTTTTCTAAATGTGTGGGCCCTCAACCAATAAGAAAGAAAGAAAAGTTAGGCGGAGAAAAAAGACAGTTAGGCAGAGAAGGGAAAAAAAGGATAGTTAGGCAGGAAATTAAGCAGAGAAAATTAGGCAGGTTTGCTTCTTCTTTTTTCCTCCGTGTTGCACTATAAAAGGGGGGTTACCACTTCATCCTAACACACCAAAAACACAAGTGTTTCTACTATTATATTGTGAGTATTACTTTTGAGTATACGAATACTTTGAGTGTAGTTTATAGTACAAGATTTTCTTAGAATAATATCTGGTATACCAGTCAAATCTAGTTTTCTACTAAGGTAAAGGATGTTATTTTCTTTCAATATTCGTAAAGAATATTATTTTCTTTCATACTCCATATTATAAAAGTGATATTATTTCATTTTATATTCTTAAATTTAAACTTACTATGGTAAGTATTGCTTCTATAATTCCTGAAATGATTAGAAATTCTTTGAGTTTTGCGTTTCATCTAATATCATTTCACCGGAATATTGGTTTGAAATTTTTTTATCAAATTTAATATTTTCATGTCGGGGTACTATTCATACGGTACTATTAATATTGTACTATTCATACGGGGTACTATTTACGGAGTACTATTCACGATAAAAATTGATTTCTTTTCTGACCAAATTATTTTTGATATATGAATATTATTCTTGAATTTTACTCCACAATTGATTATTATGTTGACAATTTGAGCATTTTTGAATTTGGATAAATTAAATTACAAATCTCTAATATTTGTTCTTGATCTCACTTGATTCATTTTTTATATCATTTTTCATCATCCTCAGTCTTAAATTGCGGTGAAAGTTATCTTTGGCCCGTAATGCAAAGATGAACTGTTGATTGATGAATATTTTTGGCCCGTAGTGTAAAGATAAACTGTTGATTGATAAATATCTTTGGCCCGTAGTGCAAAGATGGACAGGTGTTTGGAATGATCATTACCACTGGTGATACAAATGAATATCTTTAGCCCGTAATGCAAAGATAAATTATTGATTTGAAATATTTATTGATTGATGTTACAGAGATAAAATATTGATGATGAATTTTTAAATCATAGAAGATAGTAGACATCATGCTCTACTTGACTCTTCTAATGGATTGCTATTTCCGCTGCAGTTGTTGATCTAAAGCTTGTTGTCTATTATATTTTATCTGATTTGTTGTTAAAGGCTAAAGATAATTTATTCTTTATTATCTCAGTCATAATATTCTTTATTGGGCTAGTTGAGTTCACCTTTTTCTTTTATTATTCTCTTCAGGAAATGAAAATGTAGCTGGGACTAGCCGGGAAATGGCGTGATGGCCCGAGATAGTGTTATAGTAGTCCTCACTATTTTGTAAAATAGTGTTATAATAATTGCAATGAGGACTGAATTTGAACGTTGATATTTTCGTATTATATACGACATAATATCAGTATTAAAGCTCACAGTTTGTGGTCGTATTTTGCACGACAGTTTTATATAAAAAGATTTGTATTTGAATTCTGTACCATGTATTTGGCGACTCAGAATGGGTTGTGTGGATCTATTTTGGGAGCGTCACATATCTTCGTGATGAAATTTGATGACAATATAATTGCTCAGTAATAGAGAGAAGAGAATTCGGAACGGATGGCCTGGAATAGTAGAGGGACCTGAAATTGATTCATGCTCTGTTAAGCTTCTCTTAAGTTATTAGATACAATATACATGGTGTTTGATTGCATCTTAATACATCTTAACAATACATCTCATAATACATTTTAACAGCTCACGTATTTGTATTAAGAGATCCTATGAATAGTTAAGATATAAATATGAGTCTAAACTATTCAGATGACCTCTTAATACAAAAATATGAATTGTTAATATGCATTAAGAGGTGAGTTGTTAAAATTCATTAAGATGCAATCTTCATTAGATTAGTGGATGATTAGATTTCTAACTGCTGCCACCTCCGACTTCTCTCTAATATCAATTTTTTTGTTTCTTGAATCCCAACTTTGGTTCCAACATGTATTCTCATTATATACATATACTTGTTGTAACACCCCCTTCCCGAAATAGAAAGGGAGGTTACTCAAAACACAACAGAACTGAAGAAAATAATACTAAAGCTCTAAATCACAAAAGAATAGTATTTAAAACCAATATATATCAAAAGGTCAAACCAAAATAAATGCCAACAGACTCGAGCTCAAATCTAGAGTATTTATTACAACTCAAAATAAAATCAATCTATCAAGCCTAAACAGAATATCTAAATCATTGAATCGAATGGAGCTCTCATCACACTTGCCCTTGATCCCCTTGATTACCTGCCGGAAGAAAAACACAGCATGAGCCAAATACCCAGTACGGATATAGAATATAAAATAAAGAACTGAGATAACTAACTCAATTAAAATGAACTGAACTGTGACGAACAAACTAATACAACGAAATAATAGGCTGAATCAAATGGATGGGTGTTGTTTCATACCAGCTCACAAAAATATATCTTGCCACGCAGGCAAGTCAAATAATGCCACACAGGCAATCAAAATAGTGCCACATAGGCATAACATACATCGGACCGGCCGGATCCAGATGCATGCAAATCGGAAGGCGTGTTTGGCACAAACATCGCCACTCCGCATAACAGAACAGAAAACTAGGGTCGACCCATACGCCTCCCACAACAAAACACCAAATGGCCAACTCCCACCGGAGCACAAAACAGAGACGCCGTGGACTGATCACACCGCCACGAAAAGTGTCATGCCTCTCGTGCCAAGAGGATATGCCTGTGGTACCCCCACAGGTGGTTATAGCTCAGGTATACCCTACGGTATATTCTAACAAAAATATCATGTCACAACACATGCAACACAATATTAATAGAGAGGGTTCTATATGTACATGTTGAACCAAAATCGAAATATAATCACAATGTCTCAAAAAAGAAAGTAACAACATGTACCGCTCTACAATTATCAAAATCAATAATAACATGATAACCTAATTCAAAGAGTACAAATTCGAGTCATATAAATCAAATTAAGTACAATTAGTTAATTATTATTATTATTATTATTATTATTATTATTATTATTATAATCAATTTTATATATATACACTGACCTTCGTCCAAAACTATAATCATTAGATTCTTTTTCATAACCATATATATAATATACATTCAATTTATTTTTTATTTTTGATTCCATGTATGCTGATAAGACAAAACTATGTACTCTAATTGCTTTCCAATCCAAGATATCACGGAAGCATATATGTGATCTGCATATTTAATAACTAATATGTACAACAATCAAAGGAACAGAGCAATCTTTTATCAAAACAATGATGTGCTACCTTTCTTCTTCTTTTTTCCTTCCGTAACAGCGACTCCCCTCTTTCTTCTTTTTCTTTTATCAGACGAATAAAGTAGCGTACAATGTATAGGGTTTTAAGTTTTATTTATATTTAATGGACCTTATTAATTCTTCTAATTATAAAAGGATTTTAATATTAAATAAATATAAATTTGATCCAATAAATATTAAGGCCCAATTAATGTAGTCCACATAAATTAAATACAATTTGACCCAAACACAAGAAAAACCCAATTAAATATTTAAAACAAAATTTTAAAAAATGTCATTTATTTATTTTTAATTATTTTCTGGGTATTACACTTGTACTGATAAATTATTATATTAACTCATTACATATTTACATAAACATAATTTTTATTATTTATATATCCCATGATCTTACCACACATATTATATATAATAATTACATATATTACATATAAAACTATTTACTTAAATTAAATGGTTATACATTAATAATATGCATAACATTTACTTTAATGATTATGAAATTAGATTCATAATTTTAAGATAAACTCTTGTAATGAATTATATAATTACTTTTATATTTAAGTATCTCATGTACGCTGTATAATTACATTTTCTTAATTTCTTCCATAAATTATTCTTAAACAATTTATTTAATAAATATACATAATATATTTATTCACTAATCAAATATTTAATTTGATTTACATTTCCTTGACGGAGTTATATATTACCATTATACAATATATAATACCACTCACCTTCTCATATAATTAAATAATTACTTATTTAATTATTATATTAACTATTATATAACCTTTATACTCCACTTACATTTTATATTAAATGATTAACCGTTATAAGTTAATCCATTTCCCATTTTATTTTCATTTCCTCAATTAAACCAATGAATGGTTTTACCCACCACATATATAGTTATATTTAACTATAATTTAATCATAAAACATATTTTGGTAATAAAATTTTATTTTATTTACAAATATGAATAACACAATATTCCTGTATATGACATTTTTCTTATTTAATAGTTTCTGAAAATTCGGGTTATCATAGGGAGTACTACTTTGGTATTTTTAGAACAAAGGAGTATTAATTACCGAAAAAAGGATGTACCAAAATTTGGTTATCACTGTGCGCTCTGACCAAGTGCTACATATTCACTTCGGAGATGTTTGTTACAGATCATGATGAATACCCACCTAAACACAAATTACTGGTAATAGGAAATAATCATATTGCGTCATTTTTATTTGGTAGAAGATATGTGATTATCGGTAATTGCTATTGTGAGTGTTTGATATGAATTCAAGATTATTGGATATATTTTTTTAAATATTGACCTTTTACTAAAATATCCTTGTACTAATTTTAGTTGAATAATTCACCCATATAGTTATTGTTAAATATAATCAACAATCATCAAAGTATTATCAAACTAATTAATTTAGTATTACTTAATAAATCGTATTAAATTTTTTAATATGTTTATAAAATAACAATTCGTGATTTATTCAATTATCAAACACAAAATTTTCAAGTATGTCATTAATAATATATTAAATTTATAATAATAAATCATAAATAACACCACATGCTACGGAGAATGAGCTATTTTAGTGATGATACACCCCACTTCCATTCCACCTCACCAATTGTCTACTCCTTTGCTCGGCCCCACTTTCTGATATTCCCAAAAGAAAAAAGTTCAAGATTAGAATTGGGATTTAGTTGATCTATAATAATATATTTTATTGAAAGGTTAAAGGACCAATCTGTAATTTTCAAAAGCTTCTTTGAAAATAAAAAGGACAAAGTAAACTTCAGGATCTAAAATCGTGAAAAATGAATCTTATTTGACCTTTTACTTTACTTGAACATTTAAAACAGTGGGGTTTTACAAAATTATTTCTTGTATTGCACATAATATTTTATACTCTCTCCTTTTCAAAATATAAGATTATTATGAATTTCATGAAATCAGTTTGCGAGTACTCCCTCTGTTTCAAAATTAAATATACAATTTGACTTTTGAAATCAAACGACGACATATTAAACTTCAAAATTGATATGACTCGTAAAAATTTAGAATAAAATAAATTTTGTGATTAATAATTTTGTTATATACTACTCTCTTTTCCATTATATAAGTCATTTAAGACATAATCACACATTTAAAAATCTCAGTAATTCTAATGTTAGGTAATTAATGTTGATTTGAAATTTCATTACTATGAAGCACTAATTAATTACTCTTCCTCCTCTCTCTCAATTACTCTATTTTTTAGGAGCAAAGTAGAAAATGGTTAGTTTTTTCTCTTAGATATATGTAAAAACGTATTATATTATTGAAAAAAAAATTCTTCTAAAACGACTTATATAATAGAAAGAAGGGAGTATACAATTATAATACTTATATCAACTAAAATTAAATAAATTTACATCAATTTTAAAGTTTAATATACCGCCGTTTGACCTCAAAAGTCAAATTAAATCTCTAGTTTTAGAACGGATGGAATATATAAAAAATAGTACTCTCTTTTCCAAATTATAAAATTAATATTTATTTAAGTAATGCTAGGAGTCTAAATTTTTTTGTCTCAAAAAACTTCTTAAACGATTTGTCATCATTACATTAGTTAGATAGTACTAATAATTTTGTCTTAATTTTTTGAGTATATAAAAAGTAGTACTCATAATTTTGTCAAGTATTATTAAAATATTCAACGGCATGTCATTTAAGACCCATTTGAGACTCTTAACATTACTCTTTATTTTTTAAAAGTCAATTTAAAATATTTTCAAAATTAAAATTGACATGATTCATTTTAAGTTTTGAAAAAAATAAATCTTATAACTAATAGTACATTTTAGATAGTTTATGATATTTTTAATTGTATTGACATAAACTAAACGAATTCATGTCAATTTTAAGTTTGAATATATATATTTAAAATTGACTATGAAATAGTCAATACTACCTCTGTCCCATAATAAGTATTTTTTTAGCTTAAATTACACATACCAATACACAAGCTAAAATGACAAAAATACCCTTAATATACTTTCTTTGTTTTGTTTGAGACTTTTTTTATTTCCTTTTGGTATCTCTTTCTCTTTCTTCAACCTTTCAACTTCCCAATAAATACGCAATAAATACCATTGGTTACATAAGGGCACATATAGGAAAATATTATAAAAATTGTATTGAAATTCTAACACATCACTTATTTTGAGAAAAAATATTAAGCCTAAAAAAGCACTTACTGTGGGACGGAGGTAGTATTTCTGATTGACGAGTTTTGAAAAAACCATCAAGAATATGAGACACGCACCTTGTCTTGAGTTGTATCCGTCTAATAAGTAGTAGTATCTGGATCTGTAGTATCTGTAGAACACTAATGTTTGCATATCCTCCGCATCACAGAAGAAATAATCTGTTCCGGTCACATGAAAATCTGACAACTTGACATTACTTTGTTCTGTCCAAGAAAGAAAACTACTACTACTACTACTAGTCTTGCACCTCATTCTTCTGTTCTCATCTTCTTCTTCTTCTTCTTCATCTTCATCATCATACACAACCATAATACCAATTTTTTCTACTACCAAACGATCAAGCGTTTTGTGATAGACGAGTGAAACAGTAAGTCTATCGCCACCTTCGAATGCATTCCCCGACTTCCAGTGACTCAACATCATGAAATACTCTTCCTCTTCCTTTTTATCAGGCTTCCGAAAGTTGGGGCTGTATTCCCAGCTAAAATCCTTGGTTTCATTATGCATTTTAATGGCTGGCCTAAAACTATAGAACCACCAACCTCTGTAAACAACACACACATTCAATCCTCGGATATTAGGAAGTGAAGGCACGGTGAAGGTTGAAAAATGAGGCGGTGTTGAGACGCAGTGGTATCCTGCAGGAGGCACACGCCCTGGAACACTTGTGCTGAAAATGCCATATTCGTACCTTACCTGCACCCATATATGTATGTGCCCACAAGTACTATCACGTAAGTATGTTATTAATTCTAAATAATAGCCTAAAACAAAAGGACAAACACAGAGACTACCTACCCTGATGGCATTATAACATTCCACGGTATCCACGTCGAACAAGCCCAATTTCTTCAAGATTTTTATGTCACAATTTGTAACTAGTACCAACTTGAATAATCTTTCAACTTCAACAAGTTCTCCACAGCGGTAACAATATGTCTGAACAAAATTTGGTGTCGTCTCCACCCTTTTCAAGGACCGGTTGTCTGATGCACTAATATTTCTTACAGTACTCGGAAGACCTACAATAAATTGGAGCAGTGGACATTCATGTAGAATGAGATCCTCAAGCCTACCAAGACTTCTGATGCAATCTGGAAGAGTTTCAATTAAATTTTTACTCAAATTCAAACGCATCAACAAGGATAGGTTACTGAAATCACTGGGAAAAGAATCATTGGATAGCTTGCAGCCTACAAGGCTCAATTCAGACAAAAACCGTGGTAAAGAAGCCCGTTGTTGGACGGCTCTAGTCAGAGACAATGTAGGATTCATGTTTATTCCATCAGCCCGAAACTCTTTCAGCGAGTCCAGATTCCTCAGCCCCATTGGAAACTCGAAAAGACTTGAACAACCAGAAATTATCAGTCTTTCAAGCTTTCTTAAGATGTCAAGCTTTCTTGGAAGCTTCGGAAGTTTTTTGCAATTTTCTAGATCAAGCACAAGAAGTCTCTCAGCGAATTCAATGGACTCACAAACCTCAACCAAACGTACACAGCCTTTAAGGATCAATATCTCTAGATTTGGAACTTCTGAGAATTTGGGGGTCCCTTCAAGCCATTCAGAATGACTTAGATTGAGAGTCTTCAAACACGGAAGAAACTGTCAATGACAAAAAGTAAATTAAATCTGAAGTAGGATTCTACTTGTTCTTCTTTTATTTAGATTTTTCTTTCGCTACAAAATGAACCATCAATTACGAACATATACTATATTAGTTACCATCATACCTTGCTTCTCTTCCAAACATGCTTTAAGCTGCCATACTGCAAGTCCAGTCCAATCAAGCTATCCAAAGGAAAATCATTCGGCATAAAGTTCGAATGGAATCCATGCCAGCACAACCACCTTAATCCGTTGGGAAATTTTTTATAGCCTCCAGTAAGTTTTACAAAGTTGAGCTGCAGGAATTTAATTTGCTGCATCCTAGCAAATGCCTCAGTTTTGAAGTCCACCTCGTAGGAATTTAATTTGCTAGAAATTTGCATGTCATAGACGAAAGCTTCAATTGAATACGACCCCTGTCAAATGAAATAAAATACCGAGAAACTAAATACATATGAGAATGCGCGCAAAACCAAAAGAATAAGGAACAAAACACATAATGAAATGTTTCTCTTACAGTTTTGTCTCTTAATACACTAAAACAATCCTTGTGATGCCACAACCTACTACGCTCCCCAGGATTAGAAGATTCTCGCTGGACAATTTTTCTTCCCATGTCTCTAATTAAATTATGCATCATCAATCTGTTATAATAATCTATTGTTAGCAGATGCCGATCGATGAGATTCGCAATGCCAACTGTTGGGTAGAAACCACACGCTTCTAGTATCATCACCGTCCAATCCTTGTCTTTTCCAACAAAAAAACAAGCAATGTGAAGGAACAACTTCACGTCGTGGTCATCCGGTAAAGATTGCAAACTTAATTCGAGTTTACTGAGGATTTGACCATTAGGAATTGTTTTTAATTTCTCCAATGCATTCCCCCATACATTAACGTTTTGCGTTGATAGAGAACGACCCAAAACTTGAAGAGCTAATGGAAGCCCTTCACAGTAGTGTACCACCCTCTTTGTGTGCTCAATGTAATTTTCAGTTGGATGGTATTGTTTAAAGGCATGTAAACTGAAAAGCTCAATTGATTCACCATGAGACAGAGTTTCAACCTTATATACCTTATATATCTCATCAGGTGTTAGCAACGACTCACGCCTACTTGTTATGATGATTTTACTTCCAGGAAAAAACCAATCTCGCATTCCAAGTATTCCATATAATTGGTCAAATTCATCCACGTTGTCAAGAACAAGGAGTACCCTTTTACAACACAAGGTATTTTGAATCTTAATGATTCCTTCATCAATATTGTTTATATCTTCTTTTTTCCTCTTGCAAATATCCGAAAGAAGTTGATTCTGTAAACCAATGAAACCTTTAGTTGTTTTTGACTGTTCGTTTATATCCATGAGAAAGCTACTGCCATCAAAATTTTCAAAGTTTTTGTTAAAGACGAATTTGGCAATAGTTGTCTTTCCAATCCCGCCCATGCCACAAATCAGCATTATGCTAACACTAGTTGACCCATCCCGCAACCACAAATCAATTTTTCTGGTCCGATCATGTATATCAACCAAATATGGACCTTCATCTAATACTTTTCGATTGAGTTTATGTTGAACCTCGGTTACAACTTTCTGTATAAACTTTGACTCGTCCCTACAAATTGTAGTCAAAATAGGAAAGCATGTACACTAAGCAACAATTAATCATAGATATGTACAAAACAAATCTAATTTAGAACTCACTGTAATCCCTTAGTTTAATAAAATATGATCAAAGGCCACAAATGTCATCCTTGTTTTTCTCATGTCTATATTTCTATTGACTTCATTTAAGGAAGAATGCGAAATAGTCTCCAAAAAAGTAAGCTTAAGAAAGTGAAAGACACTCTTGTTTACTAGATTTTTTACAGCTTCACCAAAAGGAGTTATTAAAAAAATAATAAATAATGTTCATTATATATGTATCTAGAAATATGTATGTTTATATGTAGTTTTTATATTTTTCCACAATGTATGCAGTGTTCTCATTCCAGCAGAATTAAAACACATAACCAATTTGCGCAAAGGATATGAATTATAAGGATGTTACCCATTATCTTGGACTTTCAGTTCCATTCCAGACAAATCTGCAGCTTCCCTAAGTGCTCCCTTCCACCTTCTGACCTTGTCTGTGAATTCCTTCTTCCTTTCATCACTAGTTTCTGTCTTGAGTTTCTCTTCGTATCTATCAAATGCTTCTCCAATGCTCCCTGACTGGTACCTAACTTGGGAGGGATCCACATGATAGAAAATTGGGAGAACTACATGTTTAGAGGTTCGCTTGCGCTCAAGGATCATTAAAAGCTCATCAAGACACCATCTTGAAGATGCATAGTTCTTCGAGAAGACAATTATCGAGATCCTAGATTGTTGAATAGCTTTTTCCAATTCTGACTTAATATTGTTTCCTCTTTCTATCTCATCGTCATCTCTGAACGTGTGAAATCCCGCTTGCACCAATGCTCTATATAAGTGACTTGTAAAGTTCGTGCGAGTGTCTACGCCTCTAAAACTCAAGAATACTTGATAAGTATATCTTGAACTGGAAAAAGAAGCTTCTTGGGTTCTCGCAAGAGCCATTATATAAAGCTCTGCAAGTTGAGTGACAGAGAAATCCAAACAATCTGTTAAGGCAGCAGCAATGCTTAGGAACAGAACAATCAGAGTCAAATTAAAATACATATAGAACAAATTGAATGATGAATAAAAAAGAAAGAAATATAAAAAAATTCAAATCTGATCACAAAATATTATCATAGTGCAAGCATATTTGACTAAAAAAATCAAATATTATTGTAATGCAAGCGTATTTGACTTGGCTACAGAAGAAAACTGATGACAGTTTTCCGAAAACATAAAAATTGATAGACATGATTTAGAAAGCATATCTATCAATTCTAGTTGTCACCTTTGTCTGCAATCATGTTCTACAAATCTATGGTGACAAGTAATTTGGAACCTTTGGTCATATATAACATTCTGTATAACATATTACTTACAATCTCTTGCTGGTTTTTGAATCATCTCTAGTTAAACTGAACGTTGTAATGTACAGAACAAGACAGGGGTCTACAAGAATCTCTTGAGAGTGGTTTCACACAAAGCAGAGAAACTAATAATAATGAAGCATATATATTAAATTTGTTTTGGAATTGAAATATGTACCTGTATCTGCTCAAAACCCACCCCTTGGTTCCAATAGATATATTGTGTATGAAGAGAGAAATTGTAATAAATATCTTGTAATAAAATTGATAGAACCAAAAAATAAAAATTCTTTTAGAATTTCCGTTTCCTATCTATATAAAAACTATTTTGACAATATTTTTGATCTCATTGGATAAAAATCATGGCTTCGTCACTGACAAACACCGTATATATATATATATATATATATATATATATATATATATATATATATATATGTCATGAAAAGACCAAAATAGGTGATCCATTGATTAAGATCAAAGAATATGAAGATCAATATACTAAATCAACAACAATGGTCATCACAACAAATTAAAACAAGAAAAAGTCATATACCAAGTATTTAAATCCATAGTTTATCTGCAAATTTCCAATGGACTCAACAAGAACAAACAATTTCAGGGTCTAATTAATTAAATACTAGTTTTCTAGCTTACGGAATGAAAATAATAATAATATAATGATGGGCATATGTACGTACCTGTATCTGCTGAAAACCCAGCCCAGCCCAGCCCTTGTTCCAATGGATATATCGTAATTAATGCGAAGAGAGAATTATGTGTTTGTGAAGAAAATGAAAATGGGGATTCAGTAGATGATAAAGAGAGTAAAGAGGCAACCAAAGTCAACTCAATTGTCTGTCAACTCTTTTCCTTTTCATTTCCTTTCCTCGCCTTTTCTCTTCTTTTTAATTCTTCCGATTCTGATTATTACGGGAAGATTCTATTCAGATTGTTTTGTCTCATACTTGATTCCACCATGATATCTATGTTTATATCATATTACATTATATTTATATTTCAATAATATTAAAAAACTTAAGTTAGATAGATAATTTTTATGATAATTTTATTTCCAAGTTATGTTATCTAAAGAGTAATAACTTTACTTAAACAGTTAAACTTGTTATCGTTTGTGTTGTTAGAAATAAGGCTGAATGGAACTTTTTACCTACTAAGTTATCACTCACTTTTAAAGTCATCCCTAAAATATATTTTTCCTCAATTAAGACATTAAAGTGACATTTTGTATTGATTCTGTTCATTTTATCCGATTTGACCTCAACCCGATCCAGTTTGACCAAATTTTGACCCAAACCGACCCAGTTTGACCCAACCCCAAATTTTAATATTTTAAAAATAAAAATTATGTTTTTTTTCAAATTTTAAAATAATTTTTTTATTTTTAATATTTTAAAAGAACATAATATTTTAAAATAATAATTATATTTAATATTTTAAATAAAAATATTTTTAATAAATATTATTTTTAATATTTCAAAAGAAAATACTATTTTTAAATAATTTCAAAATAATAATTATATTTAATATACTAAAATAAAATATCTATTTTAAATAATTTCAAAATAATAACTATTTTTATTATTTAAAAATAATAATTATTTTTTATATTTAAAATAAAATATTATTTTTTAAAAGTTATAAAAATAATTATTATTTTAAGGTAAAAATATTAGAAACTTTTATTTATCAAAAATGAGTAAAATTTCATATAACATAGATTCAAAAAAATAAAAAAATTAAACTTTATTTTAAAAAAAGTAGAATTTTTTTCATTTTTTATGCAAAACTTTATTTTCAGATAAAAAAAAAGTAATATGTTTACCATTATTATATGTATTCTTAATATTAGAATTTTATAAAAAAAACTATAAATAGAAATTAAAATACAAAAATTAGTAAAAGATAAACAAAAAAACATATTATGTTTTTTAAAAAAAGTTAAAAGTTTTAAAAATTATTATTATTTTAAGGAAAAAAATTTAGAAAATTTTAAGTTTATAAAAAATTGAGTAAAGTTTTATAAAATATAGATTCAAACAAAAACTTTATTTTCATAAAACAAAATTTTTTTTTAAAAGATGTGTGAATTTTCATAAGAATATTTAAGATTTAAAAAAATTTAACTTTAGTTTTTTTGAATCAATATTTTGTGAAATTATACTCATTTTTGAAAAAAATAAAAGTTTCTAATATTTTTTCCTTAAAATAATATTTTATTTAAAATATAAAAATCATTATTATTTTAAAATTATTTTAAAAATAATATTTTAGTTTAAAATATTAAATATAATTATTATTTAAAAAATAATATTTTATTTTAAAATATTAAAAACAATATTTATTCTAAAATTATTAAAAAATATTTTATTTTAAAATATTAAATATAATTATTATTTTAAATTTTTTGAAATATAAATATAATTAAGCATATTTATAAATAAATATAATTATTATTTTAAAAATATTATGTTATTTTAAAATATTAAAAATAAAAAATATTTATTTTAAACTTTTTTAAAAAATATTGTTTTATTGTAAAATAATAAAAATAATAATTATTTTTAAAATAATATTTTATTTTATTTGGGATTGGGTCAAACTGGGTCGGGTTGGGGCAAATTTTGGTCAAAATGGGTTGGGTTGTTGTCAAGTCGGGTAAAAGGAACATAATCGACACAAAATGTCACTTTAAGGACCAATTGGCAAAAAATGTACTTTATGGACGACTTTCAAAGTGAATGATAACTTGGAGGGTAAAAAGTCTCATTCTCCTTCTAGCTTAGAATTTTAAGAACCCAATTGGCTTAGAATTTTGTGTTCTCAATGTACAGTCTCTTCCCCAGCTTAGAAGTTCAGTTCTTCCTTCCCTTGGCTTATTACTATGTCTTTCCTGATGGTGAATAGTCGCTCTGTGATTTGATAGCTTAAGATTATGAAACTTTATTCAAGTTAAATATGAGATATAATAGTAGAAATATATATTTTTTATCTATGTTTTATGTATTTGGTTTGGTTTGACTTGCTTCGTTTGGGATCTTGATCTTGTTAGATTAGAGTACTCTTAGGTGGTGTTTGATAAAACTGAGTGTTAAGACCTGAACATTTAGACGTCTGAATAATATAGAGTATCTGAATAGAATTGTATCTGAATAAAAAAATATTGTTTGATAATTATTTTTTTCAAAATGTCTGAATAAAAGTATTTTACCATTTTAACCTTCTAAACAAAACTAAAAAACAAAAAACAAAAAAAAAAACACTGCTCCTCTTCTTCATCTACCCCGCCCCCCTCCCCTCCCCCATCCCCGCCGGCCCTCCTCCCCTCCCCTCCCCTCCCCCACACTGCTCTTCTCCTCCCCCCCTCCCCCCTCCCCCCTCCCCCATTCTCGCCAACCCTCCTTCTCTCCCCTGCTCCCCCTCCCCTCCCCCATCCGCCGCCTCTCGTCCCCTCCCCCATCACTGCTCTTCTTCTTCTCCCTCCCCCCTCCTCCATTCCCGCCGACCCTCCTTCTCTCCCCTGCCCCTGCTCCCCCTCCCCTCCCCCATCTGCCGCCTCCCCCTCCCCTCCCCCATCTATCGCCGCCCCCTCCCCTCCCCTCCCCTCCCCTCCCCCATCACTGCTCTTCTTCTTCCTCCTCCCCCATTCCCGCGGACCCTCCTTCTCTCCCCTGCCCCTGCTCCCCTTCCCCCTCCCCCCCCCCCCCCATCCACCGAAAAAATGCCCTAGCGTAGCTGGAGATGGCCATTGGAAGTGGAAGGACAATATTGTAATTTCAGAATATAAACTCATTCAGATGTGCCTCTAAATGGTTAAGCTTTAATTTTGTGTCTAACCGATTAAGAGGCATTAATAGGCAAATTTTTTTTTACCAAACATGTTTTGCCTCTGACCGAATCAGAGGCACTCCAATTAAAAGGCGTTAAGAGGTAATCAAACACACCCTTAGTACTATAGCATAGTAGGCATATGAGTCTTTTCCACAGGGGACTCAACTTCTTGCATTGTGTGAATTTGACTCAAAGGAGACTAGACTGTCTGTTCAACGCCTGATGACACCTTGCTTCGACTAGCCATACAACAACGAGATCCCCTTGATTCTCAACCTGTCCCCAGACAATCACGAATCAAGTTCTCTCAAATACGACAGATGCCCCTTGATTCTCAACCTGTCCCCAGACAATCACGAATCAAGTTATCTTAATGCGAAAGTGGGGAAACCAAAAGTTACTAAAGAAGTCAGAGGAAGAAAGTCGTTGGACAACTGTATACACGAGGGTACATTAGTATTCTGGGAATTTGCAACATTGACGAAAACCCTCGTCACGGCGTTAGCTGCCATTGACATTGACGATGTGATATATTGAAGACTAAACGAGCCAACCCAGATCAGAACACATTATGAGTGAAAACTTTGTACAACGATTGAGCAAATGAGGTATGAAATGACTAACCCTAACCAGACTAATAATAACCGGTTTAAGATCATGTAACCAAATCAAACCAAATAATTTGTATAACCTACTAAAAGTAAATTGTACTTCATTCCCTTCAAACAGTTGGAATAAATTTTTTTAATGATGACACATTGACACTCCACATTCAATCATACTTCCACCAAGATATTTGCCTCATATTTTACCTACAATTTCATTTTCAAAATTACAAATAAGTAAGAAATTAATTTTTTTTTAAATAATTCTTACATCTGTCACGTGTTGCAGCATGTGCTCAATTTGATCGTGCCATCCAATATTACACGTGAATAATTTTTGTTGATAACTTTTGAGCAAGACAACAATAATTGTACAATGGGCATGCACCATGCAGCAGTAATGCAAGACCATACTCACCAATGGAGTAGCCATTGCCTTCTAAAGGGATAGGAGTAGCCTTCCTGCTTCTGCCTTAATTACCTGAAGCTATTAGCTAGCCTACCAAGACTTTCACAAATCTTTCACACTTTCCCCTTCTCGTCCCATTAATAATAATAAATATATCACAAAACAAGATTTAACAAATTTTTTCAAGTGGGTGCAATTCTTTCGACTGGAAATGGGAGATTAATCCAATAGTAACTAAATCATTATAGTGTAGAAGGCCGGGGATTTGGAGGTGTGTATAGAGAATCACCGCAGTCCATTGGGTTATGCATAAGCGGGTTCCATCTATCAAATACTATTCGTCCCCCTCGGCCAATCCTTCCATGAAGGTTAAACGAACGGGAAGATGAGCCGCTCAATACTGAAGAATCCAGTGGCGGTACTATCCCTGCAGCTGCCATCTTCCCCGTATCTAGAGGTTTTGCAAAAAGCAAAACTGGCTCTAGTGGATCCTGCATTAATTATGTTCCGTTAGGTATTGACTTAATGAGAAACAATAGCGCGAGTGGTGGTAACTTCCATATCACCGCTCTTCGTGTAATAAAATATTTGAACAAGACGACTGTCAATATAGCACTGAAAAAGTGTACTAACCATTTTCAAAGAAATTTCTTTCTATGGCTTGCTGGAGTCGGTGAAAGAGGAGGGTTTTTTTTTTGGTTTTTTTTTTGGGGGGAGTGGGGGCAGTGGGGGGAGTGGGGTGGTGGGGAGTGAAAAAGAGCTAAACATAATTGAGAAATGTATATATGTAAGTAGTACCAATTTATGAAGCCACCGGTACGGGACATGTCGCCGTCTGAACTCTCGCTTCAAATTTCCAGCAGAAGCCATCACCACCTTTGAGTCGGTGAAAGATGTATTCTGTAGCATAGAAGGTCGAGTTTGTGGATGGCTGTTTGAAACGTCATCAGAGTCCACAAATTCATCCTCACTCGAAACAAACTTGCTAGGGAAGGATGGGAAACAAGGCAGAGCCAAGCTGTCTTCTAGGAATTCAGGTTCATGCTGAAAACCAAGGAAACTTGCATCATACACAGTTCAAAGTAAACTGAACTTGGATAACTAGGCCAAAGAATTAAAAGTTGTCACCAGAAACATGATCAATTGGTTATGTGAAGATATGCATCTACCTGCATATACCATTACGCGAAACTAAAGATAGTTTTTTCGGCTTTTTGCTAATAAATGCCCTAAACTAGTAGTAGTTGAAAAGCAATGATGCTGACTGCTCACACCAGAAAAGAATTTCATCCTCGGTTGACTTTTTCTATAAATTTTCTAGCCCTCACAACAATTGCTGGTCAGAAGAGTAAGGATTGGTGCGCGAATGACAGGAAAAGAGTCCCAGACACCAGTAATGAGTTAGCTAGCAATCACAATCAACCACCATCATAAACAATGTTCTACTCAAAAACAGCATATGGGTCAAATCATGTACTTGCACATTTCAGACGCGTTTATAATAAGAAAGATCAGGCATAATTGCACAGATCACCCCTATATATGATATTTGAAAAAAATTGCTAATTTAATCTATAAACATCAAATCAAGAGGATCCCAATTATTAGTCAATCTTTAATTATAGAGAAACTAATATACTCTCCTTGCATAATATAATAAAGAGCAAAGTAATCGCACATTTCACATGTTAGTAATACAAGATGCCACCCAAATTACCTTATACTTCATTTGAATTCTTTGAAGGCTAACTTCGCTCTCCATGACTTCTCTTTTTATCTCTTCTCTCTGCACAGAACCATTTTGTCAGGCCATGTATTACAGTGATTAAACACTTTCCCATGCTAAATGAATAAATGAATTATGTGGGACACTCAAAACTTCATTTATATAAAGAAGTGGCACCTTGATTAGTGCTTCAAGTAAGATCTTTGCTTGGTCAAGGTTGCGCCTGACCTGGAAATGGTAAAATTAAAGGATTAGATTAGAGTAAATAGCATATGTGAGCACAAATATAAAGTAAAAGTATATGAAGCATCAGTTTCACCCCATAGAAAACAAAAAAAAAATCTGTCGGAATAGAAATAAGTCTAATAATTTATACTTAAAAAAAACTGATATCAAGTACAATTTCGAAGTGTTGCATAATTTAACAATATGATTAGATGGAGGACATCATCACTTACTCGTCTTAATTCAGTATATTATGTTTGGAAAAGATACTTTAATTAAGTTCCAATATTAATGCTTAACTGCTAGATATTAGACATCCTTGAAGGTTGCTTAGCAAAAATGAAGGTCCTTAAAGGACTTTTTGCAATCTATGAATAAATATCTTTTTCTTGTCACCGACTGGGTATTCAAATAACAGTAGGCATGGGGAAGACCAAAATAGCAACAAAAATACCATCGTGCAGTTATCAAACTGTGAATATGTTAAAAGACTTGATAGTCACTTGCCATTATTAGTAAGTTAAATATACAATTAAGCACGTAATAATAAGAATATGAATTGATAAGATGGGGTAATTATGAAGCTAACCTGGCGAAGCTTTTCAAATGACTGCACATTGTTTTCCCTCCTTTGCATCTAAACATAAGAACAGTAAGCATCAATCCAAAGTAAGACATTAGCTAACTAAATCAGGAAACTTACCCTTCTTGTGTGAAGTCTGTGCGTTTTCTCCCTTGGCCTAAATACATTATATGGATTGGTATCATTAACTGGTGGAGGAGGCTGTAAAAAGAAACGCATATAATACATCTTTTAGCTGATATCATGTCCAGTGGAAGAAAAACTTTACAAGCCCAAATGATAAATGAATTGGGAAGGTCAATACACAAATAAAAATGCAACACGTGAAAATTTAGATAACTAAATCTAAGAGAAAGAATAAAATTAACTAAGAGGTAAACGCAGCTCACTTGTATGTGTATGAAACATATTACTGTAATAATCTTAGTTTGCAGCATTTCTTGACAAAGATAAAATGACTCAAAAATTCTAAATTAGCAATACAATTTTTTTCCCTTTTCAGTCTTCTTTTATCTGATAGGTAAATAACATTAAGAAAAGTGCCTAAAGGAAGGATGCACATCATCATAACATAATCTGTACAAAACAAGAAATAAAGATGTAAAAACACAAAAAGAACTAATTGTCCATGTCTAGAACCAAACCAGTACCAGCAGGCATATATAACCCAAGAAAATAACTGCCCCATTGACAGATGGATCAGCTCATCAGCAACTTTGCAGCATATAGAATATACATCTTAGGACTGGGAAAGCATTTAACAACAAATTTTTCCCTCTTTTTTTCAGGATATGTAGTCAACATATCTAAAATTCTAGCAACAACAAAAAAAATTACTTAATTTATACGTACAAAATCAGTGGGCAGAAGTGTAAAATTACGGCCAAATCTTCCTCTAATATATCTTAATTATCTGATTATTACAAGTCTTACTAGTATTTTGTACTTGTGATTATTTCTTGCGTTCACAGTTTGTAAAAATGATTAGCAACAATGCATCAGGGCCATTTACCCGGAAACAATACTTAAGAAAATTTTACATATATAAGTAATGGCCAACAACAGAGGATGGTTGAGAAACTAGAAATTCTACAAATATGATATATATATATATATATATATATATATAATACAAATAATGTAGGATTTATGTATAACTGAATCAAAAATATATGACAAATAATGTTTGGTACATATATTTCAACCCCTTGTTCAACCAATTTAGTCAGGTTATATTTAAAAACAAGATGCATTCATGTAACCAATTTAGGATACTAACCTGCAAACGCCGTAAAACAGGCTTTTGCCATCGTTCCCTCTGGAAGGAAAATTAGAAAAGAGGCATTAAGAAATAATCTTAAGAAAGAATCATAAGTACATGAATGCTTTGCGGATTGGCTAATAATACAGTTAGCTTAAATAAACAAAAGAAAATCTCTCCAACTTATGTAGCAAGAAATTAACTATTTTTGGCCCTTTGTTAAGCCACACTTCTTCATCTCATTTATGAAAGAGTACCAATGTTCAATCATTTAAATTCAGCATTAGTGTCTCTCAAGGTCATCATATCATATTAGGACGTTGCAACATTGCCAGCCACCAAATAATGACCGTGCCCTAACTTCATAGTACTTTAATGAAATCATAAAAGATCAATAAATAAAATACAACAGCACAACTTATCGTGGATCTGGCTTGCGCATCGAGTTCAGAACTTCAGATTCTAAAAAGTTTAAAAAAAAATATTCAGCAAAAGATTTAAAAAGGGATGTCATAAATGTCTACAGACGGGAGTTCCTATTAGACTTTTAAAGAAGTTTCTGTCTAGAATATTTATATGGAATGGCAGGCTATCCGTTCTTAAGATACTAAACTTTTTCCACTTTTCGGAGGCATTTGTATCCTCTTTGCCTGTTTCTCTCTTCTTTCTAACTAAATCTTCTTCTTTTATAATTTATACAAAAAATAAAATAAATATCTTATATATTCAATCCACCAAACCTTGCACAACTATCTCGGATTCCATGTTACAGTTCATCCAACCTTATATCATATCTCAAGGGGGGACTAACTCATAACTTGCGGGGGAGCCATATTTACCTAATGCGGGACAACCACACTCACAAAACCTTGCATCAAGAAACTTACTTGGATAAGATACAAAACAGATATATAATTTACTTTTCTTTAAAAGGGAAGACATATAAAATAATGAACAGGAGGATGTATTCAATGTTTAGTATATCAATAGTGGGATAAGTATGAATAAGAGGGTCAAGATGGCTAGGTTTTGATGAATACGAGTCCTGAAATGATGCGAGGGTGGAAACTGCCTTTATTCTCAAATAATTACTAAACATTGATAGACTAGAAATGGTTTTGCATCAAATAGAGAGGACAGTGTAGCTAAAGAATGAATTATAACAATAGATGTTTCAATTGTCCTCCCATCTTTTACTCTTCTTTCTTTCCAATAAATTCTTCTTATATAAACAAATAAAGGTATAATAACTAGAACATCTACTAAGACAGTGGCATTGAGAAGATGAGAATGAAAGTATTTGATGGTAGGTGTAAATATACAAGTTCCAACAATGCAAAACATTCTGTAAAGATACACAGACAAATACGTCAACTAGAATATAAATACCTTCATGGAAGTGTATCAAGTTTGAGAGCATAAATTATGCTTACCTTTTCTTTCCAGTAATTATAAATTGACCGAAAAACTCCAAAATTGATGGAAAGGGCTTGAAGTGCCTAGTATGTTCAGAAAGTAGGCAAATGATTAGATAAATTGCAAATGAATATTACCAAATTGCGAAAGAAGACAAATGATTAGATCAACTGCAAATGAATAGTCCCCTAGAACAATATTCTCGCAAACTAATCAAATTCTATATCAATTTGTTTTCATTCATTGCAGGCAGGCAGCTATGTATCCTTACTTTCCAAAGCACCCAAATATTTACTAAAGAAGATACTGGAGTAGGAAATTTATAAATCCAGCATCAGAAATTAATATCAATTGGAAAAAAGGTGGTGAAGCAATATTGCAAAATCTTTTTGCTATCAACATCAGTACGAGTATCAAACTATCAATACCAAAACCAATTGTGGGTAACTATGAATAAAAGTAAAGAATGGATGTTCAATCAAGGAAGTAACTTTCACCTCCACAGCAGCATCAAATGTTAAAAGTACAGGAATAGGTGAGCCAAGTGTAGGAGTTATGACTCCTGCTCTTTCCCTAGCCTTGTGATCCAATGCCTCTAATTTAAACAGGATTGTCTCTAACCTGCAACAAAGAGCGGACCGACATTATCCCAAGCACACACCAAAGACCGACTCCAAAATTAAAATCAACCAAACTAAATCATATAATAAAACTAAAAATAATTAAGAAAAAAAACTGCTCAAACTTTGGTAAATGCCAACGCCCCCACTGGTTTCAACGTGAAGTGATATACGTTAGAAAGTATTTTACATTATAAAGTTGTTTTCAGGAAAGAAAATTCTCCTGGTCATTATTCTGGTGCTTTGGAGGTTTGGAAAATACATTCAGGGAAAAAAAGAGTTTAGGCAGAAATTATAGTTTCATGGAAATGGTTTCACGAAAACATTTTAAGCTATTTCCTAGTACAACTGATTTCCTAGACCAATAAGGCTAAATTTCTTTATTACTATGAATATAAAATTAAAGGGTGATGATAATCTTGCCAAGGATCTAATCAAAATGTGTATCAACACCATTTTTAAAATCAAAAGAATTGGTAAAAACGCATATTTTAGAGGCCAAGTGTACCACAGAACAACACCAAGGACATAAGTAAATCCACTCTTTCGAAGTTTGAACAAATTTTCTGCAATGTAAATACGTATATTTATGGGTATAAAAGAAAAAAAAATTATTAGATAAAAACTATGTAAAGAAAGGAAAAGATGCACAACGTAATTGGATTCCATCTTCTATTCTTCTCATTTATCAACAATGCAAGTAATTTGGTTGCCACGTATTTTATAAATGTCAAGAGGTTACGACCAATTTTCTAACACAATATAACACAAAAAGAACAGATTCATGTAGAAAATTTATATCCATTAATAATAAATTTCAAATATATGACAAGTCATACAACGTTGTGATGTTAGAAAACATAATGTACCCAAATCTTTACAAATATGAAATAAGTAAAACGATAAAGACAACAAGATGTGTACTCAAATCTTACAACATTTCTAGAGAACAGAGCATTGAATTTCTCTGTGAGCCCCCAGTCTTCTCTCTCCCCTTTATTTCTCTCTCTCCCCCTAAGTCCCTATATACATATACACACACACACACACACACACATATATATATGTATCATTTCTTATATTGTTTTGAATTTTTTTGAGAGAATGGTCAGCTAGAAGTTGGGCCTCATCCAATTTGAAAAAAGTAAATTGCAATCACAAGGGGTGTAAGTTATTTTGGTTTCCCTAAGAAAATTTTCCAATAGTTTTGTAACACCCCGAACCCGATATAGGCCGAAAATGCTACACGCCGCAAGCCCAAAGGCCCGCAAGGCAACAATATCAATAAACCGCATCCCAAACAAAACAACTCAATAATAATCTTAACTTAAAACCCAACCATAAATATATTTTAAATCAATCCAAATCAAATACCAATAAATACCACATTTAAATAACGGAGACGCAGCTCCTCGAAACTTAGAGTTTTATCAAAATCAATCAACAAAAGAAACAATGTCTAAAATTAAACTCCAGCTATTCCAAACGTATCAAATAAGTGCTCAGCTTTCAACGATGGACCTGTAAAAATCTGTAAGGGAGTGAGCGATGAAGCCCAGCAAGTAACAATCCTCCCTATCTAGCCGAATCAAGTACAATTTGCAAAACACTTTTTCAAAATAACTTTTGTTCAATAACAATAGTACATAAGCTTTCAAAACTAAAACAATTCAAAAATTGATTTCAATGTATATCATATATCTTTTAATCTACAGCCTTAGCGACTAAGGTTAAAATAGTCCTGTAACACGGTCTAAAAGTTCGATAACGTTATGATATGCACCCTATTAAGGTATCCATAAAAATACACGCTCCCCGAAGGGCATCTAAAAAGTGTGCGCCTTAGTAGGTCCTATATTAACTCCGTAACTAAACATAATCAATAACGGGTTCTATACATAGTCAGACTGAGGATTTCAAAACATTTTCTCAATATTATCAATATTCTAAACGATACTTTTTCACAGTTTAAAATCATATAATCTCATTTCACAGTTCGAAAATAAATACTTGATCCGAATTTTGAAATAGAAGAACATAGCAGTTTAATTTAAATGGAAGTCTTAAATAAAACATAAAAAAATTTGAAACCATACATTTAGGCATCCGAAGGCATACATAAAAGTAATGATAATCTTAAATATACTAAATAGTTCGGAAAGCCACTTACCTCGATCTTGCGAAATACGAAAATATTATCCGAACAAATCCTAAATATAAATTTAGAACAAATAGAATCATTAAGATACAATATCCTAATTTACTCATACTCTTAACTCAAATCTATGAACATAAATCTTAAATTTTGATTTAAAGGTTGTGGTTAATTATTATCCTGATACTTTAAGAAATTTATAAGTTTTGTTGTTAAAAAAAATAAACTTTGGGATTAAACTAATAATAACAGTAACAGCTAATAAATCTATTATTAATTTAAAATCCATGATTTATACTTATATAAAACACTATTAGCAGACTAGTACGATTTATATATAATATATATATAAATACTTTGCCCACTGACTTTGTGGATATATATATATATATATATATATATATATATATATGTTTCTCAATTAAAACGACTGGACCATTAGTCAAGATACAAAACACCACAATGGTTAATACATATGTAGTCATGTCACAAACTGATCCATATTGCACAAGAACTCATATATATCATATATATACATATTATATCAAACATATATAAATATATATATATATACATACAGTTTATTTTTTTTTATTATTTTTAAAAAAAAAGAAACTGTTATAATCATTATTTAAAAAGAATAGAATTACACAGATTTAATACAAGTATCATCTCATTATTGAAAAGAAGAGTTTAGGTTTTACCTTTTTGAATTTTCTTCTTTTCTTCTTCTCTGTTCTGCAGTACTCCAAAACCAAATAATTTTTACGTTCTTTTCTTTCTTTCTAGTTATTTAAATATATGTAATTCCTTTGCAAAATAAATTACCAAGTAAAAGAGTCCTTTTTAAAATTATAAGTTTGTTAAACTTGAATGACTTTTCTTATCCTTATAGGTTTTAGATATGTATAAATAATTATTAGTTACACTTCTATTATCTAATTATATTATTTTATTCTTTCTTTTTTTTTACCGGATATTACAAGTTTAGTTTAAATGAATTCTATAAAATGCGAAAACCATTTTTTGAAAATAAAAAAACATCAAATGAAGAAAGTTAGCAAGCATTCCATGATTACCGCCTTGAGGCTATATGACCACAATGGCATGACTATGAGTACAATAACATTTTCAAGTGGCCACTAGAGATGAATTCATTTAATTCTTAGTTACGAGAATTGGACCCCTGATTCCTTCAAAATCCTCAGATTTTGTGATAGCACATTACAACTCTACTCTCACAGCTTTTTAACTAGAAATAGTTATTCAATTCCAAAGAAAAATATTTACACATAACAAATATATCAGCATAAGTTGTAGCAGAGGTTTTATATAACTTACTAATTTGTGTGTGTGGAGTGTTTGTTGTAAATTTGATTTATAGACTAAGGTGGGGGTAAAGATGCTTTGATTCTTGCAGGTTAGTTCGCTTTTCTATGGAATACCTTTTGAAGATTGTCAAAAGGGGTTGTAGACCTGTGTAACACAATGTATAGAGTGGGCATCAGGGAGAGAGAGTGGGCATCAGGGAGAGTGGGTAAAGTTTGAAACATCTAATGGATAGAAAAAGGTACAGATCTTTCTGTCTTGTTTTCCTTCCTACATTTACTTGCTCACCAAACATGACGATCTCAGGTATTGACCTATATCTATTGGTGTCCTGAACTCCCTCCCGACCATCACTGAACATCTCACACTTCAGTATAAAATTTGCATTCCTGAAATCTCATTCCCGCATGCCAAACATGGCCGTAGGAGTTCAATTACTTTAGCAGTGAAGTTCATATCGTGCTCCAACTTCTGTGCAGAAAAAGATCTCTAAATTGAGACAAATTGAACGTCTTACAGAAGCTCCCTATCATTTCTATCGAAAAATTATTTCCATGTCAAAGCTAACAGCAGCATTAAATTCCTAGCATACATTAAATTACAATCTTTGAAAAAGTTATTCTCGCGTGTAAATGATTTCACAATTCACACAGAAAATGATGAGAAAAGGGGTAAAAAACTCATGAAGAAAAGGGAAAGCAAAAAACGCACAAGACTTACTTTTCAGCTGTAAGTGTTTGTCTATCACTGTTGAACTCTTGAAGCCAATCTTCATCCTCATTGTCAAGATCATACTCAACAAACTCTCCAATTTCAGCCCGAGCTAGAAATAATTGTACAAGTTTTCAGCATATTAGACAATTAAGATCTCGAGAAACCAATTTGTAGAAAACTTCTAAAGACTTTTAAGTAGTTACTAACCTCCCCTTGCACGCAAATATGAAGTTGGTTGATTGAACGTGCGGGAATAGTCTCTTTCATACGTATCCACAACAACAAACTCTGGAGTTGGTATTTCAGAAGCCACTTTCTTGCTAGGAATTTGCGGTTGCACCTAAAAAAAATTAAAATATCTCATTACAATTACATTAACAGTTCTTCAACTCCTTTAAATGACATTTATAGGTCTTATAACATAACCTTGGCGAGCAAGAACATCATACTTTAGTAAAGAACGCAAGAAAAAGAAAAAGCTAACACATTTTTTGGAGCAGTGGCATCAAAGCATGGAAATTTGGATAGCATCACTAAAGTACAGCACACACGATGTACAGAAGTTTTCTTGAAACTCCAGGGTTCTTTCTTTTTTCTCTTTTAGTTTGATAAGTTTGGATCCCCAAATTTCTTGAAAGTTTTACAATAACTGACATAAAATAGGATACATGTTGATAAATTTGACATTATTTTGTAAGAGACGAAGTCTGAACAAAGTATATGCTACGCATGGTCAGACAGACATTCTAAGGGGGTTTATGAGGAATAAATAAGGGGGAAGGGAACAATAACTTGGGGAAAAGTAATACATTGAGACTTGAAGGAGCAAAAAAGATAATCAAGGATAACACTTGTTCATGTGGAGGAATACAATCGGCATATTGGAAGCTAAGTATGGTATTACACCTTTTTGCTATGTCTCTCTTTTTCTGTCTTTCTTTATTTTATTGTCATTTTAACTTTTATACGTATGTATGTATATTTACACGTGGATAAGCTTTTTAATATTTTTTCCATTTTCTCATTTTATTTAAATTATCTTTATATTTGCTTTTATTTTATTCTTTCTTAATTTCATACCTGTTTCATCTTCTTAGAATTCTGCTTGGCTTTCCTGTCTATCAAAGTTTACTCTTTCATATGGGATTCATTTTTAGACTATCCCAACTACTTTGGGGTAAAAGGTATCGTTGAGTTGGTGAGTATTTTTCTTCTTGGAGTGAATTTCTTGCCCACCTCTACTTTTTTTTCTCTGCCAAAAAATGTTCTTTTATTTAAAGAAAAAAATCTAAAGTTGTTAAATGGTGAAACTATGGAGAATCAACAAAGTGATAGAACCTTAGTAGTATCAAACCCATAAAGTATTACCAGATTATAACCAGTTGGAACCCATTCAGGAATCACAATTTGACACCTATTAATCTATTATGTAGTGTAATACCCGGAAAAAAAAAGTAAATAAATAAATAACATTTAAATCTATATTTTAATTGGGTTTTCTTATGTTTGGGTCAAATTGTATTTAATTTATGTGGACTATAATAAGTAAGAGATTACATTAATTTGGGCATTTAAACTAATTGGGACTAATTTATATTTGTGTAATATTAAAATCCTATTAAGATTAGGAGAAGCAATAAGATATATAAATAATAAGCAAAACCTAAATAATTTTATTGGGCATTAATTTTGATACGAACTAAGGGAAGGAGAGAAAGCTAGCGGCGGCTAAGAACAGCGTGAATAACAGGAAGCTTGTTTGCGGAAGAAATAGGAGGTGGTTGATAAGGTACTTACAATTATATAATATATGATTATGACTAGTAATTGGTTCGTCAGGTGGGTAATCTATTTAGTCATAGCCATGTGAGACTTGGCTTTGTGCTTAATATGTTGTAAATGTATATGTAATATGTTAATTAGAGTATAACTTGGTGAATTCAATTCAGGATAGTAGAATAGGCACATGTAGGTATGATGATTTCTTAATTTTCTAGTCATAATGGATACTACATGTAGGTATAATGATTCTAAATTTTCTAGTCATAATGGATACTGCCGTATTAATTCACATGATGTATAAAATCATAAGTGTATTAACTAGGTTTTGACCATGCTCTAAATTATAAAGCGAACTACATCAATACAGTATACTACCACAGAAGTTAAATTGTTAATTTCAGTTTATATATTGTGTTTAGAACGGACAGAAGATGGGTAAAAGTTTTATATAATCAGTATTATTGAAGCTTGCAAGATATGCAGTGGCTACTTTGATAATAATATAAAAAAATGTGTTTGGAAAAGGGTTAAAAATAGAAAGAATATTTTTACAAATGTACTTACATTTATTATTATTTCGTTTAATTAGTTCGGACAGAGGGAATTTAAGGAGTTACATTTGGAATATATTTTGGGTATACATTACTTACTCCAGGTACGGATTCTGTACTTTTTCAACGAGACTCTTTTAATTTTAATTCGTTCGTTTTGCTACTCGTTTAGAAATTTGGTATTGTCTCCCATAATTATTCCTTGTCAAAATTTATTATGGTAGGTTCATTTTGGCATTGATATTTGGAACTCATATTTGTACTATTTAGACTAGTGCATCATGTCTACAATTTATTTAGATGTTTGTAGTAATGTACATGTTAGTATATTTTTGGAGAGTTTGTGTTGATAATTAGTTTCAGTTTAATATGTACATATTAGAACCTCTTGTGTTAATATTGTGTCACATATGTTGTGACATTATATCTTTGTTAGAATATACCGTTGGTTATACCTGAGCTATAACCACTTGTGGGGGTACTATAGACATGTCCTCTTGGCATCGAGGCATAACACCTTCTGTGGCGGTGTGATCAGTCCACGACGTCTCCGTTTTGTGCTCCAGTGAAAGTTGGCCATATGGTAATTTTATTGTGGGAGGCGTATGGGTCGACCCTAATTTTCTATTCTGTTCTGCAGATTGGTGATGTTTGTGTCAAACACGCCTTTCAATTTTACATGCATCTGGATCCAACCGGTCTGATTTATGTTATGCATGTGTGGCATTATTTTGACTTGCCTGTGTGACAAGGTATATTTCTATTTTGTTTTGAACTCGGTAATAAATAACACCCATCCATTTGATTCAGCCTATGATTTTGTTGTGTTAGTTTTGTTCATTTCAGTTCAATTCATTAAATTAAGTTAGTTATTTCAGTTCATTATTTTGTACTCTATATCTATATTGGACATTTGGCTCATGTTGTGTTTTCCTACCGGCACGTAATCAAGGGGATCAAGGGCAAGTGTGATGAGAGCTCCCTTCTTTCCAATGATTTAAATATATTCTGTTTAGGCTGTGATACATTAGTTTGTTTGGAATTGTAATAATTATCTTAGATTGTGGTTTGAGCTGGTTTGGCATTTAGTATTGATTGTCTTTGATATTTATTGGTTATGAAGACTATTGTTTTGTGGCTTAGAGCCTTGTTATAATTTCATCATGTTTTGTTGTGTTTTTGTGTAACCTCTCTTTCTATTTCGAAAAGGGGGTGTTACATGTAGAGTCTTCATGATATTATTTTTATTTCATTTTTATTTTTGATAGAAATACTTCACAATTCTAAAGACTAGCCTAATCAGAGCCCAAATTTTACTTTTATGTATAATCAAATTGTATATCATGTAGAAAAATTAAACAATATCTCAAGGGTGCATCTACTATAAAAAGTTTCAAATAAGTAAGTACGTAAATGATGGTAGGTTATAGCCACTTCCTTCTGCAATCATTGAAGACAATTGGGTAAATTTGAATACCTCCAATATAGTCCAAATCCTAGAGGTAAGTGCCAACTCATCCGTCACTCACGTCTCCGTTTGGAGTCAGATGACCGGTCTATAACTTAAATTCTAGATTCATTCTTGTACCAATAAATCCATGAAGGTATCAATTTATGTAATAGTTTGAGAAATTGGACACAATCCAGTTTTATGCAACACTTGTTCAAAAAAGAATAATAGCAATTCTATATGATGAGGGGGCAAAAGGAGAAAGGAAAGTAAAAATATACCACAATTAAAGGTACCCAAAGGGTACCTATTTGCCAAAATCTATCCTGGTACTACTAACATTGAAAAGATGTCATGGGAAAGGAGAAACACTTTACATGGTTTGCTAGTGCATTGTGGGAGAAGAATACAATCCAATATTTAGTAGTTAAATTACTTCAATGTTAGTGGATGATATGTTGCATTTCAACACTTCTTGCTGGGGTGCTTCAAGTTATATAGACCTTTGACGTCAAAGCATAGATCTTGTGATAACATTCTCTCGCCTAGGCCCTATCTTCTTAAAAATGAATATCTTTAAACCTTCACCTTTTAGTTCAACCCGACCCTAACCTAGTTCATTTTGTCTCTCAATCAAACACAACTTTACATGTGTGAGATGGCACCTTCAACCCACTCTCTTCAAAGTATCGTTTAAATAATTCTTGCAAGGGTGATCCAAGTTATAAAGGTATTTGAGGCCAAAGCATTCAATGATAATATCTAATATGGCCTAAACTGGCTAAACAAATAAAAAATTGTTGTACCACCAACCTTGCTATCAAAATGGGTCGTAAAAATCCTCAAGTAACCTTTACTTGCCAGAAAGCCATCATTATTATTAGTGTAGTGGGTTAGTCATAGTAAAGAAGACTAGTACAAGAAGATAGCTCGGTAACAATGTTACCATTCTACCACCAAGCGCAACTAACAAAAATATTTAATAGATAATTAATCAAGATACACAAAACCCACCTCGTTATCAGCTTGACGGAGCATGTGCGTTGTACGGGTGGACGTGGGGGTCTCTTCATCCTCAAAATCTTTGAAATTTTTAACAATTGGAAGCTTTTTGTGAATGTCCAATGGACGTGGCCTAAATGACAGCCTACTCATGTCATCAGCTCATCTCCAGTACAAAACCCAAATCCGAACCCTAACCCTAATTTTCTCAAATTCAACAACAGATGGTCAATGCTGTGCGTTCGTCTTCTTCCAATATCTCGCAATTCAATTTCTGGGTTAAATTAGTACTTCAAAATCTTAAATTGGAGCATAAAATTGGAATATTAAACAGACATGCAAAATTTGAAATAGACTTGGCTGAAATATCGGGGTTTTGGGGATTTTACTGAATAACGAAGGGAAGAGAAAAAATATATGTCAAAAATGGTTGAGAGGGAGAGAATTTCTTCACGATGTCTGAGTCTCTGTGCATCAATTGGTAGCCCTAAAACGAAGATGAAGGAGAACCCCAGATTATATTTTATATTTTATATTATTTGTTTAGTGAATAAGGATTAAGTATTTTTAATTTGACTCTCATGACATAATTGAAGTTTTTTAGTTACTATCCTCTTATATTTTGGTTGTAATAAATATATTCTATTTAAATTGATAAATAGTTGTTTAATTTTTTTCTCCTCTACAATATATTAAGGAGTGTTTGTTTTGTTTTGAAATTATTTTCACATGTTCCTTTCTTCATTTTAAAATATCAAAAACTTTATGTGAACATGAAAATTGAATATAAGTGTATTTGAAAACGATGAATAATAATATAAATTGGTGAAATTCAAATACACTCATGTCCAGTTTTTATGTTCAATTTCTATATCCACTTAGAAAAGCTCTTAAAATATTAATATTTATGGCTCACGCTATGTTGTATAATTAAAAAAAGCTTAAAGAAAAACTGTTTCAAACTATAAAATCATTAGTGATTTTTGAAACCAATTTACGAAATTTTCAAACTGAAAAATGACATGATTTCTTTTAATTTTAATAAATATGATGAATATTATAAACTATTTAAAAAGTACTACTCGTTTTATGATTTATTATTTTATAATTATTAATGAATAATTTTGATTTTAAATTTGAAAATATGTTATTTTGACTTTAAATAATCAATAATTATCTTATATTTTGGAACAATGGTAAAGTTTTGAAGGGTAAAAAGTACGAGACAGAAAGGAAGTTAAAAGTAGCACGGTTTCAAGAAGAAAATTATTTTCTTCACTCTCCTTTAATAAATTAGATAGAATTATAATTAACTTTTCAAAAGCAATTTGAGATAATTTTAAATTTTAAATTAATGTGATTCATTTATTTTTTTTAAATGATAAAATCTTAATATTAGTAATACTATTTGTGGTGTTTGATTGCATCTTAATACATCTTAACAGTCCACCTCTTAATATATCTAAACAACCCACATCTTTGTATTAAGATGTCCTCTAAATAGTTAAGATACAAATATGAGTCTAAACTATATATTCAGAGAACTTCTTAATACAAAGATGTGGACTGTTAAGATGCATTAAAAATATGCTTTTAAGATGCATTAAGATCAAGATGTAATCAAATATATAAATACCATACTACTAATGTGATTAAATATTTCGAAGTGATAATAAAGTAGCACAAATGATTCTATCCCAACATCATTTTCATAAACAAACATAGTCTTTGGCTCCTTGGGTGGTTTTTGTTGGCTTTAACACAAAAGAAAAGGTAATACTAAGTCTTAATTTTTCAACATCAAATGTGTCACAAAAAATGTGATATTAAATAAAATATCACAAAAAAAAAAATTCAACCAACGATGTCACCATCATTGAAAACAAAAATTTGAGACTTCTAACATGATCCGTAAAATAAAAGTGGTTATACTGCGTTTGGATTGAAGGAATAAAGGTAAAAATAGAATGACTCATTCCTATAGAATAAAAAAAATTATGTTTGATTGCGATAGAAATGAATTGAACCATCCTTTTTTTTTTCTATTTTCGACTGAAATTTAACATTATTGCCCAAGATTTCATGTCCAAAGCCTTATGAGTAATTTTTTTATCATTGAGTATGAGGATCTTGGGAGAGAGAGAGTATAGAATAACTCATTCCAACTAGAATGGAATGAATCATTCCAATCTCCATTCCCATTCTTTCAATCCAAACGCAGCATAGTGAATGAAAGCCCAATGAGACGCTTTAACTCTCAATATATAGCCATTTATGGACCCCCAAAACTGTGCACAAGCACATTGTGATCAAATTTATTGATCCAGCAGGCGCTATTTCTAGCTTGAGGGTAATACAATCGATAATTAACTATATGGAACAAGCGAAACAATCGAGTGACGCATGATGATAAGCAATTAAAGCATATATCACTAGCAGCAAAAGCAGACCCTTTGTGAGCTCGCAATGAGGTGAGTTTATACATAAGAAAGAGATATAGGGTTTTCGGAACTTTCCAACAAAATCACAAACCCAGTAGAAGTTTGATCGGTCACATTGGTTCTCCATGTGACACTAGAAAAGCTAGGTTGGTATTATCTGGAGAGGAAATGCTGCTGACTGAAAATGGACCCTTACTGAGTTCCTAGTGCAAGATCATGCCAAGCATCCCCTTCAACTTGTGGAGTCTCCTGATCTGATGAGCAGAATAAATACACATTAGACAATACAAGAGCGAGCATTAAATGTCTTGACGGAAAAAGGTGAAGTCCATAAGAAAGCAGTTTATAGGGACGCGGCTATAAGCAAGATAGAGTGTAGCACAGCCAACTGTTTCATTGAAATCAATAACAGCTACAGAAGGTCAAAAGCAAAACACAAGTTCTAAAATTATTTTGGCACCTTCACTGTCCACCACAGTTGGATACGGACGTCTATCACATTCACTTTTATCTTTAACATAGAAATATTACTAATTCAAGAAAAGTAGAGAAAGGTGTGGAGTTTACTCGAATTGAGTGTAAAGATGCGGAAATAACAGTATATACACGACTGTTCATGGATTTATTTCACATGTTCCCTCAAAAAGAACCAAAAAAAAGAACAAAAGAAAAAGGGCTGTTGAATAAAACATTAATAAAATGTAGCAGGACTAATCTGCCGAAACACACAGTATGATGTCGCACAAGTGCATGAATTTCTTTCACTTGTTCTCTCGAAAAAAAACTACAAAAGAAAGGTCTATTAAATAACATTAATAAAATGTAGCACGCCTAATCTGCCCAAACAGAGTATGATGTCATCATGCAGACAGCAATAAATAATATGGCTACTAAATTCATGAACAATCATATATTGTATAGACCATGGCTAGCATCCATGATTTGGATGTAGAGGCTTCAGTATTTCTGCAGGTGAATGCATATGATGATCTAGACAGAGTCGATTCAATATCATTAACCAAAGGTTAAACACACTTTTTGTTACCATTTATCAGAATCTACCCTAACAATCCTATACCTTTCACTCATATCAAAACATTGACCAACCTTCAATTTATTAATTTGGCAAGTAACAACATACACAGTTTAATAATAAAGCAACATAGCATAGGAATCGAAGCAGAAAAACCATAAACATTCTAAAATGGTATGTTTAAAAGGAAGTCTGTTAATGGTGGAGCGATGGAAGACATACTTGAATCTTCATTGTCCTCAGTTCGAGGAACAAGTACAGGCGGCAGTGGAAGATCTGCAAAGGAAAATAAAAATAACATGGAAAGTGTGCCAGAAGTGACGATTATCGACGAATGTTACTATGTGAATGCAAGTGCGATGTAAACGTGAGAATAAGTAAGAAACATTAGTACCATCATCAGGCAGAGTGTCTCTCATCCATTCCTCATCCACAATATCTATAAGAACACCAAGGCTTACTTCTGCCATTCCGAGTCTATGAATTCCCTCTCTAATCACTGATGTAGGATGGAGATTGATAAGCAAATAATTAATTGAAAGTAGTAAATCAATAAGGAAAATTAAAAGAAATAGGGTGATCCAACAGCAGGAGAACCACTACTCCTAGGTTTTCCCAACCGCAGTAAGGAGGAAAAGTATTGATTACAACCAATAATTAGAAAATTTTCAATATCAAAGTGTGTCCAATAATCTGTCATGACTTACATATTTATAATATAAAAAACTCTAATAATCCTAAACCCATTAATAATTGGGTCTCTAAATAAATAACTCAATACTAAAATAAATCAATAAATAACAAGTTTACGAACTAAATAAATAAATAGACACTGATAAATAAATAACTAAATAGCGAATCATCCACGACGATGACGTCTCATGGATCGATCCTTATCCCCTGCTACGAAAATGAAGTTCCTGACAAAGTGAAAGCCTCGTATCTCTCAAAAAGGTCTGGATCAAGCCGACTAAACTCCTCAGTACTAAGTCATGTACTTGAAAGTAGTATGCATACAAGCCAATCATATTTGATATGATGTAGCATATATTTTGTAATCTTATTCATTTATTAATAATAAAAGTTAATTTATCAAAGGCTTTTACTTTATCTACATGGTACTGTTATCTTAAATGTGATAAACCCATAGTTTTGAGCAATGCTTCATGATAATGAGATGTGCTTCATTCTTCAATGACATGTTGGATGTCCCTAAGAGGTGGTAACCCATCGGGCAACTCACTAGTCATAATATCGGCAAACTCTTGTAGAATCTGTCTAACATCATTAGGAATCTCTCTGGTACTCTCCTCACGAACATCTCTCACCTCTTAGCTAGCACTGCATACACAACCTTCTCCTCCAACACACTCCGCTCAAACTCCTTTCTATTAAGATTATGGAGTGATTTGGTTTGTTGGGTAGGTAAGTTAGTCTCCTTTGGTTGACTCTTGGATGACACTCGGGGTCTCACATGTGCTAATGATATTTTCTGCCCCTTATGTGTAAACACATGTTCGTCCTCCCAAAATTAATCACATCACGGTCATATAGCCAAAGTCGCCTTAGAAGAATATGTGCAACATACATAGGAAGGACATCACACCAAATACTCCTCATAACCTAGAAGGTAGATCGGCACTAGACATCTATTTGACACATGAATAGATGTCTTGTTGACCCAGACGACCCTAAAAAGCTAGGGATGTAGTTCTACCTTTAGATGGAAATACGTCCTCGTCGTTTTTTCGAAGGTCTACAGCCATTATATGGCATGAGGGTTACACCCCGTACGAAAGTTAATGGTATATCACTTCTACGAATAGCTCGCTCATCCGTGGTAAAGTGGACTCAACAACAACAATTAAGCAACCACCCCCATCGATTATCAACTTAGAAAAGACACCACCTACTTTGTTGTAGGTCTAAAATTTATCTCTTATGACTCGTGAAAATGCACCTCATAACACCTACTTGATTACATATCTTCTGTAGGTGCTCATCAGCCTCGTCATCCTGAAAGTCATACTCACCCTTGATTTCAGCCCAGACAATATCTCCCTCCTCTTTTGAAGTTTCCCCTACTACTGTTGTCCGCTAGCGATTGCGATTGGGGCACTCAAAAGATTTATACCCTAACCCACGTAAAGCACCTTTCCTAGGTAGCAGACTGAAAGTTGGGTGCAGCTACACTCTTCCCTTTGTCACGAGATGGCCCAACTACGGTGTTATAAGTCCTAGATGATGCCTGAGAAATGGGAAAAGATCTATTCTACGAGAAATTTCGGCCACTGGGCTGACATGAATAAGAAGGAACTCTCTTAGTGATACCCTAACCTATACTCATTATCTAGAGCTGATTGGAAAAGGTCATCTAAGGCAGTGACATTATTACCCTGATGATTAACCTATCGATATGTCCTACAGTTAAATAATATTGCTATAGACGACTTTTCATCTCCCCCAATGCCTGATAGATAGCTCACTTAGGCGCTCTAAGGCTCTCTCAACCCCTGATGGTCAATTTCACCAATTTTATTTTAACGAATCGCACCTTCCTATCCGCAAACATTTCATACTAGTCAAAATACTTCTTCGTACTAGACAACCAACCAAGGAATGCATTGGGATCAAATCTACCGTCAAACTTTAGTGCATCTACCTTGATTTCCTATAGTCATCATCATAAGGATCATGCCTAGAATGTTCATGGTGTCTACCACGTGAGTTTTCGACATGCCCATTTCTAGTATTCCCCTGAGGTTCTACTACAAGTTATCTTTGTTCAATATTTGTGATATCATTTATTTGACCCAGTTGTGCAACTATAACCACTAATTGGTCCTAAATTTCTTCTAAAGCAGCTTGAGTACGTGTAGTCATAATGCAAATGCAAGTGCAAAGCTGAGAAAATACAAAAATTTAATTGAAGCAAATTAAAATTACAAGTCTAAGCCTATGCAACGGCAATCCCAAAAGCTAATAATAATAACATAATAATATGCAACTAAATGGAATAATATGCAATTTTAAGAGAACAAATCCAAAACAAGCTTTCAAAAATTTTAGAACTAATGAACGAAGGGAATTCAAGTGATTAAATATTGAAAATCCGAATATTCACAATGAAATATTTACTTTTACCTTTTTTTTCCTTTTTTTAATGGACCTAACTGATTAGAAAGTATGAGACTGGGGTGAAAAGCGCCAAGGTTAAAAGTTTACAGCTCTTTATGCAAGAAACAGGAGTGAAAAAATGTAAACTAATAAACTATGGGGCAATATTTAAATGGAGAACGAAAGTTTGGGGTACTAAAAAGTAATTTGCAAGGATTTTTGATTTAAATTAGGAAAGTTAGGGTTACCTCCCTATCTCCAAAATAGCGTAGCAGCAGTTTTTTTTAACAGTGAACCGCGATAAACAGTAATTACGGCGATAAACAATAACTTCGGCGATGAACAGTACTTTGATGAACAGTTAATCCGACGATGATAGTAACTTCGATGAACAGTAACTTTTTCTCCTTTTTTTTGAAAACCCAAGTTATAAAAATTAATAAATTGATGGAGAAACCTAAAGCTTTTATACAATTATGATGTAGGACACAAATTGATGAACAAATAATTAATTGAAAGTGGTAAATTAATAAGGAAAATTAAAAGAACTAGGGTGATCCAATTACAAAAAAATCACTACCCCTAGGGCTTCCCAACCGCAATAAAGAGAAAAAGTATTGATCACAACAAATAATTAGGATAATTTCAATATCAAAGTGTGTCCAATAATCTGTCATGACTTACATATTTATAACAAAAAGAAACTCTAATAATCCTAAGTCCATTAACAATTGGGCATCTAAATAAATAACTCAATACTGAAATAAACCAATAAATAACAAGTCCACGAACTAAATAAATAAATAACTAAATAGCGAATCATTCATGACGACGTCTCATGGATCGATCCTTGTCAATAACAGACACCTACATACACAGAAAAGAGTCGAGTCATTAAACTTTTAACTAGCTCTTCTCCTTCATCTGTTTTCCATGACTGCATGTGTAAATAATAGATCTAAAAATCTCTTTTCCTAGGAAAAACAATCAAAGGAACCCTAGTTTCTTCTATGAAGAGCCACTAAATTTTGATACAACTTGAGGTGGGTGGTTTTGGGTATGAAGCCTCATTAAAGATCAGGCACTCTCCAGCTATTTTAAGCCAGCAAGTCCCAATTCATTAGAGAAAGGTGTATGCCTAATGCAATTAAAGGCCAAAACTTGTTGAGAGCGAACCTAATTCTCACGTTGTATTAAATGCCATAATAGTTTGGATGAGGTATTGCTTATCCGCAATGTACTTGAATTTGTAAATACTTTCATTTTACAATCCCTTCACTTTATATAAAGATCATTCCATAAATTTCTTGTTTAATAAAACTTTAAAGTTTAAACCAATAAGGTGGTTTTTACACACTCTGTGCACCTAACTATACTTTTGCGTATAGATATAAGTGTGTGTTTGTGTATCTATACAATCCAAATCAGTATCCCATATTGCACAAGAAGATCATTCCTAAATCTTAGTGTTATACATATATACAAAAAGTGTGTGGATGCAAGGGAGCTGGCATTGCTTCACCGCGCTGCAACTTTTAGATTTCACACCAAACTATGAGTTTTACTATACATACAAATATATGCAATTTATATGCACTAGTGTTCAATTTCAGTTTTAATCTGTCATTGATGGTATGCAAACTCCAGAACTTTCTTCACGATTGAAAAAGTAAATAGAATACGAGCAAGTGTGCAAGAAGGGAAGATAGAAGTGTGAACCATAATTTTTGTTTGGATCTGTTGCTTTTTTGGTTTGTACTCCTCGATTTTAGGTGGAGTCGTGAGAAATGCCATTTACATGGTTACTGTGAGGATGGATTTTGGGGTTCAAATCCCCTTTTAATATTCTCGTGAAATTATAAATATACTTCTCTTTTACTTCCAAACATTTTATCAAAAAATTTGAAAGAGTATTTTCACATACTACTAATTTACAACACCCTCCACAAATATCCCATTCAAAGACAATTGAAAAATAACCACCTGATAATATATAGGCTGAATTGAAAATCCAATTTTTCCTTTTTACCCATATCAAACCTAACAATTTAATGTTTAATTAGGAAGCCAACAGGGTCTCAAACCAAAATAATAGTCTTATGAATTCAGCTGGAAGTAGAAATAATATCCTAATTGCTAAGAATATATTAAAAACATTTCTTTAAAATAGCATATTCCTAATATCAGATAAAAATGATTCAAGGTTTCTAGTGGTTATATTTGATAGTCTTTGGCTTAAGTCTTGATCCAATTCAAAACTGTCCTAGACAATTCTATCCAGAAAAGGAAAAAAGTAAAAATAAAATAGACTGATCCATTCATCATTTCAGGACAATAAAAGTTAAAAAATTGAAATAGTAGAATAATGAGATTACTCTTAATCAAAAAACCAAATTGCTATTGAGCTACAGATACTCAAATACACTAATTTTTTCAGTGACAAGCAAACATCTGGATTGAACTGGATTGTATTTTTGAGACTCAGATAATCCTGTAAATTTGGAGGTTCGTTAAGGTCTATATGTAACACTTTGTGAAAACCTTTACAAATATTTCATTAGATAAGAACTATAAGGAGCATAGTGAAGAAAATGTATACTAGCCGTACCTTCTTGGACTTCGGCCTTCTCTGCAGCGGAACGCCGAAACCAATTCACAAGAGAGAAAGGGAGGGAGTCGACCAGAGAAAGAGACTGAGTGAGAAGATTAGAAAGATAAGAATGAATGAACTCCTTTTCTAAGCAATCAAATTTGGGCCTGGTGGATATTTTGATGGGCTTATACATTCTTACTTTTTTTTAATTTTTACTATGTTTACCCGCACAAAAAATAGTAAAAATAAATAAATAAATAAATAATAATGGATGAAATTTTAATTATATTTTTTCTTGTTTATGAGTTTAGAATGAGAGAAAGGAGGAAAAATATTTTTATTTTTAAAACTACATTATTGCTATATTATCCTTACATATTAATGTAATAAATGACATAATTTATTTTGAAAAATTACTTTAGGTAATATAAAATATCTAACTTTTTCATCCTTCTAAATCCTCCCACCTTTTGGGTGGAAAAATTTTGAGCCAAAAATGAAATCAATTTTACCTCTAAAAAAAGACTCACAAACATGAAATTTAGAGGGATTTTAATTATTTTTCTTTCCCTTCTCTTAAGAAAAACTTACAAACACGGTATAAAAATAATAAATTTTAAGTTAAATATCAATAACATGATAACGAAAATAAGATTTTAAAAATATTATATTATTTTATACAACTATTAATAAAATGAGAATTCTTTTTAAAAATAATTTCTTCCTCAAATGAAATTTTTTTGTAAATGCATTTTGCTCTTTCAACATTATGATTTGAACCTTTTTTTTTATTAAAAAAGAAAAAGAAAAAGAGAACATATATTAAATGAAATTAATTAAGAGCTACATATCGTAAAGTAGTTTGACCCGCATTGTTTTGATCAAAAGTCTAGATAACAAAAAGAGGAGAAAAAATAAAATATGAAATGAATAAATCCACAATAATTTTTGATATTTTCACATGTAGAATTTATTTTTTTTAACAACACACGTAGGGCTCACATATGGAGTAGACCACACGTGTTGAAATATCAAAAATTATTGTAGAAATATGCATTTCTATGAAATTTTGTAACATAAGGTCTTGATAACAAGGCGTTTTAGCTATAACATGATTGGCTTATTGGCTTTGTTTAGAGAATGGTTAGTATAAAGTGAATTTTATACTAAGTTCTTAATACAGTGCTGACACGCAAGCGGAGAGATCATCCTCTCGCCTGTCAGCACTATATTGAGTATGAAGTGAATTTGTCAAGTTCACTTCATGTTAATCGGATCGACTTATTTATAAATTAAACATAGTTCTAGTGTCCATGTCCTGGCCAACAGATTCCTGCATTCCAACAGAAAAGAGGCAGATTCTTGTCCATTATTTGAACTTTCAATATCTTATAGTATCTTCTTCCATTATAAGAATTTAATATGATTTTTTTTTCACAGTCAATTTATAAAAAGAATTTAACACTTAAAATGGGCTTAGTTTTCAATATTTTCAGCGGCCCATCCAATTTCTGAACTTCTAGACCATTCTCTTTCTTCTGCTACGAAGGCCAAGGGTGACAAATTTTCAGCTCTAACAGTGAAGCATCCCCATTACCGCCGATGGCCGCCACAGCCAAAATCACAGTTCGCTCCTCCTCCTCCATCTTCTCCAATCTCCCTTCCTCGTTCTCTCTCCTCAAACACCTCTTCTCCACATCTCCCTCTCACCTCAACACCTCTCCTCCACCCACCGTACAACAACTATCAACAAATCCATTAACCAAAACACCCATTTCACTAAAACCCCATAAACCCTTCTTCCCTAAACTATTCTCCACCAAAATCAACTCTTCCCAATCTTCGTCAGACTCTGAAAACTCAGACTCCGAAGAAGAAAACCCAAGAACAGCGTTATCAACAACAAAAGGAATCGACAAATCCAAGCTCCCTCCACCTTACGACCCGTTTAACAAGAAACCCCTAGTCGAAGAACCACAAGACCCCAAAAATTTGCAGGAGATTTTCCACAAAATTCGCACCGGGGATGGCCTTCTCAACTTTGCAGCCAAGATGTTCGACGGATTGTCTAAAGACGGACTCACCCACGAAGCGCTCCAACTTTTCTCGCAAATGAAAGATGGCGGCAATATGCCGGATGTAGTAGCTCACACTGCTGTCATCGACGCTTATGCCAATGCGGGTCAGGCAAAGGAGGCGTCGAAGACGTTTATGCGCATGCTTGCGTGTGGAGTTTCGCCCAATGCCTACACTTATTCCGTGTTGATTAAGGGGCTGGCGGCGTCTGGTGATAGGAAGTTATTGAAGGAAGCCAAGAAGTATGTGGTGGAGATGTTGGGGAAGGGAATGCGAGTGAATGTGGGTACTTATGTTGCAGTTTTCGAGGCGATTGCGAAGATGGGGAAACCAGAAGAAGGGAAGGAGTTCTTGGAGGTGATGAAGGGGAAGGGATTTGCTCCGGATGAAAACGAGGTGAGAGAGATTTTGAAGGGGAAAAGGGGGCCGGAGTTTAGGAGTGTGATGGATATCTTGTTTGGAAAGTGAAATCGAGTGTTTCGCACATTCTGGCTGCATGATTATTATACCAACTAAAATATGAATTCCCAAGTAGTTGTCTTCTTTTCCATATTGCTTTTAGTGATAAAATGTGAATTGGAGTTGTAGAAGAAGTTGAGGAAACTTGGGAGACTATAAAGCTTTTAAGTTTTGTGGTTTAGTTTTTTGATCACGAGTTCATGCGATTGCTATGGGTACATGATATGTTGTCTCTTTTCTGTTAAACTTATGGTTCTGCATGTTATTTTTTAAGTATTTGTTAGTTAGAATTTAAGAACGAATAATATTGCAATCACACAGATATTATATGAAAGACGGAAAAGTAAGAATACGCAATATATTTAGGTAGTTAGGTTTACTAATTTAGCTAGTTATGTTTGTCTGATGTCTCAACTACTCTACAATTTTTCACACACCAAGCAATGTTTTTATAGTAATTAGAAAATCTTTAACTTCTATAACATTAGTTTATTAGCTATGAAGCCTAATACATTAATAAAACTCAAGATCGGGATACTAATAAATTTTCAAGTACAATTGCACTTTGCGCTTGGCTTCCAGGGAGCGCTGTCTCCTTGCAACCCCCACCAACTCACCGACGAGTTGGGCAGCCGTTCGCTTATCGGGGAGCAAGACCCCCGACTATCCTGTCATAGTGGACATTCGTCGAACCCTCAATCCCAACGTTTGTTTTTGCACATTGCGACTCTATAATCATACCATGTCAGGAGATCCCAAGTGTTTGTTAACAACATCCACCTGTAGAATGATGGTGGAACTAGAATAAGAAATGAAGAGAACTTGGTACATTTTTGTATGTTGCAAGTTTACATGGCTTGGGTAGAATCTCCTTTTAGTTGTATTGTTGGTTTTTCATTTGATTCAAGCTTACAGTTACAATATTCTGATAGTTAAAAATAAGCCAATTTGCATGAGGACTAATCAGTTCTATAATTTGTCAAGTAATCATTGTTATAGAAGTAAGTTTTATCTTTTTGATTTTCACATCTACCACATTTTCATCCACTGCACTACAATTGCGGCACTAAAAGATCAAAAGAATAAGGTAAATTACATTTGCTAATTTAGCACCAACTAAATATTGTTTTCACAAAGGATTAATCATAATGTTGCCAAAAGCATCAAAGCAATTGGCATATGAAAAACATACTTGTAATTGAGTGGTGTGTGTTGGGATTGGGGGACTCAGGCAGAGAATTTGAAGCAGCTTGTCCCTAATTTTCTCCAGGTTCATTTTCCTGAGCTTCATACACCTCTTGATCTCTTTGGGTCAGTCAATAACAAAAATATAATGCAATGCCCAGTAGAAGCACTCGTAGCGGCAGCCTTTCACCGTCGACCCCAACACAATGAAGCTGATTTAGCAAATAACTAAAAACCTAGCTTCTTGGGGCATTCTGATGCCCTGTGCCCAGACTGCCCACAGGTGAAACATGCACCCCCGAAGCTTCTGATATTAGGCAAGAAAATGCAAGATCAGACAACATGAATTTTAAACCATAGATTGTGCATCATATGGCATATATGAACTATGAAGTAATTGTCGATGTTGTTTAAAAAAAACACAAAAAAGTAACCCCCGCCAAGTACAGTAGTTATACATGCTTCCCTAGACTTTTAATGAATGACAACAAGACTGTGTTTAACTCTCAAATTATCACACACAACGAAAATACCTGTCATTATTTCCATAAGATGGTGAGCGTGAAGATCGTCTATCACTGATTAGCCAATCACTCCCACTGCTTCTTGAGGTCTGTGACCAACTGTTACCACCACCACGCCCACCACCCCAACCACCACCTCGCCTCTCGTCATCACCATCAGAGTACCGACCCCCACCTCGGCCACGGGAGGTACTGTAACTTCTGCGGTCCCTTGGACCTCCTCCTCGCATAGCCCTGTCTCTGTTTGAGAACCTGCCATAGTTATCATTTGCTGGCCCATCATCTTGCAATGCGGGCAACTGTACAAAATGTAAAGCTTCAATGAGTACTTAACATTGCGAATCAGACAACGGTTAAAATGGAGTGCATGAACCAATAGATAAAAACAGATGAATAATATTAGCCGCTAAAGCCATGTTTGTTGCAATAAAGGGGTCGTATATGTAGATAGTGAGCACAATTAAAAATTAACCTTGGTGATTTTAGATATGGTGTTTCCAGGTGGTATCTGCTTATTCAGCAGCTCTTTTGCAATCTCCTCAGGAAGATCAAAAACAGCACCTTGAACCTGAAAATATAACGTCACACACAAATTCATGTCAATAATAGAGGAACTTTGAAACAGGATTAGCCCAATATCTGTTCAATATACACACCCTTGGATCTGCAATTATGTGTATTTTTCCAATTTCATCAGCAGCGGTTGTATATACAGAAGATAAAAATCCAATTACAGATCCAGCGGACAAGAACCCTCTAGCATAAGCAGGATCACGAGTCAGATGCAATGTAACTTTTCCCTACGACAGAAGTGTAAAGTCAACATTGATAATTAGTTAAACTGTAGCAAATCATACAATGGCAATGTAAGAAACATATGATAAATGACTTAGTAACTCGCAGAGACTTTACTAAAAGACCCTGTAAATTTCAAGGGGACTTATTGTGTAGTACCTTTCAGCACCTAATAAATACATTCAATTAAGATACAAGCATATTTCAATGGCATAAACAGTAGCTATTTTTAAAATTGTTAATCCATAACTAACCTGCTCATATGAAATAAGAGATCGGGATGAGGGAGGTCGCGAGAAACCACTCAATTGTGCTATTGCAGCTGCAAGAGCACTCGTTCCCTGTTCATCGATCAATTTTTGTGCAGTTGGGGTAAAGAACTCCACAGACTCGGGATGAACGCCACTAAGGGTGGCAACAACTTGCTCAGCTGATGACTCCAAAACCTCTTCGATAGCTGGTGGACTAATAAAATCAAACTTGCACCCCACATCACGCTCAAGTGATCTGATCGTTCTCCTCTGGTTATTAGTGAACATCAGAATGGCTGAACCTACTTTTCCTGCACGTCCCGTGCGACCAGAACGATGAACAAATGTCTCTGCGTCATTGGGTAGTTCATAGTGGATTATCTAGAGGAAATAGAGCAGATGAGCAAAAATGTTATTAAAAAGAATGTTTGCAGTAAATTGTGCACAGAAACCACATAATAAAAAAAAACCAAAATTATTTTAAGATACGAAAGTCGGAATGGAAATCATCCAACTCTGTATCTTTCAAGTAAACACACATATCCAAACAAACCAAGCCAGTTGCGAATCATAACATTAGCACGACAAATAAATAAAATATAATAAAACGAATCAAGAACGTGCATTTTCCAACCTGTGCAGTATATCAAAAGCAATCAAACGAACAAATACAGGCTAGATTTCTGTAATTAAATAGCACCTGCCAATTTCTTGTTCTGATGAAACATAGCATTGTGATTCATAGATGTATCATACAAGCATATAAATCCATAATTGCAAAGTAACTTCCTCACATGGTAAACTATCTAGAAATTTGCACAGCAAGTAATACAATTGTTTAGTCTTGAACAATATACAACTTCAGGCCATATATAACTAAATGAACGCTTGATTTTCATAACTGATTCTCACACAGATGATAACAGCTTGTCCGGCGTTATTTTCTTTTTATCACGTAACTCGCATGTATTTACAGGAATGACTTCAAAATACAATACTCGTTAGCAAGTGAGTGTAGGCGAAGCTAATGTTATGGATTCCTGGACAATTTTTTGAGGGGTGGGATATAAATTCTGTACTGAGAATAAGTTTACTTTTTGGCAGTTTCTGTCTAAATCTCCATCATTTACCTCTACTTTGGCTGATTCCATTTATATCTCTTATGTACATGGGTTTCCCCTCTCCCCCAAATGGCACATTATTAAAGAATTGTTTTAGTTATGAGGTAAAACAAAAAGGGAAAAAATGCCAAGGAGATTATGGAAGTTACAAAATTTGAAAGCCAATATTTTAAAATTATCAAAAGTTTAAATCTCTCATTATGAACAAATCTATGAAATAAAAAAAATCGCATAAAATGTGACAGCACCTGATATTGAGAGGGGATGATAAGAAATGCCATTGACTTACTAAATCTACATTTGGGATATCAAGCCCGCGAGATGCAACATCAGTGGCAACAAGCACAGTGAATTTTCCTTGCCGAAATCCATTTAGAGTTCTCTCCCTCTGATGTTGAGATATGTCACCATGCAGAGCCTCTGAAGCAATGCTATTTGTCAATGCCATTGAGACTTCATCAGCATCTCGTTTTGTCTGTGTAAAAACAATGGTCTTCCCACCCTTTGCATATACCTATAAATATTCCAAAAACACTCTAAAATCAATTTTATGAAACTTCTAGACATTTTGCTAAGTTGACTAATGATTGACTTGACAGTAAAGGAAGTAAGTCTATTGAATTTTTTTTTTAAACCATACCGTTATGAGATCACCAAGAATACTACGCTTTGAACTTGAAGTGGTTGATAATGCATAAAGCTTAATCCCCTCTGCAAGCTTGTCATCTTGGTCACCAACCTAAGGTGTAAAAACCAACAAATAACATATAAACAAAATTCAGAATAAGTCTGCCAAAATAATGGATAGGTAAACATACATATGACGGATGTGTCTAAAGGAAATGACGTATACAAATGCGCAGAAGGGGGGAAGGATAGAAACGAGAAAAGAAAACTATACTTGATAAAACAGAAAATAAGTACCATAACACGTAAATAACAATTGAAAAAACAGAACATAAGTACCAATTACCATAACACGTAATTAACAATATCATAACATAACCAATTCCTAATTTAGATAGTGAAACATTAGATTCCTGAATCCGTGATACTAAGATTTTAGCCTCATATCAACACCGAAGAGACTACAAAATGAATGTAATGCTTCAACAAGCCAAGAAAAAGTCTTGCTGACATTGCCTTTGTTAACTACCTACTGTATAGTAATTTAATACCTCCAGGAACACTGACTCAAGATTCAAGGATTTGAAATTAAATACTGGAAACAGGCAATTTTTGGAAAGGCATAAATATAAAGTACTCTGTAAAAGCAAACAAAACCTAAACAACAGAAAAGATGACGAATGAAGTAAGCCTTCAAATATACATCCCTTAAGAATAAGAGTTGATTTTTAGTAAACATGTAATTCATATGATGAAGAGATCATAAAGAAAATCAAAATAAAGTTAATATCAACATTAAAAAGGTTCCCTGAAAGCATCTTTTTCATTATCGAACAGTCACAAAAAAACAGATCCCAGTGAAACAATTTGAACAAAAAATAATTTCATTCTGCTTCTTTAAATCAAATGGTGAACAACTAAAACATGATACTTTTATATAGAACAATAAATGAACATATAGATGCGGAGAAGTCCCTAACAATTCAATACAAGGATGACAAATTGCATCCAGCGAGTGGCATGAGCAGTGTCCAGCACCTTTTGCAAATGGAAAAAAAACATGAGATGGATTTACCACATAAAAATATTCTCAAGTGGGAAAGAAAAACTCAATATATGTATAAAATTAGCTAAATGTCAGCAAAAACTTTAAGATGGTAAAAAACGAAATATAATATGATAACAAGATGAAAGAAGTCGAAGAGTATCTCATGCTAAAAAATAATTACTTCACAAATTAGAAATGGAACAAACAGTTTATGATAGTGTCCACATAACAATTTAGATATTGTATTTAAGTTGATTTTTGTGCTCACTCAAATTCTTTACCAACATAGTTATGGGGTAAGACCTTTTATAGAGTCTAACAGCAAAACATATGAGCTGATTCTGTACATGTACGAAATATATGCATTGGATGTGAGTATGTGTCATGCCCAAGATGCAGAACAAACAATATTGATGCATGTACAAGAAATAACACATCAAAATGGTACCTTATTTGAAAGACTGAAAGTAGAAACAAAAGGTTCTAATAAGTATACATCCATGCCATATTCCTAAAATGTTTGAGCAAATAAGGTGAAACTTTGAGTAGTCGAGGAAGATGTAGAAGGAGTTAAAAAGCAAAGCACTCACCAAATCAATGGTCAAAGGACTATTCAAATATTTCCTGGAGAGTTTCTTAACCCAACCAGGCATAGTTGCAGAGAAAAGCATACTTTGCCTCTCTGCAGGAATCTTTTCTAGAATCATCTCCACATCTTCCTCAAAACCAACAGCAAGCATTTGATCGGCTTCATCTAGGACCAAGAACTGAACCTCCCCCAATTTGAGGCTGTTACTGTTGATAAGATCTATAATTCTACCTGGAGTTCCAACAACCACATCCACTCCACGTGAGAGAGCATTTTGCTGTGTGTTATAAGAAACTCCTCCATAGACACAAACAGTGCTCAAATAAGGTGCAGACTCTTTGATTTCATTTTCTACTTGCTTTGCTAATTCCCTTGTAGGTGCAAGGACTAGAACCCGTGGAAGTCGACCAGACCGCCTTCAAGAAACAAATAGAGAAGGAAAATGTATTATATTAACTCAACTAATAATGGTATACAATTTGGATTTTAGATCTATGATTTCGCAAGTACCTCTGAGGAATCCTTTCTTGATCATCCTCAGTAAGACGTTTTATAATTGGAATACCAAAAGCTAATGTCTTCCCTGTCCCAGTCTTTGCACGAGCAATTAGATCTCTACCTTCCAGGGCAGGCATTAATACGGCTCTCTGCATGATTAAGGCAATAAAAATTTAACGTTATGCCTACATGCAATATGTGTATTTACCACAGGTACAAGTTAAACTGAGAGAGTTAAGGAGGGATTGGGGGAGAGAGAGAGAGAGAGGGATTAACCACTGAAGGCAAACAATGAGGCTTGTTAAAGACAATGAAAATTAGACAATGAAAATTAAACACTAAAAATTTTGGTGCTAATTTACTGCAAGTAATTTTAATGTCGAAGAAATAATTATGAAGAATATATACAGTTAAATTTTAATATCCATTCACTAGAAACGTTCACTGACCTGACTTTCAGTAGTGAAATTAATACCAGCATTTAGATTTCATTATAAGTGATAGCCCTCACACATTATTAAACGTTTTAACAAACAAAATGCAAGGATTTCACTATTAGACAATCATCAGAACCTTGAGAACAATTGAATAGAAAATATTAAGTTGCTCGCACAAATGAGAACAAAAAAAAAAGCACCCCTCAAAAGTACTTAATACTAGTGGTACAGGCTATCCTTTCTCCATGTAAACTACCTAAATCTCGTCCACCAAACATATCCAACCCTGTAAATTGCCAATATAAATACCAAAAGAAAGACATTTTCTATATATAGTTGGACCATCACATCTTCTGCAAGCCTCAAATCTCGTAAAAATACCTTTTAGATGTTCGTAGTCAGCATAACTACAGTTGCACATTTTTAATGTTTTGCCTAAATCTGTGATAAATGATTAGTATATTAAACCAATTTTTAGATTAGACACTGGTTCTGAATATAACTTTACACACATAAATCTAATTCTAGTCAATTTTGCCTTGCTAACAACCCAACTTAAGAGTTTATTCTTAAACCACTTTGTTTAGCTCCATATCCACATCCATCTACAAATAAATTAAACTACTTCAAGTGCTTCGAATTGGGTATAAACCTAAGCAATATAACAGCAAACTTTAAGTACACATACCCAAAACCAGATAATATAACTTAGAAACTAAAAATTTAAAATACAGACAGAAATGTAAAACATTTCAAAAAAACAAATTACTGACTTGAATTGGGAAAAGCTGTGTAATCCCTCTATTTGCAAGCGTCTCAACAAGCTTCTGAGGCAAACCCAGCTTAGTAATCTCAAGTTCATCATCACTAGCACTTTGAATGGACCCCACGTCATCATCTTCAGACTCATACTCACTCTCTCTCGCATTCAAAGAATCCTTTCCAAACCCACCAAGACCCCTAAACGCTTCTTCACTTAAAACCGAAGAATTCGGAGTGGCAATTGCCGAGGCAACAAACGAAGAACACCCATAACCAGCGCCACGGCGGGAAACGGTGGATTTGAGGACAGTGAAGTGGGATTTGTTGTTGTTGTCTGAAGAAAACGGGAGGGGAAAAGGAGTAATTGTGGTGGGCCTTTTGGTGAGTTCTTGATATGGGGTTTGGAAAATGGAGGAGATACTTATGATGGAGGAAGAACAAGCCATCACTTCGGTGATGGCGGGGGACGGTGGTGGAGGCGGAAGGATAGAGGGGAGAAGATGACGATAAGGGCGAGAGGTTTATGTAATGAATGGTACTTAAACCTCCACCTTGGTTATTATGGACTCACCTGGCAACTTATAGCTTATGGGGGATATTTTAAGAGTTTAAATTTGATAATATCTATGTATTAAATATACTAAATTGCAGTACATAACACCGTTGTATGACACATATCATTCTCAAATTGTAATATTTGTCCTTAGAGCTTAGTAAATAACCAAATTAGAATCGAAACTGCACCAAAAATCGTACGAACCGCACCAACGGTTCCGGCGCATATGGCAGTTTTAGGTAGATTGAATAACCAAATTTACGGTTCCAGTTTGGTTACTAGCCAAAATCGCACGCATATAACCGAAATCGCACCATGTGTGTGTATGTATGTATTATTTCTAGTAAATTCTAAAGTTACTTTTCACTTGAACAAGCTCAGAGAAAACCCAGTTTTGCATTATTATTTTTTCACCAATTAAAAGAAGATAGTTAGAGGTTATAGAGTTAAAAATTAAGTATTTGGGTTTTGGAATTTCGGATTTGTTTGATACGTTACTGTAGGGGCTTATAGCTGAGGGGTCAAATTCGTTGGTTCGAGCACTTGATGCATTGGTTAAGGTATATACTATAGTAATAATAGTCTAATAGATTATTTTTCAATTTAGGTACAGTTAGGATTATATTCTATAAGTCCTCCCTGCAATATATAAGATAGAATTTCATTCTATCTCCCAGTATATATTTTTAATTTTTGGAGAACTAGATAAACCTTTTTACTTGTTATCGAATATATGATCTCTGTTGTTTTATATAGCGTATGTTTTAGTTTTAAAGCATCTTTCCTTTATTATAAACTAAAACTATTTAATGTGTCTCACTGTTTTATGATTTGATAGTGAATTTGACATGTTTGGCAAAAGGAGCTCTGGATCTATGCTTAATATAATTCCCATTGTCGACTTTGTCATTAAGTTAATTTCTCGATGTGAGCTGTGTTAAATTATATTGAAGGCTTAGACCTTTTTGTTATTTCAATTGATTTTGGAACCGAAACCGCACTAATTAAAATCGCATTCGCACAGTTTAAAACCGCACCGCACCAATCACAAGCGATTTCGTGTGCGGTTTTGGATTTGTCAAACCGCACCTAAGCAATTTTGGGTGCGATTTAGACTTCAAATCGCACCATGCTCACCCCTACTTGTCCTACCTAATTAATGTGCTCATCTATTATTCCGGATTTTACTTGTCCTACATAATTACACTGGTTTTTGAATTTTATAGTATTATACCATACATATATATAAGTTTTAACATTACTAACCTTGACACCTAATAAATCCGTTTTTTGGAATTTTACAGTATTATATATCATTTATAATCTTATACCATACATTATATCATACATATATATAATCCCACACTAATATGTTTAATTTATAATCCCCAAAATTCACTACTTTTCTAAACATAATTATTATATCATTAAATCTCTATTTTTCTAATATTATATCATCCATAATTATACCATACATTATATCATACATGTATGGTATGATATTATAATATTCGTATATAATAAAATAACAAAATCACTACCTATCTAAACTATGCGGATATTATCATTACTAATTAAATTATATTACAACATAATATTATACCATTTATAATTATATTACAACATAATATTATACACTTTAAAACAAAATTAAAATAACAAATAATATCAATCGTAACTTACTATGTTGATTTTATAATCCCCTAAATCACTACTTTTTCATTCTAAACTGTTTTGGTAATGTCAACTGTTCTGATATTATCCTTTTTAATTTTATATTTAAGATTTTGAAAAGTATATATAAGATTTTTGTAAAATTACCAATACATTTTATATTTTATTAAGGTAAGTAACTAATAGAATCTTTTCGAATTTGCTAAGTAGTAAACATATTATGTGATTATAATTCAACTCAACGCATGATATATTTTGGAGGAGAAAATCAAACTAGCAGACCAAACAGGATTTTAAATATGATTTATTTTTTATTTTTTATTTTTTTAAAAAACAACATTTTTATATTATAATTAAAAAAATAAGGAACCCACATTGCGTGTGAAGGTGACTTTTAGTATAAATAACTAGATAAAAACCCCTAAATCACTACTTTTTCAATCTAAACGATTTCTAGATTGTGGCTTTGTATGATTTGTTAAGTACTAGCATCCGGTAAATCATTTTCATCATCATTAATAGTTTTTTTTGGCATTATGGTAATACTGTGAGTGCCTCTATAATTGCCAAAAAATGGATAAAAAAACTAACGAGGAAATGTATTCATTCTTTAACTATAACATTGTGTTGTGTATGACACGGTGCTATACTGCTATATTTTTGGACATGGTGTTTGTTTCACATGAAGATCCAACATAATTATTAATGTTTGTGCTTTTCAATTTTCGCATGTAACATGTAATTTCCCTTCAGGACTGAGGACTGAAACTGGGACATTCTTTTGTTATTTCCCCTTTCGTTTGGATGTTAGAATTCTGGTGCAAATAAACGTATATGAGACATGGACTCTTTAAAATGCACCAAGTACCTGTGTCAGATATTTGAGGCTTGGTGAGGTTTGTGTAATGTGTAACAAACTTCAAATATGCCACTATCAATCATATCAATATAACAACTCGATGACATTGTGCATTACACTTTTTAAATATTTGTTACTGCTTTAGAATGAAAGAGTTACCCATTTTTAACCCTATTGTTTACATTATAAATATTTTTATCAAGAAATTAATTTATATATATATATATGGGGGCGGATCAATGGCACTACGTTTTTTACATAATTTTTTGATTCTTGAATTTGAATACTCTTAATGGCTAAGATTAAAGCTGATTTTTAATTTATACACTATAACTGTGACGCCCCCAAATCTGGGTACCTTCAAACCCAAGACATGGTGCTACACGGTGCTACATTCTACTCATACATTCAATTGAGGACATCAATATCAATGCATAATTTTACTAATTATTACATTCTATTAAATTCCTTCCCAAGTATTCGTAATCAATACATTATTCTATGTCATAATATCAGTAAATACAATACTAATACTATGCTATTACAAAGGTCACTACTTGTCCAGCTTGTACTTGCCTTTGTCTTTACCGGATCCTTCAGTCCGTTCGTTCTTAGCTGAAATCATTTAGTTTTAAGCAAGAATGAGCATAAACAGCTCAGCAAGTTAAACAGTATATCTTGCAAACCACAAAATCAAGAATCATATTCATTGGTCTTCAATAACTGTACAATAGTTATGAAGTACTTAAGAATAATCAAAATATCGTTTTGATTCCTTTAAAATCATTCCCAAGGACTTTATAGCCTCTTCGGAATCTATTTTGGTTAACGGCCATGAACCATATATTTTAGTTCTCATTCATGAAAGGAACAACCCGGCACAAAGGCCGTAAGTTCGATATAGCTTACGAGCACATCCAGGTGATCAGCTTGTAGTACTCTATGTTGATCAACACTCATACATTAAACGTGTTTACGTTTAATTGGTGGCAACCTCACGTGCCTGTCGAATTAACGACGTTTATAACCTTTATTTTATTCATACTCAGGTTTACCTGAGAATCCGTACCAAGCAATTGGCATAGGATCACAACATTATATATATTTTGAAAAGATTTATGGAAAAATCCACCAAAATATGCTAAATCTTAGTCTAGCCGAATCAAATGGCATCGACTATTCAATAAACAGTTCATGCATAAGCAATTATGCACAATGACCTCTTGTCTAACCATAATGTATAGACAAGAGTTTAGAAAACTTGCATTCATAGTAAAATAGGAACGAAGTTAGAAAACTTGCCTTTGCGTCTTCTAAACCTTTACACGTAGTCTATTCAGTCTTTACAACGTCTACAAAGCATAACACAAAGCATACCTATGAGAATTCATCATCGATATACCAAGTATAGCCTAACTTCTCCTTCTTGTATAACTTAATCGAAATATTAAATTAATAACATTCATTTAAGTTATTTAATGTCCATTACGGTTTATTAACATCCTATGTTATAAACCAACTCTTCTTAATCATCACTAAGCATGATGATTAAACGAGTATTTAACTTGTTCCTTAACTTAGTTTTGGTTAACGTCCAAAACTTAAGTTTAATTACGTTTATTTAACATTTAATTTTCATAAACTCTTACTTAAGCATGTTGTTTAAGATTTACGTTACATCATTTACTAGCTCCTCAATGATATGCAAAAGGTTAAATAATTATTAATAATGTCAACTTTTCTCCCATGCTGGCGCTGCGGCGCTAGATATTGCCCTTGGAGTGGCGCTGCAGCGCTACTCTCTAGAGCTTTTCTCCCGGGTGTGGCGCTGCGGTGCCGGCTTAAGCCTATTGGCTGGCGCTGCGGTGCTAGCTCTACAACTCAGAAAAATTTTCTAAGTATTTGAAAATTCTGAAATTTCGGAGTCCGTAACTTGATCGTTATAACTCGGAATTGGCTCGTTCCAAAGCCAAAAGTTCATAAACGACATGCTCTACCATCCTATCAAGTCGGAATTCGTTTTCGAATCCGTCGGTGAGAAATTCGCCGATTAGTCCATTTTTTTACATTTTCGTTAAACGTTCGTGAACGTTCGATGCTTAAATCTTCGTTTTAAGTCGGAATTAATCCGTTGTTTCCCTCACAAATCTTATTTACCTAAATTCACGTGTTACAATTAAAAACTATCGTTTTCGATGCTCACAACGAATTTTGACTTCTAATCCGAAAAATTTACGTTTTCGACGATTATCGTCTAATCGCGTAACTTTCGCCGAATCTTCGTTCTTCATTATTATTACTCCAAATCACTTGGAATCAATCCCATGGTTGATTATTACTAATTCTAATCATTCAAAACATTTAAGTTTTTTTATGGTTTCACATGTTCATTAATCCATTTCCTATGAATTCATTAAGTCCATTATTAGTACCTAATCAATTCTTAATCTTCCATCATGCATGACTTGTTAAGGTTCTTAGTTCACTATTAAGCCATCCTTATAACTTCTTGGGTTCAAACTTTTTTTAACACTTCTATATCAACACTAATATTGAAAGAAAAGAAAGTTTTACATATTGTTCCTTATGGGAATACCTTTAAGGTTCTTGGTGGAGTGAGTAGGAATACTTAAAACTTTCTTAATCCCCTTGGTTGATGAAATGTCTTCATAAACACAAGCTAGCTTTTCTTCTTATCTCTCTCTCTAGATGTTAGGATTTCTCAAACAACCAAAATATGAAGACAAGACTCTCTATTTATAGAGTTGGCAAGGCTTAGGGTAGAAGAGTCATTTAGGCCCAACCTCCTCTACTATTCCCACCTCCTCTCCTTTCTTTCCTACCAAGTTAAGGCCCATGTGCTAGCACATGGCCAACCATGTCCCCCCCTTGTGCTCCCACATGTTCCCATGTGGCCTTGTTCCCTCATGTCCAACATGGGTTGTGGGTTGAACCATGTGTTAAAACCACCCGTTTATCCAATGGTTCGACCCACGGGTCAAACATATCAACTTTTAATTCCAATTCAATTCGTTTTAACGTATTTACTCTGTATAAAAATTTGTATTGTACGTTGTATAATTCTCGTATTCTCTCCGTATTGTTATTGTATAATACCTCGTATTATACACGTATTCTTTCCGTACCGTAATCATTTATTATTATACGTAAACAATTATTTCATTAGATCACTTTCCTTAACCGTTAGGATTTTAAGTTCCTACGCGAAAACTTCGTGAGTCATAAATGAAATATTATTACATATTCCATCTCGTATCGAAATCCTATCATTACGCGTTTCTCGAAATTTTAAAATAAATTTTCGAGCAGAAACGGATGAATAGTGATTCTCGTACTTTTCCTCCCGAGAAAACTTTTCTCGGCTAACTTAACTTTTCATGGTATATTACTGTCAAATCTTTCGACAGAACGTCATTCTGACATTCCGAACTCTCGGAATGACCTAGGGTCTTAAACCCTAACCCTTAGGGTCGAATAGTGTCCATTTTGTTTTTTCCCAAAAATATTTTTATTGTCGAAAACCTTTTTTTTCTTCTTATAAATTCATATCATTTATTCCTAGCACGTAACTAGAATCCTACTCATTTCTGCATTCTCTAGGTCATAAAATGACCTATAATTTACTTACTCAGTTTAATAAATAAATAATCTAAATTTTATTCAATAAATCAAATAAAAATTAATTTACATAAACGTTCGATTTTCTCGGGCGTTATAATAACAACCTATATGAATGCATATATTATCATAATATTGGTGATAACTAACCAAAATTAGTATAATTTTATACAAATGCTATGGAAGCAAGTATGTATATCTAAAGCAATTTTGGTTAGTTATCACCAATATTATGATAAAATATGCATTCATATAGGTTGTTATAGTGTATAAATTAAAAATCAGCTTTAATCTTAGCCATTAAGAGTGTTCAAATTCAAGAATCAAAAATTATGTAAAAAATATAGTACCATTGATCCGTCCCCTATATATATATACATACACACACACAACTGTTATATAATGTCTTGGGTTTAGTGATCGGATTAATTTTATACTTGGATATGTATTTGCGCACAAAATTTTTATCCAGCTCTATGTAACATATGCTACCAAAATGTGATCATCGCACAACAATCTACCATCTTCTTATTATATTTTAAATTATTAATTGCACGTACAAATTTATTCTTAACAAAATAAATAATCCCGCCGCAACGCGCGGGTTTGTATTTAGTTATATGTACAAAATGGGTTTAGGATTCCTTTAAATAAATCAAAATGTTTAATATAAATATTTTTATCGAAGATGTGTTATAATTTTAATTTTTAAGATAGTACCGATAATATATTAAACTTTAACTCATATTAAAAAAAACATTCATATTTTACCTCCAAAGGCTGAACTTTGTTTTTTGTTTATATATATTTTTTATTTGTTTGGGAAACTGTATGTTTATATGTATTTTTTGTTATTTTGACAAGATTTTATCACATGAAGATGAGATATATAAACGTTAGCATTCGTTTTATATTATGATTTTTGATTCTTGTACGAATTTGTCTTAGGTTAAATTTAGAAAATTGATAAATTCACAACAAAAAATAAATATTTTTATATGAAATTCGTCGTTATAGATCTTCTAGTGACGGTGAAATAGCAACACTTTTTATATGCAATATAATGCAAATATAAAAAAAATGTTGTGCAAATATCAATTTTCGAAATTTATCTACAACTCGAGAGTTCTTTTAAAACGATTATCTTTACTCATGTACGAAGAGATGGTAATGGCACACAATTTGACCAATTTGACTCAATTTTTTAATCTTTCTATTCAAAATAAATTATTTATTATGTTCCAACCATACTTTTTGATGTTGCGACTTAATAAACTTTAATCTTTTCTTGTCATTTTTAACGACGAATTTTATATTAGAGGGTGTTATGTGTCGGTTCGCTAAAAGTGTAGAGGTAAAGTGTCAGGCCTTGGCGTATAGAATGCAATGTGCAAAATTAGATATACTTAGGGGATGTAAAGTGCATTTAACTATAATAAAAATCAATTATCAAACAATTATTTTACATTTAAATTGTGGTTTAAAAAGAGGCCCTATTTTATACCGAATTTATATTTTAATAAACTCTTATTACACAAATTTATCAAGTTTTATATTACCATCAATAAAAGATTACTTTTTGTGACGCCCCCAAAATAGGTCCAGTCAATCCAACCCATTCTGAGTCGCCAAATACATGGTACAGAATTCAAATACAAACTTTTATCTCACACGTTCGTGCAAAATACGGCCACACAACTGTGAATGTCAATACAAACATGTAGAAAATATTAACATTTAAACTAAGTCCTCATTACAATTATTATCACACTATTTATTAAAAAATAGTGAGGACTATTACTGCTCTAACTCGGACCATCACTCTGTCCCCCGACTAGTGCTCGCAACATTCTCATTTCCTGAAGAGGACAATAGATGAAAAGGGTGAGCTCAACTAGCCCAGTAAAGAATATTATGACTAAGATAATGAAAAATAAATTATCGTTAGTCTTCAACAATTCAGATAAAATATTATTGACAACAAATTTTAGATCAATATTCGCAGCGAAAATAACCGTTCATCATCAATATTTTATCCCTGTAACATCAATCAATATACATCTCAAATCAAATATTCAACTTTGCACTACAGGCCAAAGATATTCATTTGTATCATCAGTGGTCATGTTCATCTCAACACCTGTCATCTTTGCACTACGGCCAAAGATATTCATCAGGTAATCATTCATCTTTGCTCTACAGGCCAAAGATATTCAATTATATCACCTTTTAGGACTGAGGATGATGAAAAACATTTTAAAGAACTAATCCAGTGAGATAAAAGACAAAGATTAAGGATTCGTATTTTAGTTTATCCAATTTAAAAATACTTTGTAATAATCAATTGTGGAGCAAAATTCAAGAATAAAGCTCAAAACTTAGATCCAACCAAAGATCGTAACCATAACAGACAATTTGGACAAATAGAAGAAAATTTAATTTTTTCGTAAATAGTGCCGTATACATGAATAGTAACCTCGACAGAAAAAGTAAGAATTTCATAAAAAAATTCATGACAATATTTTGGTATAATGATATTGAAAAGAATAACATCGTTTACGAAAGAAAATAACATCCCTTACCTCAAAAGAATAGTACTTTTGACTGGAGTATCGGATATAATACCGAAGGAAACTTGCACTAAATAGTAATGCTCAAAGTATCTAAATGCTCACAAAAATACGCTCGATATTATAGAGAGAGAAAACTTCTGATTTTGGTGTGATTTTCAATTCTAACCTAAGCACCCTATTTATAGGAAAAGCTTAGGACGCCAAAGTAGACTTTTGAATAAAATAATATTTTTTTAAAAAAAATTCCGCCGCCTGTTGAAACTTCAAAAGCCATCAGCCACCTGTGGGGCCCGCCTCTTAATAAAAAAATATTTATTTTCTGAAACTTCAATAATTCATAATAAATAGCCCATTTGCCAGAAAAATACAAATCTATGTCCTTCTATAGAAAATTTAATTCTCTACAACTTTGTAGAAGGAAGTTTTTTCAAATTCCAAACATAAATTATCCGAAATCCATAAACGGATGATTTTTCACACCAAAATACTGATAAGAACACATCAGTACTAATTCCTTCTTTTATATCCACAAAATAAATATTTTCTTATCATATAAGTCAATAATTAATTATTCACAAATAATATTATAGAACTACAATATTGACAACCAGGTCGTCCCTAGAAAAGAGGGGGCCTTCCGATAAGGATTTCTCCTTACTGGCGCGCAATTAAATAACCCCTCCTAGACAGAATTTTCTTAGTCATTGTCAATAATGTTATCTAATAATATTATTCAAATAATATGAATTATTGAGTTGATAATGTGAAATACTGTGCAGTGACAATTATTGAATCAATAATACAAAATATCAACTGTAGCAATTATTGAATCAATCATATAAAATAACAACGTAGCAATTATTGAGTCAATAAAATATCAATGTAACAATTATTGAGTCAATAATATAAAATATCAACGTAGCAATTATTGAGTCAATAATATAAAATATTGAACAGTAATTACTGTAACAATAATTGAGTAAGTGCCTTCTCACGTAAGAATCAATAATTCAAAATAATGTGCAATACCTTGTGCTACTGTGCAACACCGCGTATTACTGTATTTTAACCACTGGAAATTTCAACAGTACTAACGGTAACAACTACGCCGTTATTTATAAAAAGGTTATTTCTGTCGCTTTCTATATACGACAGTTATTTCGTTGTGGGGTCCACAAATAGTTGCGCCGTCGTACGAATATTCCCCGACAATAAGAATATTTCACGACCAAACGAATATTCCCCGACAACAATGAATATTTTATAACCACTTGCTCATTTTAAAATATTTGCACATTTCACCCAAAACTTTTCACATTTATCAAATCAACTGTTGGGTTTGTACGAAATAGTGACGCAATCAAATTGCAAAAATTAGCGGAAGCATGGTATATCAGAGTTTAAAAAATTTCTACAAAACCATTACCCGGATCATCCTTTATGCAAATTATTAATTTAAAACGATAAATAAAAAGTTATGGAATCATACCCTTGTAGAACGAAGCTTCCACAGGTACTAGTTCAACTCCTTGTTCTTCGTGATCTCCTTGAATTTTCGGGTTAGATTCTTTCCTTTGATCAACGTTAGCCACCCAAGTGTTTGGCCTCTAGAGGTGATCCACCAAGGAAGAGGAATTATCAAGAAGGAGGGTGTTTGGCTTAACCTTAGTTTTCTATCCTCTATAGAAAAGGAGTACTCTCCAACAATTAGAATTGCATCATCTAATATCTATTATAAGACTCCTCTTATATAGATTTTAGTCAACCCTTCTAATCCTATTAGACATGGGATTTCTTTTAATTAATTAAACTCCTTTAATTAATTTAGGCTTCCCACCACATGGGAATAATTAATTAAATTCATTTAATTAATTTATCTCCTAATCTTATTAGGAATAAATGAGAGTACTAAATATTAAATTAATTACTAAACTCCTTTAGAAATTAAAATAATAATAATTGTAATAATATTAATAAGACTACTCTTATTAATTTATATTTAATATTTCCAAAATATTAAATAATAAACATGAAGCTATTTAATTTATTCTATCACCATAGATTAAATTAATTATACTTAATGCATTATTACGATTATGCCATTACCTTCTTAAATAATTATTCTTCCTTTTATGGTGTGACCCTTTAGGTTCTCCATATTAAACCGGTTGTGAATAAATCAATTAAAATAATTTTAATCTTATTTAAATAAATAAATTAAACTAATAATTTATTTAAATAAATAATATTTATTCTACAATAGGGATAAGCCTCCCTAGCGATCAACGACTTTCCAGATAATATAGATTTCAACATTAATCATAAAAGAACCTGTGAGTTAATAGTTACCATACAATTCAATCCTTCCACCATACAATGTCCCAATTAAATATAAGACATGGATTTACTGTCAAGTCTTATTTTATTTAATTATATGTATTTCGATTAGAAAATGCACAACTCCAAATAATGCAAATTAAAAACTCCTTTCTAATTTCATTTCACCTTGGCCAAGGATTCCTGGGTTGTCATTTAACGAATCACATAGGACATATCTCCTCTTTTACTAGAGGTGGTAGATTCTTTATTGATCATTCATTATCTCCATATATAACTCACTATACCCAAGCATACCCTATATATGCCTTAAAAGGTCTTAAGGAATAAGTCAAAGTATAATTTGTTACATACAAGATACTATGATGATCTCAAGTCCAAGGATCACTTGTACTACTATCACATTAGGAATTCCTATTGACAGGCGAGTAAAACTCCATTAGGTATTCCATAGCGAATCACGTTCAGTGAACTTATTCTCCAATAAGCACCTACATACTTGCTTTAGTGTCTCCACACAAATGATCATAAGATCAATCATCCTCATCCAATGAGCAAGCAACATATGTACCAATCTATCCGAATTTACTAATCCCCTTTTTAGTAATCCCACGATTGGGAACTATTTTAGTTTTAGAGCTTTCTAAGAATTTAGATCTCATTAGCATGATCATCATCATGATTCTAAAAGCATTGCTTAAAACTATGGGTTATTTACATATTATAAAAATAGCACCATGTAGATAATTAAATGCCTTTAATAAATGAATATTTTTTTTAATAAATAAATAAGATTGTTTACAAAGTACATGCTTTATCATCATACATGATTGGCTTGTATGCACACTACTATCATCAACACCTTAATATTTCGAAATAATATATAAAGAAAATTAAATATTTATTCATAAAAGTTGGGGTCTTACACTTTTGCTGTTTGTTAAAGTCTTAAATATGAATTAATACTCTAAAATTTTGATTTTTTTGGGATTGTCTTCTCAAAATATTCAATTAAGTGGTTAAAATTTGTTTTTTTTTTCTTATTATGTCTAATTGACAGTACCGCGTCATAAATTGACGACATGACTGTTGGTCGTTTTATCGGTCAATATATTCGCGCAAGTATACGCGGTCAACAAGTAATAAAGTGAAAGTACAGATATCGTTCCCACGAGGAAATAACGGATAAAAGGTCGCCAAAGCACTAGCACATAATCATCTCAGTCTTATTTAAGCGAGTGGTAAAGAGAGTGAATTTAAACTAATTAAACTCGACAAGGAATTAAACTTAAACTAAATATTCCTAGAGTAAAATCAGATAATGAAGGCATGAGATCCCAATTTCCCCTAATGATTCATCTAAATCAATAAACTCCCAATTAGGTCAATTTAACCGTTATAGTTGTTAGCCAAGAACACGAAAGTGAGAGAAGGCTATCTTTCGATGCACCTAATCCATACCACGTGCAAGCCACAGATGATAGAACGCACGTGGACACCCACATTATCTAAACCCCTATATGTCTATGGTGTTTACAAATAATTAAGGATTAAGGTCAAGTTCTCTATTGACTACTAGCGGTGCTTCAGTTTATGTCCATCCTAAGCACAAATTATATGTCTAACGCCATGTAAACACACAATCGCCCGTTATTACGATTTGATCTAAATCTACATTTCATCTTTCAAGTCCACATAGGTTATCACAGTAATTGTTAGCTAAGCAATTAAGCAATGAAGGCATGAATCGCAATAGACAATCACATAACAATTAACAATAACCAACACGAAAGCAAATCAATATCAATTACTCAAAAGGTTCCATTGGAATCTTAAAATAAAACCTAAGTCATGAATGACTCAAGTATATCATCCACAAAAGGAATACACATCATCTGAATACAAATGAATAACAAGGAGAGTTAAAGTAAGAGAGTGCAAATCTGTGTTCCTTCTCCAAGCTTGGATCTTTGATGTCCTCCAATTGTTTCAACCATCAAGTCTAATCTAACCCTAGAAAACTAACTACTAACAACTAATCTAACACTAATCTACTCCTAAGCTATACAAGAAATGTAAAGGAAAAGGAGGAAAGCTAGGGCTTAAGGCCCAAAATGTGTTGTTTTTCTTGCCAAAACCGAGCCCCCTTATATCCCAATCTCTAGCCAAGTCCCGTGCACTTGAAAAGTCAAGTCTGATAGCATTTGTTATTGGCGCGGCCGCGCCCAAAATACACTGGAAATCCGCGCGCCCGGGCCAAGGATTTTCTCCTGCAGAGTCCTCTGGTAGAACGGCTATAACTTTTTATCTGGAAGTAGTTACGAGGCCTGCCACCTGTCAAATCGAAGCTATCGAAGAGATCTACAACTTTTCATTTTTTGAGAATTGAGAAATAATGGATGGTTGAAGGCTGAAAATGAGCTCCAAGTGACAGCTGTGCAATGAAAATTCAAAACCGTGAAGTTTGACCTCCGTTGGTATACGGGGCATAACTCTCGCCTCTGAACTCTGATTTGGATGATTCAAGATGTTCCGGAAAGCTTATAAGATGCTCTACAATATGAACCAAGTTCCAATTCAAGAACATGAAATGAACGTGAACCACCCAAACGATGTCCGAATTGCATTTCCTTCCCATTGTCATGCCATCATTCCATTCTTGCTCCTTTTGGCCTCATTTTGTCCTTTTAAGCTCAATATGCGCCAAGAGAGTTCCTGAACCTGAAAATCACAAAACAAAGAAAAAACACGTGAAAAGCACAAAAGTACTTGAGTTTCGACAATAAAACAAGCTGGTTACTATCCGAATAAGTGGTCATAAAGACCACGTATCAAATACCCCCAAACTTAAACGTTGCTTGCCCTCAAGCAACCCAAACAAAACTAAACACAAGATGCAATGCAATATCTACAATGTATGCAACCTATACTACTATGAATGCGAATCCATGTCTCAGTCAGTATTGAACTTTCTAAGCAATGCCTCAGAAAACCACAAGATAATCAAACAGAGAGATACCAAAAACAAGATCATAAGCCATATCCTTGCAAATCCAAAACTGTCAGCACTGATGTATTGTGCGTTGTGTGCCTAGCAACCATTAAACATGCTTTGGAACAAATAAATTACTTACTACGCTTCTTATGGGAAAAACAAGGTTCAACTCAAGAAAAGCAATAAATCATATAATTTCTAACCAAGACCATGCATTACTAAAGTTAAGAGTCAACATGGGGATTTCATTAAGCTTTTATTACTCACGAGGGCGTATTCGCATTTTCCCGTGTACACATTCGACTGTGCAATGCCTAGTCCTCTTAGACTTTTCAATGATACCCGTGTAGCGAGTTTTTGACCAACGACTCCCAAACCAGACGGCCTTAGGGCGCGGGGTGTAGAAACACTTCGAGGGCTTACTTGCTCGACAAAAAGAATATTCCTCGACAAAAAGAATATTCTCCGACAACAATGAATATTTTATTACCACTTGCTAACTTTGTAAAATTTGCACATTCCACCTATAACTTTTCACATTTATCAAATCAACACCTTACTATTTCAAAATAATATATAAATAAGATTAAATCTTTATTCATAAAAGTTGGGGTCTTACAATATCTTGCTGTTAGCCCTCAACTAACTACTACAATGACAAACTAGCGTTCCCTCTCGGTTTCAGGGACACATTTATCCCAAATATTTCTATTACATACAAATTATCAGTCATAGTCCAGATATCTCGCATAAACTAGGGTTCCCTCTCAACTACCTACTACAATAACAAACTAGGGTTCCCTCTCAACTTAGGAGACTGATTGAGTTAATATTAACTCCTACACATAAGATTGAGTTGGGCAATCAGAATCATTTGAACTAGGGTTCCCTCTCGACTTAACTCCTACACATAAGATTGAGTTGGGCATAAAGAATGCATTTCTTCAACAACGATCTGAGTGAGCCAACACAACATATCTAGTGTGAATATATAATACATAGTAGTTGTAAAATCAACAAACTAATATTAAGCACTAACCTTTGTAACGGCACCTGAGAACTCAGTCGCGTCTTTACTTTCTCTTGTGGAAATTGCAAATGATGATTCAATTTGTAGTGGCACCTGAGAACTCAGTCGCGTCTTTACTTTCTGTTCGTATGATAAAGGAGAGAACGGGTGACTGAGAACGGGTTGGAGAACGGGTGAGGAGAAGAGAGGATAGAATGTGTTCGATTTGAGGAATTTTTTTTTGATACGACCTAACTCTGGGAGGGGTTTATGCAAACTAAAAATGCTCTATACCGACGGCCAAAGAATGACCCTCGCAATAGGCCAATTTAAAGGCCCTGTACCGATGGCCACATAAGACCGTCGCTATTGACACTTTATTGAGACGGTTCCGCATCGACCGTCGCTATAGGTCGTCGCCTTTTCTTGTTTTTCTAGTAGTGAAATCTTTTATAGCTAATTGTCGTACACAATACGACCACACATAAACTGTGAATAACAATACTCACACTCCTTATCAATGATACGTTACATAAAACTACAGTCAATAACTATTTTAGGAATTAAAATCTTTGGAAAATACTCAAGAAAATCTTCGTACATGGGAGGCCATGCTTCTAAGTTATAATAGATATCATAGAACTTGAGAATTAACCTTGGTTGACCCAATAGACCCCAAAGAAGAACGAGGAGATTACTATCCTGTTCATTCCAATGGTGGGTATTATATTGCCATATAATTATCTCAATTTTCTCAAACTGAGGATTATATTCCAATCATACTCCAAGATTATATAGGTAGTGCTCATAGATATAATCAGCAAGTGGATGCGCACATCCATGTCTTATAATAATATGAAGTTGTATGTGATTAGACATCTTGTATAATAGTGACAACACACCCATTCAAAGTCGAGTTCATCTCACCTAAATCGGGTCACCAAAATCAACTGTTAAATGACGTATAAAATACGACATACACATTTAAAGCTCTCAAAACTATTATATATTGTCATGCTATTTTATAATGTATTGAGAAACTTCAATAGTCACCGACCATCACTCTAGTCCCTTGTTATCCCCACTCGACCCAACTACACTCTTATTACCTGAAATGAATTGTGAAGCAAAAGGGTGAGCACAAATAGCCCAGTAAAGAATATTATGACTAAAGATAATTAAATTATCAATAGCCTTCATCAGTAATGAATCAGATCTTTAGAACCTTAGCCCTCAACAGGAAAAAATCTGATAGAATACAATAGACAACAAGTTTTAGATCAACAACTGCAACGGAACAAGCAATCCATTAGAAGAGTCAAGTAGAACATAATGTCTACTATCTTCTCCGTGTTAAAAGTCCACCAACAATATTTCATCCCTGTAACATCAATCAACAGTTCCTGCCCACAATCATGTAAATAATTCATGATCATAATTATGTAGATAAATTTCTCTTCGCATCCAGGACGAAGATAATTTTCATCACCTGTCTTTACCTGAAACACTAAAGATCATGGTTATACCAAATCACAGTTCCTGTTCATAATCATGCTAATAAATTCATCTTTACACTCAGGCCAAAGATATTCATTTATAATATCAACGGTCATGATCATACTAGTCTACAACCTTTAGTAATAATCATGTCAGTCAATTCATCTTTGCACTACGGGCCAAATATATTCAACAATAACATCAATGGTCATGATCATGCCAAACACTTGTCCATCTTTGCACTACGGTCCAAAGATATTCAACAGTAACATCAATGGTCATGATCATGCCAAACACCTGTCTATCTTTGTACTACGGGCCAAAGATATTCAATAGTAATGATCATGATCATAACAAATACATGTCCATCTTTGCACTACGGGTCAAAGATATTCAAGTTTCTATTTCAAAGATAACGATTAAAATTTAATAAGAAGATTTGGGTAAATAAAAATTCAAGTGAAATGATATTAGATGAAACTCAAATCTCAAAGGAATATCTAATCATTTCAGGATTTATACAAGCAATATTTATAACCATGTTGATCAATTCACCTTTGCACTTAAGCTAAAGATATTCAATTGTAAAATCAATGGTCATGATCATACCAGTCAACAATTCATCTTTGCACTACTGGCCAAAGAGAACCCATAGTTATGGTCATACCAATAATCTACCCATCTTTACACTCAAGTCAAAGAGAACTTCCATCACCATGATTATAAAAATATTATATATGATGAATAGACATAGTAAGAACAATATGATCAAAATATTGATCCAATTTCAAGAGTAAGATTCATAAATCAAATAAAATTTAGACAGAAAATAAACCATTTTTGTCGTGAATAGTAACTCGTAATTAGTACTCGAAGAAGTAGTAACTCATGAATAGTAACTCGTGAATAGTAATTTGTGAATAGTAGTTCATGAATAGTAACTCGTGAATAGTAAATCGTAAATAGTACTCGAATGAATATTACTCCGACATAAAAATATAAAATTTTCATAATAAAGTTCAGACCAATATTCCGGTGAAATGATATTAGATGAAGCGCAAAACTCAAGAAATTTCTAATCATTTCAGGAATTATAGAAGCAATACTTACCATAGTAAGTTTAAATTTTGAAATATGAAACGAAATATTATCACTTACATACTATAGAGTATGGAAGAAAATAATATTCCTTACGAATATTGAACGAAAACAACATCCTTTACGAGAAAAATAATATCTCTTACCTCAAAAGAATACTCGATTTAACTGTAATATCGGATATTATGATGAGAAAAACTTGCATTGTTATCCACACTCAAACTATCCTTATACTCACAAGAAATACGCTCAATATTATAGAGAGAAATTTTTCTGATTCTGATGTGATTTTTATTTTCTAACTAAGCACCCTATTTATAGGAAAATATCAGAACACCAATGTTGACAAAATGACCTACGGATGAATTTTCAAGCACTCCACTTTTTGAAAACATGCAGCACACCAAAGAAGATTTCAAAAGCAAGCCTCCACCAAATTTTCCCATATGTATATATATATATATATTAAAACATTTATTATTATTAAAAAGAATTTTTAATTCAATTTTTTCTCTTCCACCTCATTTTATTTTATATCATAAATTTATTATAATAATGTTACCATTTAAATTATAAAATTATACAATTATATTATCACATTATACTATTTATAATGTAATATTATAATAATATATTTGCATGAATTATTTTATCAGATAAGATAAAATGTCAACTTTCAACAATTGTCTCATGCTAAAAATTCCTCCATTTATATCAAAATTGAATAAATATTTACTTAGCATATTTATCAACAATCAATTATTATTCACAATTAATATTATAGAATCACAATATTGACAACCAGGTCGTTCCCAGGAAAGAGGGGGCTTTTCAATAAGAATTTTTATTAATTGGCGCGCAATTATATAACCTAGCCACTTTCCTCGACAAAACTTTATAAACATTGTCAATAATGCTATCTAATAATATCATTCTAATAATATGTGTGATAATTATTGATTTAATAATGTGAAATACTGTGCAGTGGTTACTATGACAATTATTGAATTAATAATATAAAATAATATGCAATTATCAATGTAGCAATTATTTAATCAATAATATAAAATACTGAACAGTAATTACTGTAATAATTAATGAATAAGTGATCTATTACGTAATAATCAATAATTAGAAATTACTGTGCAATACCGTGTGCAGCTGTGTAACAACGCGTATTATTGTATATTTAACCACCAGGTATTTCAACAATTTAATGGTAAAAATTTTGTCGTTATTTTTAAAAATATTATTTATGTCGCTCTCTATATCCGACAGTTATTCCGTTGTGGAGTCCACCAATGACTGAGCCGTTGTACAAATATTATCCGACAAAAAGAATATTCCCCGACCAAACGAATATTCTCCGACACACCGAATATTGTATGCCAACTTGCTTACTTTATAAAATTTGCACATATCACCCTTAACTTTAACCTTTTATCAATTTAACCATTTACTAAATATAATAATAATTATAAGAAAATTTAATACTTTTATTTCATAAAATTCGGGATCTTACACTAAGCTTAAAAAAATCATCAATATATCAATATAATGGTAAATATTTTAAAATGTTTCAATGTACTTCTAATTAAAAATATTGTTATTTCATAATCATTAATAATCAATATAATGACAATTTTACCCTTTTTGATATAAATAAGGTCTAAATATAAATTAATATCTTGAACTTTAAGTTTATTTCATAATTATCAATAACCAATATAATTAATTTTGTACAACAAAAAGGATAAAATTATCATTAATGTTATTTTTAAAAAATAATAATGATATTATATTTATCCTTTTTGGTACAACAAATTAATTTAATAAATATTAAAATAAGACTCAATATTACATATAAGTATTTTTTAGTCAAGTGTCGCTGTCATATCATCAATTTTATGATGCGATATTATCAATTAGGCTTAATCAGTAAAAATTAAAAGTTTAATTTCTTAATTAAAAAAATTGAAAAACAATCCCAAAAGTGTAAAAAAATTAAAAGTTAAGGGTATTAATCATAAGCCTTTGTTAAATGATGATGCAAATTAACAAATGAGACACGAAACAAAAATACGCATTACTCCCACTTTTTAGTGGGAAAACAAATAAATTTCTCATTTCACATACTACTCCATTGAAAATAACTTTTGTTCCTTCGCTGGAAAGTTTCTCAGTTTTGGTGGAAGAAGATACACAAATCCAATACTGCGTGTTGATTGTATACAGCCAGACTGAATAAAGGCTCCATTATCATCATATTATGCAAAGCATCAGGTCTCTGTGACCATTGTCTTCGCGATCATTCTCAATTTCAATTTATTCCGTAAGTTCATTCTTTATTCAACTAATCTCATATATTTGCTTATTTTTATTCTTTAAACAGCAAATTGAATCGTATGATAAACTGGAGTTGTCACAATTATCGATACAAATTAAGTATGTTGTGTATTTATTGCTTTACCCACCTAATTAACTTAAATTTAAACTTCACCACCTGAATTTAGGTATTTTATTTTTGTTGATCTATAGCTGTTTAAATTTGACTGCAGATATTATTATATCATTTGGGGGTTGAGGTTTCTATTTCAATGTATTGTAAAGCCTAACAGTGCATATACTTTAGTTGAGGTTTGTATAAATTTATTTATTTCTGATAAATATAGATGCACATTTATGTGTTTGTTTGTATGAACCTAGATAAAATGGTTGCTTTGTATTTCTTTCCATTACAGAAAGAAGTTGTAAGGGATGGGGCATATACTCTATATTCTTGTTGCATTGCCTTGCACAATTGGGGCCATTGCTTTGGCAATTCAACACATCTACAGGCACCTGTTGAATTATACAGAACCTACTTATCAGAGATATATTGTTCGCATCATCTTTATGGTTCCTGTGAGTAATTTATTCTTTCTTTGACATTATGTGTACATGATTATTTGTATGGTGTAACATGTTGCTTGCAAGTTTTTTTTAATTCCCTTTCAGTTCTTCAATTATGTTTCTCTAAAGTATCACACTCCCTCAGTTCCACAAAAAGAGTCCCGTTTGTGAACTTTACAAATTTCAAGGATATATTTTTGTTCTATGTTTATCTATAAACTATTTAGTGTTCATTGTTAGTAGTGAATAGTGATGATAGTGAAATTATGTCGGTAAACTTATCTCTAAAAGAAATAGAACTCCTTTTTTGGAATGGAGGGAGTAATATTCTAGATAAATTAGTGTCAACTGGATCCGGTATCATAAGTCATATCATTTTGACTTTTTCGAGAAAACCTGTCTTTGCGTATCTAGGCATGGTTTATGCCATGAAGGAAAAATACAGCCGCAAACTTCTCAATATTAAGAATTGATGTTATTGGATGTACTAAAGGTAATTGACGTGGAGCAAATGTTTTGATCGGATGAACTAGAGCTAATTGACGTGGCTAAGGAATAGTGCAGCACTAATAGGATCAAAATATATTAGGAAGACAAAATCAACTTTGCTACTTCATGCACGTGGGTAATTGAAGACAAGCTTGGTCACCAAGTTTTGATAGGCGGTTATTCACCATGGTTGGCTGACTCCGGCTTTCCAGTCTTCTCTTTTAAGGCTCTGGCTCCTTTAGTTTCCTCTGAATAAAGAAATAAGGTAAGGCAAATCAGTCATTAAAGAGCAATCGTAAATCGGGCAGTTCAAGTAGTCTTTCCTTCTAATAACTGTATTATTGTGTAATCTCAGTGATATAGGACTACATGAAAAGTAGGAATAAGAGTATCTATCCCCGTAAGTAATCGTTAAAAACAAACACACACAAAAACCACAGAGCTTTAATCCCAAATCATAGTATAGTCAATTCTAAGCTAAGTCATTGCACAATTTCATGTAAAAGAAATTTGATGGTCAAGCTGCTTGATTTAGTTCACAAGAATTCTGAATTGCTAAAGCTTTCTGGAGTAGTAGTCTAGCAGACCTTGAAAAAACTATTGTTATCTCTCTCGCTCTGAAAAGCGGTCTAGGAGGCCGCCGAGGCGTGGACGTGCCTCTATGATTTTTTAATCCCAAGGCACTTAAAAAATTGCCTAGAGCTGCTAGGCGCTCCTAGGCTGCCGACTAGGTGGCTGAGTTGGTTGAGGCGGACGAGTCGGGCAAGTCGGACAAGCAGCAAGCCGCGATGGTCGAACAAAAAGTCCTAGGCCTGCACCTGCCGCTGTGAAGAACCTTCGATTCACTTTAACCTCACAACCTCCGGCGTTGCAAGTTGCAACCTTCGACTCTCGCAAACTTCGACACTGACGCGAGTTTCAATCTCCAACGCCGACGGAAGCTTTGACTCGCGTCCTATTCTCTTTAACCTCTCCTCTTCTACTATGTCTAGTTGAGTATTTGTGCTGCCATTTATGGATTCTAGAGAGAACTAAGTTTTTTTGGTTGAAGGTGAGCAAGAGGTCAGAAGAATATGGGATTAGGTGGCTGCTATTTATTGAGTCTGAGCCTTCTGATTATTAAAAAAAAGACTAACAATAACAATAAAATTGATGTAGGACGGGGTAGGAAGAAGGAATAAGATTACTTATTTCCGCAGAGAAACGGTAAAGAATCATAAAAGCACACAACTGTAATCTATATTGTAGTTACATACATAAAGATGAAGAATTTATATATTGTAGTTGGAGGAACCCACATGCCTAGAGGACTTTTGGTCAATATATTGATTTAAGAAAACAACTTGATGCAAGCTGATGCCTCAGTCTCTTAGGAGTCAAGGATGTTCCGTAGGAATTTATCAAAAGCTTGCAAGAAAACCTAGGAATTACAACTTGGGTTTTACCAACTCCTATTAAAAGGATGAAAGAATCATACCTCTAAGCTTGGCATCACACCAAGTACAAGAACTTAAAATTTTATGAAGCCAAAACCTTGGAGGTTACACTTGCTTGATAAACAATATAGTAGTCAAGTTGAGCAAATGAATGTATGAGTGTCCTAATAGATATGTAACTGGTTTAATAGAGACCTTCACGTCTGAGAAATTCCTTTTTCACGAGCAACCTTTTTAGTAAAGGTTACTTCAACGTAAGAGTCGAGTATATAGTAATACTACTTGGTGAGAACCCCTTAAAAATAGCCTTATTTGTTGAGGAGGTTTATAATACAAAGTTAACCATAACTAGCTAAACAACCCTATATTTATTTTAGTTAGTAGTATGTGCACGAGTTATGATTTCATTCTACAATTGATTATGAATATTAAATATAAAAGAATTCCCCTGTCATGAGATTTGGGCAGGTTTTCAATTATACATTTTTAGTTTACATGATTTTAAATTGTGGTTGGACCATATTTTGATCGACAGCGACTTGAGGTAATAGAATTTTATGTCTATGTTTCATCCTATGCTGAGTTTGTGAATATGGGTAGTTAATTAAATATGTGCTTGAACTTCCCATCACATATATAGACTTGATCATCTATCAAAAAAATTCATGGACATGCATTATTATTTTTTTCTTCAAAATGTATAATGCCTTTGGTATGCAATTTTCTTTCTTTTCATTTCTCCATTTCTATGTTTTCTCTGTCTTGTTATTATGTGATGTTTCTCCAACCCTTATAGAAACTTGAATCACTTGACAGGTTTATGCATTAATGTCTTTCCTGTCACTTGTCGTAAGTGAGAGCGCCACAATCTATTTTAATTCCATTCGGGAAATGTAAGTATTTCCATATCTCTAGTTATTTAGTATTACTTTGTGCTTTTTTGTTTAATTTTATTAACCACACATACCTTTTATTGTTTCAATCATCATTATTCTGTCTTTATAATGTATATCAAGAAAACTACCCTTGAGCATTTAAGTGTTCAACTGTTCATACTTCATCGTGTATTTAAGTAGGTGAACATTACAATAATCATAGTTATATATGGGCGAGAATTGTTGCAAGTGTTGGTAAACCAGTATGCTTTTCATGTAGCTAATTATTATCACAAAAAATTGAAAGATATTTGGTTGTCCAAAAGCTTGGTTGGAAGGTAGTAGTGTAGTTTTGGTCATCTAGCTCTACATATTATAGACATATATCTATGGTTTCTATTGCAACTCCTATATATGATGCTATTTCATTATATCATATTATGTGTTTTTTTGACTGTTCACATGTTAAAGTTTCATTAGTCCTGATAGCGTATAGGAGTTTTTTTATTATATGTTTACCGAACTTTCATTATATTTGGTAGTTAGTAGCCTAGTATTAACATGTGTAAAGAGGTTGTTTATTTCTTTTGTAGTCATGGCTTTAGTTACTGTTGCTTCAGGTTTCTGATAAAGTTAAAGCTACATTACAAGAGTTATCCTCTAACCTAATTTGCTAATAATTTCAGATATGAAGCTTGGGTTATTTATAATTTTCTGTCCTTGTGCCTGGCGTGGGTAGGTGGTCCAGGAGCTGTTGTGTTAAGTCTAAGTGGACGTGTTCTGAAGCCAAATTGGTGGTTGATGACATGTTGCTTCCTTCCAATTCCACTTGATGGGTGAGTTATTAACAGCCGAGTCCCGTCCCTTTTGATTGGTTGGTGACTTGGTGCACGGTGAACTTCTAAATGTAAGATTTTTTTTGCTATATTTAGAAACTGGGATCTTAAAACTTGTAGGGGTAGATAGTGAAATAAGTGTTCTAAGGAATCGTTTAATCCTGCTGTTCTAGAATAGGTGTTGGTCAACCCCTCCCTCTAAACTGTCCCCAATCAACTCTGTGTTGTAGACTTGGTAACTATATAATAGGTAATGGTGTTATTGTAACATACCGCAGTCAGGGCTATCTATCTTGGGATGGCTGATATGATTTAGAATACTCTGGAAATGTATGAGGTCTTTCTTTTGCATTCATTGAAGACTTGAAGTGATTCACACCTGAAGTTTACAACTCTTATTTTGTATTTGATGAAGCATGCTTCTGAAACTGTTGAAGTTGTGCAGGCGTTTCATACGAAAGTGCAAGCAAGGGTGTTTGCAGTTTGTTATTCTTAAGCCCATGTTAGTTGCTGTTACGATTATACTTTATGCGAAAGGGAAATATCATGATGGAAATTTCAGTGCAAGAGAATCATATCTATATCTCACCATTATCTATACGATTTCCTACTCTATGGCGCTGTATGCCTTGGCCTTGTTTTACGTTGCATGCAGGGATTTGCTAAAGCCATTTAATCCTGTTCCAAAGTTCATCATCATCAAGTCTGTTGTTTTTCTGACTTATTGGCAGGTAGGATTTAGACCATTTTGTATCATTAAGTCTGTTGTTTTTCTCAGTCCGAATTTTGGCGATACTGGTGAAAATGTTGCATATAGGTGTGTGTATATATGTTATGTCATAAATGTTTATAATGTATAAATTCAGTTATACTTTTGCTTGTTTGATTCATTGATCAACTGAAACGGTGATCCAGTCTAATGGAATAATTGTTTTTTCCCCTTTCTTTTTCTCATGACCCATATTGATGTTGAGCAGTCAATTATGTTAATCTGTTCACTCCAATTTTGTATAGCTTGAATCATAGCTGAATCCACCATCTGCATACTTATGGTGCCATCCTATTAAGTCCAATCATCTGTTCTATGATTCTATCCATTCATCAATCCTGCTGTAATCATTCTACATACCCATATAAGATCCAACTATGCTTGTCAAGTGCATAAATAGTTGATCTTTGCTGCAGTTTACTAATTTATCTGTCCAGTTGTTTGGTAGATCCAGGTCAATCAAAGGACCAAAGGATATTATAATTCTGTTTGTTGTTGCTATAAACAAATCATCAAAACTAATCCATCCTTCATTCAGTGCAATTTGATTCCAGCTGCTACTGTCAATAACTTGCTTTATACTTGGTTTTGGACAAAGTAAAAGAACCTAGATTATAAAGAGAATCCCCTTCATCAAAACAGACAGAGATGTGAAGTCTTCTCATTTCAGAGAAGACCTAAAATTTCTAAGAAGTTTGATGAGAATGCAAAAACTCATCTGGAAATTGTGTGGTAGCCTAGACTCTTGCTTATCCATTGATATGCTGGGGTTTGCTGTGTTTTTTCCCTCCAGTATTATTATTGTAGTTGTTTTAATTTATGGAGGTTGATCTATAATATTTATGGAGTATGCAAGGCTCATAATGACTTGGCTTCTGGTGTCCCTCTTTTTTTTTATAATACAAATAAGTATTATGAATGCCTTCTGATTGGATTATGTGGAAGGATGGATGAAACTTGTGGTATTCTTCCTGTATTTATCTCATTGTCTTGTTGTGGTCTTCCTGTATTTATCTCATTGTCTTCCTTCATTTCTTGTTAGGGTGTTATGGTTTTTTTAGCGGCGAAGTCTGGTTTTATAAATGGTGCAGAGGAAGCTGCTGAATTTCAAAATTTTATAATTTGTGTTGAGATGCTCATCGCGGCTATCGGTCATCTTTATGCATTTCCATATAAGGAGTATGCTGGTGCAAACATTGGCATTTCTCGTGGGTTTTCAGAAAGCCTTGCACACGCTCTCATGCTAAATGACTTTTACCATGACACAGTCCATCAGGTGAGTCATGCAACTTCCACTTGTCTTATTTTTCCACTTTTGGTCTCTTTAAGAAAGTATACATGGTCTCTATTTGTTCTGCTATTGATACTTCATACAGCTTTATTGGATCCTTAGTACGATCTTTTCTACCGTTGTGCAGTTTGCACCAACTTACCATGATTATGTACTCTACAACCATGGTGAGGGTGACGAGGGAGCAACGAGGTACCGGGCACGGACCTTTGTCCCGACTGGACCAGAGATGGATATTGTAAGAAAAAACAAGCATATTTTTGGAAACAAGGTAGACGACGTACAATTATATAGTGTATCATCTTCTGGTAGTAGCCCTTACCATAATCAGAGCACAGTTCAGGATAATTCAAAATCAGAGTCAATGAACTCTTCCTTGCTCATGGATTCCTCTATCTCGGTGCCATATGACCTGTCACTCATCGACATGGACGTGCCCAATTATTCCGGAAAGGTCCCTGAAGCTCATGAAGCTGGGACACGGTGACAAAAATGTATCAGCGGCAGCTAATTCAACTATAGTTCTCACATGTAAGTTTTCCTTGGTTGCAGATACTGGTCTCAATTTTCTCAGTTTCCTGTGTCATGATGAAGCCCTAGTTCTATATGATTTAGTTGCAATCGTCATTAGATTTTGTACATGTAGTATACTCACCTCTTCCTGATTCATAGTAGCTGTTACTACTCGGATGTTTTCCTCGTGTTGTACCTCGTTGTCGTTGCAATTTGTATTGTAGATATGGAACTGTAATTGTACTGCTTGCTTGCTTATATTGAAACCTTGATCATTCCAGTAAACCTGATATGGGGCTTTGATTCTCTCTGAATCTCTCTACCTCCTTGTGTGGAAAAACAGGACTCTAGACAAAATTTCATGCACTCAGCTGTGATTACCGACACTATATTTTGTAAAAGATCTGTGTTGAGGCTTGGATCTAGGCCTCGAAGCTTAAGATCATTTTGAAGCATATAAGTGCGTGTGATTAAATCTAGGTATTATGTGCTTGTTTGTCTACCAGACTACGAAGCGTTTAGAGTTCTAAACGCAGCCGAGAATTTGTTTGTCTACGAACAACTTATTCTTGACACTACTTATTTAACTCGAAGCTTAGCATTTGAAGCTCAAATTAACCACACTATTTTTGGTGCCAAACACACTACACGCGATCACTGCAAACCCTGATAATCGAACATATCCTATATTGTGTTTTTTGTATATGCATGTGTAATATGCTATTATTTTAATGGTTGACCTGAGAATTTGGACTCATTGATAGTGGAGATGAACTTGATGAAAGTTCCATTTCATTCTTTATGTTTTCACTAAATTTTTACACCCGGATGCCTTCTTTGACCGGAGCCAAAGATTGAGCAATTTGGTGGAACTGAAAGTCAGAAATTAATTGTGTGGGGGGTTTTCTTTCAATTGTTCAAAAGATTAGGCAGTGCGTTTATCTGCAGCTTACTTTTTAGTTTTCTTGTAATGAAGATATTATGAATCCAAAGCTTATATTAGAAGGTAACCACATCACATGACACATGCAGTTAATGCAAGGGATTAGTTATTCTTCTTATTATGTTGAGATATTAGAGTACATTAAATATATTACTGTTTCATCTTCAGCATAATAGTCAATATTTTGGTTTTTCAAACTAGCCGCAGGTACGAGGGTTTGGCCGTAAGGAGTTAAATTGGCTGCATCTAGGAGGTGTGCGGCCAGACCCAAGTCAAATTTAATCTCAGCGCTCTATTAATTGAATGGACAGTCACAAATCTGTTAGCTGAAATAATATCCCCAGCTAATCGTATGTTGTGGAATATAACCATATATATATATATATATATATCTTTGATTCTCTCTCTCTCATTTATATTCTAGTAATTTCTAAATAGTTAATCAAACTCTTTTTAATGTTAGTTTAGAAGTCTCATGTTAAGTTTCCCAACTGTTTTTGTGGCTGCTCTTGCTTTACAAGCTATACATAATTAAGCTTGTACCTCACTCTCCTTCAATCTCCATAGCTTCTTTTTGACTCCAACAACCTTATTAAAGAAAAAACAGGTTTATAGCTTGCGTACGAGGAAATGACAATCCCCTTTTCATTTGATGAGTATTCTAATACTCTATCACTAGTAAAATTAGAGATAAATTTTTGAACCACGACTGTTAGTGAATTTTTGTTTTGTTTTGTTTTTTTACATATTTCTAGAAATATAACAATGGCGACATTATTATATTCAATTTACATAAAATAAAGTGATGATATGGAGAAATTTATGTCACTTTAAAGTCTAATTTTTTTAAGAAATAAAGTATATCTCCAATTTTAAAACAGACGTATTACTTTTTAAAAGTATATGAGTTTCAAACTTCCAACCATGAAGTATAAATGCTTGCAAACGAACATAGCCGAGCAAAATTGATGATCTAGTGCTTGTGCAACAAATTGTTGTTCTTGCTTTTGGCATATTTTCACATTTAAATTCTCTTTTTTCCTATTGAAGATGCTGATTGACTTATCAAATAAAGTAATAAACCAAGCTCAAAATGCAGTAGAATCATGGTTCTAATCCAGCTTCCATTAGCTCATAATCCATTTTTAATAAGATCTAATAGGCCAGCCTTTACATAATACTAAAAACAATTTATAATGTTTATGGGTATATTCACAATTAACGTTTATTGTAGTTAACATCCGTCAAATAATTGTGTGGATAAATTTTAACACTAGTATCCGATCAATTGTTTGACGTATATGTCAAACAGCTGAACAGACAATAGTTAAAAACGGATTCGATTATCATGAAGTTAACTTCATGGTAAGTTGATCAAACCAATACAGTGTTGACACGTAGAGAAATATCATCTCTCACTTACGTGTCGAAACTGTATTAGTCAATTGACCAAAGTTAACTTTATGCTAACCACTCTCGTTAAAAACATGTTTGTCCAACTATTTGATGGACTGTTGACTACAAAGAACTTCGATTATAAATATGAAGTATGTATATATCTATATATATTTACACACACACACATGTACATATAGAGGAATGTTTATGGATATGTTTACAATTAACGTTGATTGTAGTTAACATCCGTCAAATAATTGTGTGGACAAATTTAACACTTGTATCCGCTCAACTATTTAACGTATATGTCAAACAGTTAGACAGACCATAGTTAAAAATATGTTCGTCCAACTATTTGATTCGATTATAAATATGAAGTATGTATGTATGTATCTATATATATTTACACACATATATATATATATATATATATATATATATATATATATATATATATATATATATATATAAACAAGTGACTGATCATGGATACCTTAATATTGACAAAGAATAGCAAGTACAGAAAAAAAAAATGCAATTCTCCGGATCAGTGTTCTAATTTGGATTTCTCTAGTGGCAGGAAGTGCCATTAACATTCTTAGGAATGCCAAATTATAAAAAGTTTGTCGAGTTGAAGAAAGTTTGAGTTTAATAAGATGGTCTATGACCACAACTTGCTCAAATCAAATGTAACAAGGATTTGTTCATTATAATTTGAAAAATAAATTCATTTTGAATCTCCCAATACAATATTATAAAAAATATATATATTTAAAACGACACAATATCTTAAAATTTATCATTATAATTTTATCATCCTATTATTAAAATTAAGCTAAAAATTTATACTTTCAAAGATAAATATGAAATAAAAATAAAAACCTGCTTATAAATTTTACAATAGGAAATTTTTATTTTTATTTATTATATATATATATTTATAAAGAATGGAGGTGTATCATTTTGAGAAAAGGATATGGAGTAAAATAAGTACCAAAATTATTATTTTTCTCATCTTATGAATTTTCAGTTTTCTCCCTCCTCCAACTTTTGAATTAAATATTACATGAAAAACGAGAAAAGTGACTTTAAAAGAAAAAGAAATACCAAAAAGTCAAAGTAGGTGACGTGGATGGATATCCACGTCAGCATCCCATTTTGGACCATCGCTAGGAGAGAGAGAGAGAGAGAGACGTGTACGTGTGAGAAAAATAAATACAAAACGACAAACACATAAATAAAACTCACTAAAGTCACGTGACCTCCCCCTTATATAAAGTAGTACTCACCCCGTCCCACGCGTCACACCCCTCCCCCTCCCCCCGCCCCCTCGCCTCACCTCATATATAAAGTACTAGTACTCAACCCCTTGGAGGCTTGGATAAAAGTTCTGATTAACAGTTTATGCATATTAAGAAATATAATAAAATTATTTATATTTAAATTTTTATTTAATTATATAATTTTTTGTACATAATTAGTGATACCTCTCCATGAATATGTATAGAAAATAAAAATATGATAATTAATACTAAAGTATTATAGATAAATTATTATAAAAAAAATAAATATTCTAAATTAAAATATTTGGTTAGGTCTAAAACATAATCTAAGGATAAGAGTTTGAACAAAGAGACAAGAATTTAGTTTGGATCATATGTAGAAAGATCAACTCATTTACCTAATTTGAGATGACAAATATATATATATATATATATATATATATATAATGTTTTCTAATTTAATTTATTTAAAAAAGGAAAAAAAAAACTACTTTCTTGAAACCATGTCACTTTTTAAATTTCTTTTTCTCTCATACGTTCTCGCTTATATTTTATATTTAAATATGTATTTATTATAATTTCGTCAAAAAATATAGTATATCTTAGTGACTTTAAAATAGCTTTCCAAGACAATTAAAGTGACTATATTACAAGTTTATCCTATTTATTTATTCTTTCTCTTCATAAATGTATAATCTTCAAATTGCATAATTATGGGTATAATTGTACTTTCTTAACAAATTTGATGACTTCCAAATACAATTAAGAAAATATGAATTAAAAAAGAACTTTAAAAATATGATTCAAGCAAATGAACTCTAAAAAAATATGAAAATTAATATCTCCACAAATAAAAAATGTTAATTTAATAATTTTTTTGTCATATAAATAAATATAGGGTTTTCTAAAATATTAAATAAAAAGGGGAAATCTTTTCCTATACACTTTACATACCACTCCGACGGCGCCATGTCTTTCTCCTCAATGCAACAATAATTTAAAGCGGGTATGACTTTAACTCGTCCAGATAAAATAATGAATCAATATTTAATGAGAAAAATAATAATACTCCTTCATTCTCTTTTTGAATGTTGTCCTAGAAGAGCGTTTTTGTTTTTTTAATATTTATTGTTTGAAAATTTTAATTATTTAATTTTTAATATTACTCTAAGTATTAAATTAAAATTTGCTCTACTTTCTATCAGATAAGTAACACTTTCTTATCCAACCCAAGGATAATATCGATATTTAAAATTATTTTTAACTAAAAAATATAGCATTAATTAAGTTTCTTAATATGTGTCTACTATTAAAAAGATAAATAATAAAGAACGGAGGGAATAAAAAAATAAAAGGTTAATAAAAATAAGAGACTCAAAGTCCAAACACACTCCTTCATAAAAAATTGATCAAAGAGTAATGTTAAAAATACAATTTATTGATGTGTCATACTCTATATTAGTATATTGATGAATAAATTGTTTCACTGTAATTTTTGGCCCTATATAAAAATTGAGCTAGAATATGCCACATCAACAAATTATAAAATAATTATAAAATTCTAAATCAGTTCTACAGTGTTGACACGCAAAGAAATCACTTTTGGACTGTCTTTGTGTATTGATTTATTAACTAAAATTAACTTAATGTAAGCACTCCCCACTCAAACAACTCATTTATAACCCTGCTCGGCTTGCTCCCTTCCCCATTCTCACACTATTTTGTCTCTCCTCTCCCTTCTTTTTTCTTCTCTGTTCTGTTTTTCTCCCTGTTTCTACGTAATAAAAATGGCTGCAAATCAAATGGGGTTTGTCCCAATATTCAGGCCCGAAATGGGTTACACGGATATGGAAAAGAGGCAGCTTTTTCTCAGGAGTTACCACTTCTCCAGAAAACAGAGCCTTTCAGAGAGAATCAAGAAATCTTTCTTTCGGGTCAGGAAGGTCCTTCGGGTCAGGCTTAGATCCGTCAGAAAGCTCCGGAAGATTGTCTGGTTCAGGCTCAAACATGGCTTCTTTTTTTACTCTACTAGGAAGAGAAAGTTTCTTCGCCTCCAAAACAACAACTGTTGCAGATCAAATGGCCTTTCTTGGCCTTCTTCTTGTTTCTGGTAGGAGTTAAATTTATAACTCTTTATTTTTTTCATTGTTTTCTTGTTAAATTAAATTTAGTTTTTATTTTTGGGTGATTTTGGATAATATATGGTCAGTTACATAATCAAATTCTACACCAAATTTGTCCTCTGTTCTATTTTATGGAGTATCTGCAGCAGCTGTTATATTTATTTATGTATAATATGATTAAATTTTACAAAAAAAAGTTTATATTTGTGTACATAGTGTGCTCATTAATGTTTTTTGAAAAATGATTTATCTTGTGATCGGTTTTCTGTTTGTTATAATTACGTAAATAATTATTAGTAATAATTCTTCTGATCAAATAATTAACATGATGTCCCAAAGCAATACGTAACATGATAACATTTGTTTTAATCTTTTTTTTTTTTTTTTTTTTTTTAAGGAAATTGATATTTTTTACAATATTTTTTGATATTTTCACATAAAAAGTGTCGCTATAGATGTATAGCGACGGTGAAAATCGTGGTTATAGAATCTATAGCGACGATTTTCATGTGTAAATATTATTTTTTTGTTATGAATTTATCAATTTCCTTTTTTTAACTGTTATGGCAGTGGGATGACATGCCTTGTTTGGAAGCTCAACTCATAATTTTGTTTTATTTTTGAAAATTAAGCTAAATTGTACATTAACACTTGCAAAATATGTGTGGCATCATCACATTTCATGTCATACCAAACATTCAAAAATTAAGCTCAATTCTAAGGGGTGAAATTTGTAAATTTAAACACCTAACATACGTTCTCGCTTATATTTTATATTTAAATATGTATTTATTATAATTTCGTCAAAAAATATAGTATATCTTAGTGACTTTAAAATAGCTTTCCAAGACAATTAAAGTGACTATATTACAAGTTTATCCTATTTATTTATTCTTTCTCTTCATAAATGTATAATCTTCAAATTGCATAATTATGGGTATAATTGTACTTTCTTAACAAATTTGATGACTTCCAAATACAATTAAGAAAATATGAATTAAAAAAGAACTTTAAAAATATGATTCAAGCAAATGACCTCTAAAAAAATATGAAAATTAATATCTCCACAAATAAAAAATGTTAATTTAATAATTTTTTTGTCATATAAATAAATATAGGGTTTTCTAAAATATTAAATAAAAAGGGGAAATCTTTTCCTATACACTTTACATACCACTCCGACGGCGCCATGTCTTTCTCCTCAATGGAACAATAATTTAAAGCGGGTATGACTTTAACTCGTCCAGATAAAATAATGAATCAATATTTAATGAGAAAAATAATAATACTCCTCATTCTCTTTTTGAATGTTGTCCTAGAAGAGCGTTTTTGTTTTTTAATATTTATTGTTTGAAAATTTTAATTATTTAATTTTTAATATTACTCTAAGTATTAAATTAAAATTTGCACTACTTTCTATCAGATAAGTAACACTTTCTTATCCAATGCAAGGATAATATCGATATTTAAAATTATTTTTAACTAAAAAATATAGCATTAATTATGTTTCTTAATATGTGTCTACTATCAAAAAGATAAATAATAAAGAACGGATGGAATAAAAAAATAAAAGGTTAAAAATAAGAGACTCAAAGTCCAAACACACTCCTTCATAAAAAATTGATCAAAGAGTAATGCTAAAAATATAATTTATTTTATAATTTATTGATGTGTCATATTCTATATTAGCATATTGATGAATAAATTGCTTCACTGTAATTTTTGGCCCTATATAAAAGCTGAGCGCGGAATATGGCACATCAACAAATTATAAAATAGTTATAGAATTCTAAATCAGTTCTACAGTGTTGACACGCAAAGAAATCACTTTTGGACTGTCTTTGTGTATTGATTTATGGGTAAAATGCACAGTTGACCACTGAACTTAAGGTCATTTGGGTATTAAGCCCTCTTCTTTTGGTCAACGCAAATCGAACCCCTTTTTATCCGAAAATTTGGGTATTGTGCCCCCAGGCGCCATATGGGCGTTGACTTCCTACGTGGCACTTCAGGCGCTGACGTGGAATATCTGAAATCAGCAATTTATAAATTAAATTTCCACATGTGTTTGCTGACGTGGCAGTTTTATAATTAAATCTCAAAAATATGACCAGCCCCATGATTCGAACTCAAAACCTTCCACTTGGAATCTAGGTCATCAAACCAACTGAGCTACAGAACCTAACTATTAAATTTGTTCAAGGATTAAGTTTTATAACAAAATAATTCTTTTTCCCATATTATAAAATCTTACAAACTCTAATATACTATAATTTTTAACAAAAACACAAACCTAGAAAATGTTTTATTATAATTATTTTATTTTATTTTTTAATTTTATAAACTTAATTGATCTTAAGATTAAAATTCTCTCTTTTATAACTTCTACAAGGTAAAATGCAACAAACACATTAACACATGCTGCATTAAACATATTTTATTTTTTCATGCTGCATTAAACATATTTTACAACTTTTAAATTCAAAAACACACATTAACACACCAACACATACACAAATTCAAACACACACACTAACACACCAAGAACACACATACAAATTCAAACACACACACTAACACACCAAGAACACATACAAATTCAAACACACACACTAACACACCAAGAACACACATAGTATAGAGGATCAAAAATGTCTTCCACCTCTAATTTTTCATTACAGGGATAAAGATGGTACGCACACTACCAGATCCAAAGCAAAGCTCTCTACCCCATCACCATAAATTACCCTTTTGGCCATAAAAACCAGCTACTGTTTGACGCAGAATCTGGAAATGGGTTCTGAAACCCCAAATCGGCATGAGATTTCAGGGTAATCGGAGCCGGTGGAGAGCCGGAAAAGTCCGATGCCGAGTCGAATTTCGACGGAGAGATTGATGGGCGAGTTGACCGGGTCACGGTACTCCAGTAACGGCTCGAGAAGAGCAGAAAGCCACTTGAAGATCGAAGCTGTCATTTTGAAGCATTGCTTGAACGAGTCGGGGTTTTGGGGAATGGCTGAGTTGACTCGGTCGACTCGCGAAGTGGGTTCTGTGCCTCTGCTGTCGTCCCCCGCCGGGGAATCGTGTTCTGCTAAATGGGTTCGCTTCCGTTTTCTGGAAAAGGGGAGAAGAGAGAGTGAGGCGCGCAATCTTTATGGAGGAGAGAAAATGCTGGAGCAAAGGAAAAATATTTCCGATGGAATTGGAATTGAGGGGATTTGGGAAAGGAAAAAGATGGAGGAGAAGGAGGAGGAGTTGGGAGATTAAGGAGTTCTGGGATGACAGGCGAGATTAATGTTATTATTCATGTTATTAGTTATTAATTCATGTTGGTGAAAAGAATATTAAATTAATTAAGTTTATTACCAGATCCTTTTATTATTATTATTATTGTTATTATGGTTATTATTATTATTATTTTATTTTTATTATTATTTTTATTTTTTTGTTGTTGGTAAAACTCCATATTTTTAGTTAATAAAAAGAATTTGAGAGAAGACATTTATAATTGGAGAGAAGACATTTATGATGGTGTATCTTAAATTAATGAGTATCTTTGTCTTTTTATATTAATGTTGATTATTTAATTTGTTATCCTTTTAATATTTTGTTGGGAGAAATGAATTGATTTGGTATAAAACTTAATTCTTTTGTTAAAATGACTATAAATTTTATGTAGCTCAGGTGGTTTGATGACCAAAATTTCAAATTTGAGGTTTTGGGTTCCATTCATGGGCTGGCCATATTTTTGGGATTTAAGTCTAAAACGGCCACGTCAGCAACACGTGGAAATTAAATTTAAAAAATAAACCATGTCAAATATTTCATGTCAAAAGAAGGGGGCTCAATACTCAAATAGACCTAAAGTTCAGGTGCCAACTGTGCATTTTACCCATTGATTTATTAACTAAAATTAACTTAATGTAAGCACTCCCCACTCAAACAACTCATTTATAACCCTGCTCGGCTTGCTCCCTTCCCCATTCTCACACTATTTTCTCTCTCCTCTCCCTTCTTTTTTCTTCTCTGTTCTGTTTTTCTCCCTGTTTCTACGTAATAAAAATGGCTGCAAATCAAATGGGGTTTGTCCCAATATTCAGGCCCGAAATGGGTTACACGGATATGGAAAAGAGGCAGCTTTTTCTCAGGAGTTACCACTTCTCCAGAAAACAGAGCCTTTCAGAGAGAATCAAGAAATCTTTCTTTCGGGTCAGGAAGGTCCTTCGGGTCAGGCTTAGATCCGTCAGAAAGCTCCGGAAGATTGTCTGGTTCAGGCTCAAACATGGCTTCTTTTTTTACTCTACTAGGAAGAGAAAGTTTCTTCGCCTCCAAAACAACAACTGTTGCAGATCAAATGGCCTTTCTTGGCCTTCTTCTTGTTTCTGGTAGGAGTTAAATTTATAACTCTTTTTTTTTTCATTGTTTTCTTGTTAAATTAAATTTAGTTTTTATTTTTGGGTGATTTTGGATAATATATGGTCAGTTACATAATCAAATTCTACACCAAATTTGTCCTCTGTTCTATTTTATGGAGTATCTGCAGCAGCTGTTATATTTATTTATGTATAATATGATTAAATTTTACAAAAAAAGTCTATATTTGTGTACATAGTGTGCTCATTAATGTTTTTTGAAAAATGATTTATCTTGTGATCGGTTTTCTGTTTGTTATAATTACGTAAATAATTATTAGTAATAATTCTTCTGATCAAATAATTAACATGATGTACCAAAGCAATACGTAACATGATAACATTTGTTTTAATCTATTTTTTTTTAAAGGAAATTGATATTTTTCACAATACTTTTTGATATTTTAACATAAAAAGTGTCGTTATAGATGTATAGCGACGGTGAAAACCGTGATTATAAGATCTATAGCGACGATTTTCATGTGTAAATATTATTTTTTGTTATGAATTTATCAGTTTCCTTTTTTTAACTGTTATGGTAGTGGGATGACATGCCTTGTTTGGAAGCTCAACTCATAATTTTGTTTTATTTTTGAAAATTAAGCTAAATTGTACATTAACACTTGCAAAATATGTGTGGCATCATCACATTTCATGTCATACCAAACATTCAAAAATTAAGCTCAATTCTAAGGGGTGAAATTTGTAAAATTAAACACCTAACATATGATTTTTCTTACACATTTTCATTGTCATACCAAACATTGGAAAAATGACTTTGATAATTACAAAGTTGAAACTAGATGTGTTTTGCTTAGAGCTATAATTGACCCTTAGTAGATTATGGAGTAATAAATATTTAAGTGTATTTTTATTTTTTTATATTAATAGATCCCATTAAATGGCAAACTGACATTTCATTTTATGTGCCTTAACTCGTCATTTTGAAGACAAAAAATAAATAAATTATAGGGTATAGTTATTCTTTTGAAGACGGAAGGAGTATTTTTGTTTATTTATAAGGTTATTTATGAGATTATATATTTTCAAGGAAAAAAGTGATATTAAGTATTAACTCTTTTTAAAGTATGAAATGATGTTGAAAATAAAAATATAATCTACCATGTTAAGGTTAATGATATTAACATTGTATAAATAAACAAACAATTCAATCCCCATATATTATTGCAACCAAACATATTCATAATTTCATATAGTGATAATTTTTAGGATTAGTCTTTTAGAAATGAGATGAAATGTCTCAAGAAGATATTATTAGGTAAGTGGTTTAAGACCTTATTCACTTTTTAAAGTTACGCGCATAAATTAAGAAATAAAATTAATATTTTTTTGATTAATTAAATTAAGTATAAAATTTTAATATCAATATTCTAAAATTTATTGAAAAGATAAAAGAGAAACGAATTAACCTTTAATTATAAGAGATAATTTAAAAAATTAAGCATTTAATGCTTTTTTTGAAATTTACAAATAATAAATAAAAAGAATCAAAAATTTCTCTTCTAAAAAGATAAATAAAAAAGGACGGAGGGAATAGTATTAGTTTTTAATAAAAAGTCATTGGGAATTTTATTAAAGTTAGAATCAAATGAGATGGGTTGGTGCCAACTATATCTAGGGAGTAGTAATAAGTATGGGGTGTTATTGCACATATCTCGAGGCTTTTGTTGTACTAGTATAATTTTGTATAGTGTGTGCCTTTTGCTTTGGGAAAGTTGATGTGGTAGATGAATGGGGGGACATTTACCCTCCTTTCTCTGCACAAACAATTGATGCATGTTTTGAATAGAATTTATGTAGGCCAGAGGAGTTAGGACCATAGCATGCCTCAAGGGTTTATAAAAATGTTTTCTTAACACTTGTCCTAAGAGCACATGTTAAATGTAAAATCTAATGGATGGACACTGAAATCAAGAGATATGGTCAACTAAAATATAATTTTTTAATATATATGGTCATACTGAAATATTATTTTAATTATATTTTAGTGGACCTCCTCTCTTGAATTCAGTGCACATCCATTGAATTTCGTGCTTAGTATTTGTCCTAAGAGCACATATTAAGAGGACCCAAATAAGAATGAGTGTCATGGTCAAGGAAGTTGCTCTCTTTATTATTTTTTAGTTCAAATCTTGAAGTTACACAAGAGAACTCTTTTTAATGCGTTAGACAGATCGCTTAGAGAAGAGTTTAGTTTCGATTGACGAGTAAATTGACTCGAGAATAGAGGAGTTAGGACCATAGCATGCCACGATAGGAAATTTACATTATTAAGCCCAAGGCTTCGAGGTGATGGTCAAGGAAGTTACTCTCTTTATTGATTTTTAGTTCAAATCTTGGAGTCACATAGGAGAAATCTTTTGAATGTGTCAGATCGATGTGGAGTGTGCGTCCTTAAAATCGTTTGAAAAAGAATTTAATTTCGATTGACGTCTAAACTGACCCGAGGATATCCTTATCGGTTCCAAACCTCAAAAAGGAACAAGGAAGTTCACAATATTCAATTAAAAAGAAAAAGGCAGTAGGTAATTAATGACATGTAACTTCAACTTTACACACTAGTGTGATAGTTAATAGTCAAATACTACTAATACAGTTTGAGTTTACATTTGTGATTTCTTTGACTTGTCCATTGCTCAACCACATTTACCATCTACCCTTTGATTTCTCACTTTTCATGTGTAAAAAATTGATCTTTGACTATAGTAATTTTTACTACTACTTTAACCATAGAGTGTCAACAACAAAAATGGATCTTTGACTGTAAATAAAGGCAATCAAAACAATTATAAGACACAATAAAACAATGAACATTATTTATAAGCAACTTAATTCTCGATGTATTTATTTTAGGGTCATCTTAACACGTGCTCCCTTAGAGTTAGAGCACATGATAAATATACAGTTCAAGAAAATATTCTTCTGAACTGTTTTTGTATTTCTTTAATTTTTACATTTGTACCAAGTTTAAAAAAATATACACATAATTCAAAAAAATATTTCTTTAAACTGTGTGCTCAACATGTGGCCTAAAGTCCCAAGTTAAGAAATTTCTTTATTTTATTTTTGGTCAATTCACCTTAAACTTTACTATCCACGGGCCATCGAAATACGCCACGTGGTACACGCAGGCTTATTAGTGTGCTGTGCAGACAAAGGGAAAATCTTCTGAGCAACGTGGTGAATAACCGACGTAAGCTTTGGTGTGCAGCCGCCGCCTTCATATTGTTTGACCATAAATTAAAACAATTGACCATAAAATAATTCTTATATATATATAGAATGTAACCCATGACATGACATTTTTTAATTTCCCCCAAGTTAGAACATATATTGATACAATTTTATTTAATTTTCCTAACATGTGTTCTTAAGGGTATATTAAGGACACATATTAAACATAAAAAATTCAAGAGATAGGATCTATTGAAATATAATTTTTAAATACATATGACACCACGAAAATATTATTTTAATTATATTTCAATGGACCCCATATCTTAAATTCAGTACACATTCATTAAGAGGACCGTAATCTCTCCGTCCCTTAATATAAGATTTTTTAGAATTGTGCACAAGTATTAAGAAAATAATTGTATAACATTAAATATAATATCAAATATTTATATTGTCCTTGTATTAAAAGAACAGATTGTTATTTATTGGATAAAAAATAATGAGAGAATCAAAATTTTATTTAATATTTGAGATAATATTAAGCAATTAATATTTATTTAAAATTTTAAAACGCCATATATTAAGAGATAATTTTTTTTTTCTAAAACGTTTTATATTAAAAGACGGAAAGAGAATTTTATTTAGGAGTTTAGATAGGGTATAGGGGATGAGTCGAGACTATCTATTAAAATAGAATATATTCGCTGATTCGATAGAAATTAAGAAAGTTACACTTATAATTTTAATACTCTCCCGCCCGACTCCACTCAAAAAAGTTACTGCTTCCGTCCTTTAATAAGTACTTTTTTAATTTAAATTATATATATTAATACATAAATTAAAATAATAAAAATACCTTTAATATACTTTGTTTGTTTTATTTGAGATTTTTTTTATTATATTTTGGTCTCTCTTTCTCTTTTTTTAACCTTTCAACTTTCCAATAAATATGCAATAAATACTATTGGTTGCATAAGGGCACATGAAAAAATATTGTAAAAAATGTACAGAAATTCTAACACATCACTTATTTAAAAAAAAATATTAAGTCTAAAAAAACATTTATTGTGAAACAGAAGTAATAAAAAATAATAATAGAGGAGTATATTTAATGATTCTTTTGCTTTAAAGTGATTTAATCCAAGTTTGACAGATAATTTGTATGACATTTGTGTGACCTTAAATGTTAGCAATAAATCCGAAATTAGTACGGAGGTTGAAACCATGCATGCAGCAGCTAGGCTTAACCATAATTCATATACGAGTTTTCTTAACATTTGTTCTTAAGATACATATTAAGCACGAAAATCAAATGTTAAATACTGAATTCAAGAGATAAGGTCCACTGAAATATAATTTTTAAATGCATATGTTTCTATTGAAATATTATTTTAATTATATTTTAATAGATCTTATCTCTTGACTTAAGTGCATATTTATTAAATTTCGTGTTTAGCATGTATTTTAAAGTTACATGTTATATATTAACTCAACTTATGACAGACTTATGAAATGATAAACGATGCTTAAGATCCAAGATTTTGAACCGTTGGAATAGGTTTGACTTTGGAGCTGACAGCTCCCTACATTGTATTAATTACTACTGACGATCAAATCTTTCTTCTGGCTTTCACATGATGAAATTGTCATGGCCGAGCTAATTAAGTTAATTGTTTAATTTTGTGCCATTAGGAAAAATGTGAATTGCACGACTGCCATTTTCTTGGACATGATCTTTTTTATATTAAGTTCATTGTTTAATTTTGGACATGATCTTTTATATATATATATAGTTTGACTATATGCCAAATGCTCCTATAGTCTCAAATAGTTAAAATGCGAGTCTTATCTAATTTTTATTTTTTTAAAAAAAATATTAAAATTTATTAAAAAATTTATTTAAATATTTTTACGAGCCACCATCTTCAATATCTCTTATTGCTCAATGAAAGAGCCAACCAAGAGCCTTTGTGAGAAGAGTCCACCACTTGCTTAATGAATTATAGTCATGAATCTGATACCCGTTGTTGAAAATATTCTACTCATATATGGGCATCTGAAATATATATCCTTAATCTTTATTCTTGAATTTCGATATAGGATTTTACTATCACGCGGTATCTCAACAATTAACTGTAATATGTTATATTATATTTATGTCAATTTTTTTCTATTTATATATTGTATTGTACCAAAGCCCTCTCACTATGCCTAAATCATATGTGATATGTCCATAGCTGAATACCTTACTAAACACGTTTTAAGTAAACATTAATTTAGTCCGAGGTCAGGAGATCATGGACTGAATGGACAGCGCATCAATAAGATGTATCATTGCTGCAATTATGGCTGAAATTAAATTGCTAAATTAATGTTAATTAAATAATTTTGATTTATTGCCATTGTTACATGATTATTAGATGTAAAATTTAAGACTAATTTTAGAAGTGTCAAATTTTTAATCCCAAATAATATGTCGATTCTAAACAGATTAGACCAAAATTAAGTCGGGTGGGGAAAAACTAAAATTTTATTGGGCTTACACAAATTTAAGCAGCCCAAAATCTGCTTTTTTGTGAGTGGCCCGGCTTCCGCGGCTTTTTAAAGGTTTAAAGCCATTAAAATTGGATCCGGTTAATATGAAGCTCATTTTTTGATAAGTTGGTCGATTGACCAATAGAGTGCTGACACGCAGAGAGAGAGCATCTCTCTGCCTGCGTGTCAGCATTCTATTGGTCAATTGACCAACTTATTAAAAAATGAATTTCATGCTAATCACTCCTTACAAAATTTGTAACATTTCATTTTCGGGTAACTTTTGGAAAGTTATATGACTAATTTACCCACAATCATGTCATTTTTATCAGTTGAATATATAGTGAGTCTCTCTACTAACTAAAACTTGTGAGGTTTATAATCTTGATGCATTTCCATTCTTTTAAGCTATCAATTACGTATAAATTTGAAAAATTAAAAATCCAAAATCACATATTCGAGTTTATCTCTCAACAAGAAGTAATAGAAAGAAGACAAGTTCTTCTCCTAGTCCCTTTCCAAGGTTACCCACCTAGCAAGAAGCAACAGTGCTACAAATTGAAGAAAGTAAATTCCCATTTGGCCCCTTCCCTTGACTTTCTCCTTTTTGAAATGTATTCCTAAAATTAAATTTGAATAGTAGTGGTTCTCTATTAAAATTATTATTATTATTTTAAATTAAATTAATATTATTTATTAAATTAAACAATTAATATTATTACTATTATTATTATTATTAAATCAAACAATTAATATTATTATTAAAATTTATTATAAGTTTAATATAATGGGAGTGACTTAATAATCGGACAATATATATGGATAAGCCGCTAGGAGGAGTAGCGGTTTTCCCTTTTTCCATGTAGTGGGTTCCATTTTACTTATATGTTTGACCAAAAAATAAATTATAAGCTGCTACTACATGTAGCGGATGTGAAATATTTGAAAGTAATCTCAGCTTTTAATTAACTTAATCTACGACTCTAAAGTTGGTTGTTATGAATAGTGTCATGGCAACCGGTTGCCATGGATTTACATATATATATATGGTCCCCTTTTCCAATAAATCTCAAAGAGTGAACTAAAAATGAATCGGTTATAGCGACGGTTTTTTTCGCATAGTTATGAAGACGGTTCGAACCGTCGCTATAACTCAAAAAAAATTTCTCCCTTGTATTAATAGTTTTCAACTTCCCATAAAGGGGTAGTGATAGAATTTCACACAAATTTTAATTATTAAATGATAGTATTCAATGACTTTCTTAATTCATGTGCAAAAACCTTAAACGATAATCTTTTAGGAACAGAGGGAGTAATATTTTTACCAAGGTTGAGATAGATAATGCTATCATGCGAGGAAACATAGCCAAAAATAAGTAATTCTTCAAATCCCCAAATATTACCTCAGTTGCCACTACATCTTTTCCTTCGTTCCTTTTTTTCTTTTTCCCTCTTGGACGATGCTTCTTCTTCTTCTTCTTCTTCTTCTTCAGCCTGATTAATTAAAGAGAAACAACAAGGTCAGCCAAGAAAGGACCCATGAAATAATATAAATAAATAACTCCAGTCTGAACTGATGCTTGGACCGGCTTGTTCACCACCTGTTGTTGAGACCAAGATGTTCACACCTATTATTGGGCCCGACCTCTTTGGGCTACCATTGAGCCCGACTTGGTTTCGACCCACCGTGAGTATCCCACTTTGATTTTTGATTTTGGATCATTTTATTCCTCCCAACAGTTATAAAACGGTTAGTGAGTTACCCGATGGGTTGCCACCTCTTACGGAGGTACATCGTGCTACTGACTAGGGTCGAGTTATTAGTTACCTAATTTGCCACATTATATTGGATGAATGCCACGAAGGACAACAGGTACGTGAGCTGTTGTGTAAGGGTTTTGCGCAAGAGACAACAGGTACGTGAGCCGTCTCACCGGTTACCACAGAAAATTTGTGAAAGGGTATGGTTCCATTACTATTCCCTTGACAAAGTTACATCAAATTCCAACATTCATTAGGACATGGACAAAATTGAAGTAGGGGGAGGGTGAGCGGGTGGGGGAGGATTTTCATGCAGGGGAATTGTAGGAAATATAGGTACACAATCCATGTGAATGCGATTGTATTTGGGGTATTGATAATTAAAGGCTCAAGTTAGTATCTGTAAGCCATTTAGTGGTACAAGTAGGAGAAGGCACGTGAAATGGATACTACTCTTTTATGAATAAATTAACATTCTTCCCATACTCTACTCTTTCTGTCCTTTGTTCTCCTTAAAACACTGACTCCGCACTATGTTTTCTATGCTTTGAGTAAAATCCCGTCAAAACCTCTCTAGGGTGAATGGTCACACGGATGAATCTATTAGCTATTTAGCAGGTGAAGTATTGCGTGCAATCAATGATTAGTCATTCACTTACGCTGAATTGTAGTAGACGTTAGCAAAAGAATGAAAAAAGTAATCAAAGAGTATAACTATAACTATAGTTTAAGCTCAGTAGTGTGTTAAACTTGGCTCTTTGCAGAAGAAACAATGTATAAACAGGAAAAATTATACACAACAATAATGTACTTACACTGGTGGGGCGATCATGAAGCTATCCACGTCTTTGACAAAGTAATTTGATGCCGACACAAGTTCAGCAGTGACATCGACTCCACCAGATTGTCTGTTGGGCTTTTTGGAAATCCTATATTTCAAGCAAACAAGCCTAGAAAGATGTGTAATGACTCGGCCGGCGAGATAACGACTGCCAGTTAGCACACAAAGTGTGTCCTTGTTTATAAAGATGAGGCCAGATGGATGAACACCTCCAGGAGTGTTGGACAGATCAATCACAGGTAAGCATAAATGGTTTTAGAGTCCAAACTCATAAATCCAACCCCATACATAATCCCATCCATAAACGCAACAGTATAAAATTCGCCGACATTTTGGGCATAATGCGACCAGGAATCCTTTTCAATATCATATGAAAATAGCTCTTTTGTGTAGAGGGAATATGTTAAAATCTTCTTGCTGCCCTTGGGATCGTCTAAAGTGGTATGTCCTGTAACATCAAAACATTGTTCTTCCACTGGACTATTCAAAGGTTTCCACGATCCCTCGCCTTTAGCAGGAAGATTACTGATATCCAAATACTCGGCCCATGGCCACCAAGATGGTAATTTGCCATGTTGATATTCACAAATTCCACCTACATTTCCAAACAAATACATCTTGTTGTCAACAAAAGCAGCACAGGTAGCAACCCTTTTCCTGATCATGGGCGGACCTTTTCCCCAGGCCAGATCCACCACATTCTGCTGTGCTACATCTTTAAAGTAGACCTTGTTTGTCATATATGATTCGACTGAGTCTGCACTTTCGGAATGGAATAGAGCTAGTTCGTAGCCCCCAAATACGTAGATCTTGGTGCCGACAGCTACAGAGACACCCCCACTAAGGCCCAAAAGAGCACCGTCCATAAACGGATCGAGAAACTTACCGCACGAAATTTGAAGCTGGGACGGTATATCGAAACTGTGAACATCGCAGATGTGTTGTTGATCATCGGAGCACTGTTTTTGGTCAAGATTATTATTATTCTCCACAGATATGAGGTAGTCTTGTTCGGATCCTGTTATTTTATACCATTTGATCACCACTTCATCAACACCTTTGATATGCAGCATTGCTTGCATGTATGTGAAATTACCATCATCATCATCGGTTGGCATCTCTGTCCGTCCCTGTCTCTCGTTCACGTTTTGAAGAAAATAGGAGGCGGCTGAGATCTGAAATTGATATCAGGTGACGTGCCCTTTAAGATCGCGTTTAGATCTACTTTTGGATTATGGTTATTACTCTAAAGGGTGACACCTTATTAGATGTCACCCTCACACCTGACACCTTCCAAACCTTCGGTTCAGACTGGATGGGTCAGTGCGTCGCAAAGCTCCGCTTTGTTCGACCACTACGATTTCCTCACTCTGCTCCGGTTCACACTTGTCTTTTTCGAGAATTTATCAGTTATGAGTTATAAGTTCCAAACAATCACCTTTGATGTGCAACATTGCTTGCACGTATATGGAATTACCATCATCATGGGATGTCATATTTGGATAATTTAATTATGATTTTCTTTAGAAAAATGATATTTTCACATCTAAATTTAATATTTTCCTAAATTCATGATAAGTGGGGTCTATCTGAGAGAGAATCTTATGATAAACGATCACATTTATTTGTAAAAATATCAATTCTTTTTCTTTATTTCATGGATAGCTCTCCTAAATGAGTGGTCCACCGTATGAGTAACTAGTGAAGGCACGAGCTTTTTGTATTTTCAAAGTTTGTACTCTTTTTTCTCTTATAAAAAATCTCTACAACACTCATCAAATTTTATTGAAAATTAATATTTTCACATATTAATATAATATTTTTATACGAGTCTTTTTAACGTACTCACTCACAAGTTATGCGAAAAAGATCATATAAAAATATTAATTTTTAATATAAAAATATCAATTCCTAATTTTATTTCACACAACTTTTTTTCCTTTCTCTCTTATTATCTTTTATTATAATTTTTTTAACTTTTTTAATCGTTTTTTTAATTGGGTGACAGAGAGTAAAAAATAAAACGTGTAGAAGTCTGCCAGGCTTGGCAGTTGAGATGCTCACACTTGTCCTGTAATTTGTGACTCGTAAACTCCGATATTTCTGGCGTTTAATAAAACAATTTACTTTCCCTTTTCTCTCTCCTCATACACTTCAATCCAATTCAAATTCTCAGTTCCTATTTCTTACTGATTCTTTTCTATATCATCCATACATTATTAAATTGCTATATAATATACTCGATGGATGCGGTCCTCGTGCAGTTTTAATCAATTGATTTTTAATCTGAGACTAAAATATAGACATATATACATATATATATATATATATATATATATATATTAATATATATATGTATGTCTGACCCTGATCGAGAGCGGCCAAACGGCGGCGATGTTGACGGAGACGGTGGTGGGATTCGCCGGAAAAATGATCAGGAGAAGAATTGTCGGGATGTTTGTGAAAAACCTGCCAAAACGGGGAAAAGGGTGTCTCGATTTCGATTCAGAAAGCTTCATAGAAGGAACAAGCTGCCTTCTTCTTCGAAATCTTGTTGTTTTTTAGGTAAGAGAGAGAAAATTGGAGGGTGTTTTATGTGTTTTAGACAAACCCCAAATGTGGATTCCCCTGTTGAGTCACAAGAAAGCGACCCAAATGGTTCTGGGTTTACATTTGAGGTATTGAGGAGTATGATTGAGAAAAATGATTTCTTTTCAAAAGAATGCAATACCCATTTGGATTGATTTGTGGATAGTGATTCAAAGAATGCATCACTTCATTCAATTTTCTATTGGGTTTTGATTGTTTTATTTGTTGTTGAGCAAACCATAAAATCTTTTGGGTGATTCTACACTCTTGTTGTCTAATGATGGATGATTATTGTCCAGTTATACTAAAGAGAGAAGGAAGACTAATTTCGGTCTGGTTGAAACTGAAAGAAATAGAATTTTGGGCAATTTTGGAAGTTTTAAGTTTGGAAGTTTTCAGAGTGGATGGTGGGGGCTGTTAAACTAAATAATGGGTTTTGATTTTTCAGAGCAGTATTGAAAATTGACTAGAGTGAAGTTATTATATCTAGTTGCAAAACATACCGAATTACTGGAACTAGAGAAAATGATACAAATACCTTGTTTTAATTTGGAAGGGTGTTGAAACCATCGGATTTTTTCAAATGTAGAGTCCATTGTGTGTTAATCAAGTGTTGTTACATCATATTTCTTGTTACCTCATTGAGATGTTGAACATTTCTGTCTTATTGCAAATTGAACTTGCAGAATCCAAAAGTTAAGTCTGGCAATTTTTTGTTGAGATTCATTGTCTCATTCTTTTTCTTTTCTATTTTTTGAGATTCTTTGTGTTGCTTTGTGTGGACTATTCTATGACTGATCATTTAGATTTTAAAACTTTTCTATTGAGTATGGAAGAAATCAGAATGTTGACTTTCATCCTCTTCATCTTGGTATCTCTATGTTTGGGTAATTCATCATTGTCTATGGAACACATTTGGGTTTGGGATGGTTGCAACTTTACAAAGATGATTTGATGTATTGAGTTGGTGTGATTTAATGTACAGATGGTATAATGGAGGTGAAGGAAGTTAGTGCGAAACTTTACTTCTAAAATGTGTACAAAAGGTTTTACAGTTGGACCACAATGCATGAATGAAAATACTTTGTTTCAGGAAGTTGGAATATTTTCTTCTATGCATAAACATGGAAATCAAGACTATGACAATGCCATAGATAAAGTAACTAAGTGTGAAACTTCAATTCTAAAATTCTTAAAGAAGATTTTTCAGTTGGGATACATTGCCATGAAATGACAATGCTTGGTTTCCAGAGCTGGAAATTTTTCTTCCAGGTAACAAAATTCAAAAGCTGTTGTGGATGCCGAGACCGACAAATTGTTGAAATTTTCCTTTAATAAATTTAGGGCTGAACTTCTACATTAGTCTGGTTTTGTTGGTGAATGAAATGCTATGGTTCTGCAAACTTATTTGGGATGTTATGTACTATATTGGTCTAGTTTTCCTTCTCAGGATGTTCAGGTATGCCACCCTTGATTGCCTTCTGAAGTTGAAGTGCACCTGACATCACAATATGGTTTTCATGGTATGTATTAATCCCACCTTTCCATTTTATACAGTTCTTTGAATCATATAGCCTTTCTGCCTTTGTTAGTTTGAAGTATTTTTAGCTCCTTTCTATAGAACTGTTTATTCATCTTTGTAAATTCTGGACTTGATTAACTCGGTTGTTAAAACAGGACCTAAGAGCTTTCTTAGTGCTTTGCACTTAATAACTTGATCGATTGTTTTTAGTATTGAATAGCTTGATTTATTGAATTCTAATAAGTGGTCATTGAGAATGAGCAGCATAAATCTGACTATTGCTGCAATTTCTGATACATTCTTGCTACACAGAGAATCACTTCCTATGGTTGGTTAAATTGATCAAGTGTTAGTAGGGTACATGATGTGAGAATTTGCATAATGAGATATTAAATTAATGTTATGAGCAAGATGCTTTAGCTACTTCCTTGATTTTTAATAAAATTAATGCACTAATAAAAATTCAGAAAGAAACTCCTGCGGAAATATGATTGCAGTAAGTTTGAAAAGATCCTAGGCTATAGATTGTTGGAGGTACTTTATCAGGATATCTCAAATTTTTTTATTTACTTATTCTTAAATTTTGGATTTTGAGTCCATCTGATTTTAGGTATGGCTAAACCTTTATGTATGTGTGGTTTTGTGTAAAGGGAATGATAATTGTTCTGCAAACATTTTTATCTAGAGATGACCAAAATAGATTTGTCTAGTTTTTCTTCTCCATTTGTTTTGGCACCATTGATTGCCTTCTGAAGTTGAAGAATGCCTATCATCACAATATGCTTTTATGACATGTTTAGTCCCATCTGTCAAGTTTGTGTTGATTTGGATCATTTTCTCATTCCTAAATACTCCTTCCGTTCCAAAATATGGGATCGTTTCTTAACTGAGCCTACTTTCGATTAAGTTTTTGCTTTTAGAAATGATTCCCTGTATTATCTTGAAGCTGTAATTTACATATTTCACGGAGATTAGAAAAAGTGCGGTTACGTTGCATGTATGTCGAGTCAAAATTGTGGGTTCATTGTTGTGTGTCATTGGTGTGGTTGCAACTGACCATTTCACATAGTACAACACACAAACATGGGAAAGAAGCTAATTCTCCACATTTAGTATCTGCAAAAATGGTTGATTGCATGTTTTATCAAGCATGATGGTGTTGCAGGTTCCTTGAAGACTTGTGTCTACATAAACTTGATTGAAAAAATTTCTCAGTAATATTGTGCGACTTTCCAGACATTATTGAATTGATTCACAGTTTGTTTGGGATTGATTAAGAAATGTGTTATTGATGATTTGATTCTGATTATTGTTACTAAAATTGAATGGACAAGGGCTCTACATATATAAAACTTATAGGTTGTACACCAAAGTTGATATTCAGATTATGTCAATGCTAGTATTTGGTACTATATCTTTAAGACAATTATGCCTTCCTTGGTGCTCACAGTTAATAGTATTTGTCTCCCAGAATACAATAACAACGTATACTATAGCAGCATTACAAATAATATACACAACGAACCAAAAAAAATGCTTTGAACTTCTCGCTCAATTAAACTATGAATAATTTATGTAATAATGAAGACTAGAATGCTTGGAAATGGTTGCCCGCCTAGCGTATTTATAGGAGGGGTTAATGACCCATCTGATGGGGTACAACCATTTGAAAAGGCTCGGGATGCTTATGAAAAGGTATGTCATGACATTTATTCTGCCTAAAACGACATAGTTTTGGGCCTTTGCAAAATGGATGCGTTCAGTTCGGGCTAAAAACAACGTAGTTCTAAGTACCGTAAGGAGGGTATAATTGTCTTAAAGATATACTCTCTGTGTGTCAACACTGTATTAGTCAATTGACAAACTTATCGTAAAGTTAATATCTTGGTAAGCGAATCCTAGAAAGTATATGTAAGCCTCCAAAGGGGTTGGTTGCTTGGTTGAGGGATATGTTCATAAATGCAAACTATCCATAGTGTATGTCATTTGCATCATCTATACAATTTTTTAATTAATTTTTTTGGTGTGATTTTTAATTCAACAAAGTTATACAATTCCTGCCCAGTATTTTTAGGGAGAACTGATATTTTCACTATAAAAAATTAATATTTTCATATGATTTCTCTCATATAAATAGTGAATGGTCTCACCTCTGTGTGAGAGACTCATGTGAAAATATCATTTTAATATATGGAAATGTCAGTTTTTATTTTTATTATGAGATAATAACTTTGTTGAAAAAGAGTGTCTTTCCAGTATTCCTGCCCCAGTAACTCTTTATTATGAAGATGATATCTTAGTTGAAAAATGAAGATGCCTTTGCAGTTTACTCTTGAAATATTTTGAACAATTGGATTAGTTAATTTTTTTTATATAGTTAAAATGAAAATTGGAACTTTTCTAGCTAAATTCATTTGACATAATTTGAATCAGAATTTAGAATCATGAGATAATTGTACAAATATTAAGAAATATGGAGCTTGACACTTTATTTAAGAAAAAATATAACAAAGAAACAACGTAACATTTTTATTTATTTTTTAAAAAAATACTCGGTACACATGATTTGTAAAATATAAATATTATAAACACTGAATTCTTGCACGGAATAAATACCAAATATGATTTTTCATATGCAATGATAAATCCAACCCCTTCTATATAGTTTTATTATAAAAGTTACAATTGTGTATAAAAAAATAAATTACATATTGACAATTGATAATAGCATTTATGCTACGCTTACAAACAACTTTTATAAAAAGAAAATTGATATTTTTATATTATTTTTTGAATATTTTCACTACGTAGGGTTCACAAGCTGACGTGCTAATTTTTTATTGACTAATATGTGAGTGAGAAATATCAAAAAGTGATGTGAAAATATCATTTTTCTATAAAAGCTAGTGCATAAAATAATTTGTCAAAGTTTAATTACATATGGGGTGAGTACAAAATCGTAACCAATTAAAGCCATACATATCATTTTGTATTTTTTTATAATAATTTTTTAATGATCATAATATTATTTAATAACTATAGCTTCAAAACAAAATATATATTTAATAGGGAATAATGGTTACACACAGCTGTGTATGTTTTATTTGTGCATAGTCTGCCAAAATTACGTCACAGATTTGTTTTTTATTTCTGATTTGGGAGGAGAGAACCTGTTTTTTATATGAAAAAAAATAAATATGCTAAAACGACGTAATTTTGGTAATCTGTGCACAGATAAAACATACACAGATGTGTATTGCCATATTATTTATTATTTAATAATATTTGTATACTTATTTCAACAACAATTAGAACTTTTAGCCACATTTATTACTCAGGCTTGCAACCCGACTTGAAATCGAGACCACCCAGAATACCCGAAGGAATCCAACCCGATTACAGCCCTAACGCAACGTTGCCTTTATTGAAAATGAAAAAGGCCAAGCGTGACTAAATACAATCGAATACTCAAATCGCCTCCGTCTTTCTCTACTAGATTTTGTGAAATGGCGGATATCAAGCTACAATTCGCGGCCGATGGGCCGCCGTTATCGGTCATAGCTTCGGCAAAAATGGCCGGAATTCCAATCTCCGTCGAAGCCACCCTCAGCTCCGGCTCTGCTCCAACTTTACTCCTCCCCAATGGGTAAGCACACTCACTCTAATCTTCTCAACTGTATGTAGGAGTATGTATTATAGATGGATCCTGGCGATTTACCGTCAATTCGTTACAGTTTAGTTTTCTTAATGGACGCTTGTGATCCTGCTATAACATGGCTTGTACTTTGAATTATGATGCAAACTTATCTTTAAATTAATATAGTAGGGAAAGTAGAATATAAATGTAGATATAGCTATGTGGCTATCTATATTATAATAATATGCGGAATAAACAATTTTGGGCATTTCCTGAAATTGTTGTGTGCATTTAGATTGAAGTTACATGGGACATTTACGCTTCTTCGTTATATTGGTCGAAAAGCAGCAAATATTCCCAATTTGTACAAGAGGGATGATTTGGAGTCTACCCAGGTGTTTTTCTTTGAACTTAATATCCGTCTTTTTTTTCTTCCTTTTTACTGAATTTGAAGTAATTTGGAAATTTTCACTTGTAACTGTTTTTGGGTTTAGTACTGCTAAGGGTTTTTGTTTGTTCCCTTATTTCTTCTACTAGATAGATGAATGGCTCGACTATGCTCCTGTCTTTGCATTGGGTTCTGAATTTGAGGGAGCATGTAGCTACTGTGGATGGATATTTGCTGCAGCGGACGTTTTTAGTTGGTTATAGTCTCTCAATTGCAGACTTAGCAATCTGGTCGGGTCTTGCAGGTAATAGCTTGTGTGCATCCTATAGATTATGTACTTATTTTATGTCTACAATTGTTTATTCACCTATCTTGATTGCTTAATAATGCTCTTTGTAGTAACTGGGCGGCGATGGGACAGTTTGAGGGAGTCAAAAAAATTTCCAAACTTGGTACGGTGGTTCAACTCAATATCAGTTGAACATGGAACCGTTTTGAATGAGGTTACAACAACATATACCTGGGAAAAAAGGCTCAGGTAAGCCAAAAGCAACCCTCAAAGAAAAGGAGCAACAGGGTTCAACTGCTCCTGCCAAAAATCTAAATGGCGATGTTGAAAAGGGAAAAGTAGGCAGCCGGCCAACATTTGAAGTAGATCTTCCAAATGCTGAAGATGGAAAAGTCTGCTTGCGATTTGCACCTGAGCCTAGTGGTTATCTTCATATTGGGCATTCAAAAGCAGCACTCTTGAATCAATATTTTGCTGATAGGTATCATGGTAAAGTTATCATTCGTTTTGATGATACAAATCCTGCAAAAGAAAGCAATGAGTTTGTGGATAATCTTTTAATTGACATTAAAACATTGGGTATCAAATACAAGGATGTTACGTATACGTCTGATTACTTTCCCCGACTGATGGAAATGGCTGAGAAATTGATTCGGGAAGGTAAGGCGTACATTGATGATACTCCACGTGAGCAGATGCAGAAAGAAAGGATGGATGGAATTGAATCAAAATGTAGGAATAACACCCCAGAGGAGAACATGAAATTATGGAAGGAGATGATTGCTGGGTCAGAAAGGGGTTTGATGTGCTGCCTCCGTGGAAAATTGGACATGCAAGACCCAAACAAGTCCCTAAGGGATCCAGTATATTACCGTTGCAATCCTATTCCCCATCACAGGATTGGTTCCAAGTATAAAATATACCCTACTTATGATTTTGCATGTCCGTTTGTTGACGCCGAAGAAGGTATTACACATGCACTTCGATCTAGTGAGTATCATGATCGCAATGCTCAGTATTACAGGATTCAAGAGGATATGGGACTTCGAAAGGTTCATATATATGAATTCAGTCGATTAAATTTGGTTTATACACTTCTTAGCAAGCGCAAGCTTCTATGGTTTGTTCAAAATGGAAAGGTGGATGGGTGGGATGATCCTCGATTCCCAACTGTCCAGGGTATTGTGCGCAGAGGTCTGCAAATTGAGGCATTGATACAATTCATTCTTGAACAAGTAAGTTTTTAGGATCTTTGGTATTTCATCAGAAGTCAGCTGGAGTTGCATTCAGTTTGTGTTTTACTAATTAAGCAAAAATATGAATAATGACTCTGATAATAGCATTCAAATGTATAACTTATACATGATTTGACTTCCCTATCTCCTTTCTTCTTTTTCATTTTTGTAAATTTATTTATACCATTGAGGGTTTGAGGGGTGGGGATGGGGCTGTAAAAGAGCTTGAACAAGGACCTTAAAACTGAACCTGATTTGTTGATTCTTTTTTTTAGGGGGCATCAAAAAATCTCAATCTTATGGAATGGGACAAATTGTGGACCATTAATAAGAAAATTATTGATCCTGTTTGTCCTAGACACACTGCAGTCTCTGCAGAACGTGTCTTGTTGACTTTGAAGGATGGACCTGATGATCCATTTGTGCGCATCATACTAAGGCATAAGAAATATGCTGGTGCAGGGGAGAAGGCCACCACTTTCACAAAGAGAATATGGATAGACCTTGCTGATGCTAAATCCATCTCGGTAGATGAGGAAATTACTTTGATGGATTGGGGAAATGCCATAGTAAGAGAAATCAATAAGGATGAAGATGGAAACATCAATCAGTTAATTGGGGTTTTGAATCCTGGAGGATCTGTCAAGACCACAAAGTTGAAACTTACATGGCTGCCAGACACGAACGAACTTGTTACACTCTCTCTGATGGAGTTTGATTATCTAATCACAAAAAAGAAGGTATATTCTACTTTCCTGGCTATAAAGTTTCTTTCCTTTTTTCCTTTTCTCGGGGAGGAGTCAAAAACATACATGCTGCCTTTTATATTACTGGTGCAATTTTTCTTATGATTTTTAGATCCTGGACATTAGAATTATTCTTTGACATAAATTTAGTGATTCTACATGTTGTCTCTTACGATGCTGAACAAGTCTTTTTTTTAAAATGATTTTCAGATCATGGTATCCTGAATTCTTTTATCATCTTAGCTGATATCCATTTTGAGGTATTAGATGGAAAGTTAACTCTTGATTGTTTAAATCTAATCTCCTGTAGTGCATATATCTTATAAGCACAATAGTACACCTATAGTTATTGGCTTATTGCAAATGATCTCTTAAATAAGTGCTCTAATCATGACATATATCTTATATTCGATGGCAATGTGCTTGGTGCGCATGATGATTGTTTTCTTTCTGTCTAACTTGTTTTGTGTTTGAGTTTCTGTTAAACACGTGTTGTACAACTATTCCCAAATGAAAAATTCTTGCCGTCATTCTTGCTCATAATGAGCCGAACAATAAAGTTATAGTTGGTGTAATGGATTATTAATTAATAACTGGTGTATGTAACTGTTTGCTCTTCCAGCTTGATGAAGATGAGGATTTCCTTGATGTGCTCAACCCATGTACGAAGAAAGAAATTACAGCATTCGGGGATTCAAACATGAGAAACTTGAAGCAAGGGGAGATATTGCAGCTGGAAAGGAAGGGTTATTTCAGATGTGATGTTCCATTTGTGAGACCTTCCAAGCCTATCGTTTTGTTTTCGATACCAGATGGTAGGCAGCAAACTGTATCCAAGTAAGATCTTCGCAATCAAGTAATATGCTCTTTAATTTGGAATCTGTTGACAAGTTTACTAAAAGAATCACATTTCATTAGTATTCAGAGAAATGTTGGTGTTATACTGATTTATATTTTGTAAACCAAACTTCTATTTTTCCAACTTTCTATTGTTCTTATTTAGTCAGACAGACTTCTTGTCCAGTTGTAATCTTTTGGTGATAATTTTACTGCCTACTCGACTTCGTAATTGCATGATTATTTTATCTTCGACATAAGCTTTTCGTCTTATAAAAAAAAAGTGCTTAATGATATTAAATCTTCCCAAAAGTGAGGATTTGGAGGGATGAGAAAGAATGAGAAAATTAGATATTTTATATTACTTAAAGTAATTTTTTAAAATAAATCATGTCATATATTACATTAATATGTGAGGGTAATATAGTAATAGTATAGTCTAAAAATAAAAATATTTTCCTTTCCCTTGGCTCCTTCTAAACTCGCAAACAAAGAAAAATATAATTAAAATTTCATCCATTCTCTTCATTTGTAAAACTCACAAACAAGAATAGAGAAAATTATAATTTATTCCCGTTTCTTTTCCTCGTATACTTTCTCTTTCTATCACATCTCTCTAAACTCACAAACGCAAGCGCCAATATTAAATCTATTTTCTATTGGTCCCTACACTTTTTCTTTTTTTTTTTAATTTAAGCATCATTTTGGACAGTAGTGTTTTAGTAACTGAAAATTACATACAAGAATAAATTTAAATGATATGTATAATAGTAGTTGGTTATAATGATTGTATTATGGTAAAATTAAAATATCAACTAATTATACTTCAACACATTATTTGTATTCATTTTTGTATCATAATATTACTCACATATAATATCATAATCAACTGAGTATTGAGTTGTGGCAAAAAAAATGGATACAAAATGACGTGTGTGAAGATGATTGGTATAAACATTGGATCCATACATGCATAGTGAAATATCAACGACACATTATTTAATTTGTATCAACTTTTTTTTTTAGAATATCAATAATTAATGAGCCTCACATAGAGAAGGAGAAAATAAGCTCACAATTAAACCTCATATAAAAAAAAAACACACTTCATATAAATAAATAAATAAACTCACACAAATAAAAATTAAACTTGAGATCTAAAGGTCCCACTAAACCAGTACAGTTGTTATATGATTATGGTGATTAATTAAAGAATGCATGATACACATTTTCTTTTATCATAATAAAAATAGTATAGTCTATTATATTATTTCCATCGTTTTAGAATTAGAGATCAATAAGTCATTTTTTGGGTGTATTTTAGTTGTTATTTTCTATTAATCGTAAATTATTTTATGATGATCATATTTTTGATTTGAGTATCAAACACCGAAAAATCGTAGAAAATATTATTCGAGTAAAGTTTATGAAACACCTATAATAACAACTTGGGTCTCCAAATCAAATTATAGCATATTAAAATGTAATGTATTGTTTTAATAATATATTTTTTAGTCATCTTAGTCCACTACATACTAACAAAAACAATTAATAATAGTTTAGCATCCCTTTTATACATACCAAATCATTTCACATGTTTTGATGTAAAATTGGATGTCTTTTTTTTGTTTTTGTTTTTTTGTTAACCCAGAGTTTTTCAACCGCAGTCGAATTAATCTCCCGCACACGGGTCAGTCTTTTTATACAGACTTACGCTCGCGTCTCCGTGACCCCATGATCATTTCTGACTTGACAAATTGTTGCGGGTGGAGTTGATCCTAGGATGTCCGAGTTGACGGTTCATCCCAAAGCGACCTTATACCACTACACCAAAAGATGGGGTTAAAACTGAATGTCTTTGCACATATATAAAGCTATAATACAATTTATTGATTCTAAAAATAACAAATCTAATCATAAAAATTAGTAAAAGATATTTATCTTAGGGAGGAGGGAGGAGGGAGGAGCGGGGAGCGGGGAGCGGGGAGGGGAGGGGGGAGCGGGGAGGGGAGCGGGGGGCGAGGGGTTATTTATCAGTTTATGTAACAAACTTTTTATCACTTAATGGTTACTATAGGCACACATTTTTATTATATTAATAATAAAATACAAACAATACAAATGACAAAATCCGTTGTAGCACACGGCATTTCTTGATACAATATTTTTTAATTGTCATTTTAAAAAATATAATAATAAAAATTCATCATTTTAAAAATATAATTATAATTTAAAAATAAAAGGAATACTAGAAAATTGTGTGCTATATACCTTATAATTAGTTTTTATATTCATATGGCTCAATGACCTGAATATATTCATGTAAAAAAGAATTATAAAACTATAAACATATAGAGAACTGATATTTTCATGTGTTTGATATTTTCACATGATTCTCTTTCACTTGAGCATAAAATGGGTCTCACCTCCATGTGAGAGAAAATCATGTGAAAACATTAAAAACACATATGAAAATAGTTCTCCGCAACATATAATTAATGCCAACCTAAATTGCCGAAAATGAATGGGGTAAAAACAAGAAAAATCTGCTAGTCACTTCAATAAAAGTGATTTTTATCGTCATCAAAGAGCAGACAAAAATATAAAAATCGATAAAGTTTTATTTGATTTAAGTTTGTGGAGGACTATAATTATAATGGTGTACAATAAGTATATTTTTTTTACTGCTCAGATTTGATTATTTACAACATTATTAGTATAGTGCTCCACAATCTTAAATCAAAAATTACTTGATATCACCTTGATACCAAATATTTTCTCATTTAAATAACCTTTAATGGGCAAGAAATAAGAAGTTGATTAATTCACCCATATATGATGGAACATTAATTGATTATATTCCGATACATAATTTAATTTGTATCAACTTTTTTGTTAGAGTATAAATAATTAAACACACTTCACATAAATGAATAAATAAACTAACACAAATATATGATTATGTTGATTAGTTAAGGAATGCATGATAGTTTATTCTCTTTTATCATAATAAAAATGGGTTAATTGATTTTTTGGTCACAATATTAGAAGTCAATTTTTATTGTGGTTATCGAATTTTTTTTATTATAAACACATTACTATATTCAAAAAAACTTATAAAATTATCATTATTTATGATTCCGTCCAAAAAAGTGACGGGAAGTGCTGAGTAGACTAACGGTTGACAGATGTTAAGATGTTGCAGATGACGTGGATCGGATTAATTGATGTTTTGATCATTGTACTATGAGTCGATTTTCATTTTACTTGCTAAAACTTTTTTTTGTTATATTTTAGTTATCGAAGTACCAAAAATATTACAGATTAGTGATTTTATTATAAAATATTACAACATATGAATAGAAAGTACATCATAACAAATTTAAATCTATAAATTTCCAAAATCATATTTAATTTAAAACCTTCTAAACACCAAACCAAATAGCAAAATAAAGGAAAAAATTGGCCCAATAAATTTCCTCAGATTTGCCGACTATTGCGAAAATTGATTTAATAAAAACTATTTCACTCTCATTTTGAAATGATCAAACAAGTAGCTTCGCCGCCATCATCAATTTGCTGCTTTTCTTTTCTCTATTTTTTTTTCTTTTCCGGTGAGTATAAAGAGGTATTAGAGGAATCTATTTTCTAAACTAGATTTTTGACAAGAGACTGTAGTTCCGACTGGGTCCACGGTGAGAGAAAGAGTTGATATACCTAAGGTGTAGAACACCATTTTTTTTCCGATAAGTCTGGCGTTCATGGTTAAAAGATGAAGATGAACTTTGATTTTTAATTGTTTTTTATTTTTTTAAATTATGTTTCTTTTTTCTTAAAACTTTAATTATCTTCTTATAATGTTATGGAGTATTAAAATAATTAGTCTGACTTTATCTTTTTTCTTTTCTTCTAGGTGAGCATTTTATTTTATTTCTACAAGTTGACCCACACATGCTACCTCATTTTAATATTTCATATCTATATGGCAAATGTTTGCCAAGTAAGCATTTTCGTTAATACTTTGGACGAAAAATTATAAAATCACTAATTTGTAAAATTTTTGGTACTTCGATAACGAGAATGTAAAAAAAAATTTAATAATAGTTTAGCATGCCTTTTATACATATCAAACCATTTCACATGTTTTGATGTAAAAATGGATATCTTTGCACATATATAAAGTTATAATACAATTTACTAATTTTGAAAACAACAAATTTATCATAAAAATTAGTAAACGATATTTATCTTATGGAGGAGGGATTATTATCTTTATGTAACAAACTTCTTATCAATTAATGATTACTATATGATGTGATAAAAATATGTAACTGCAAGTGCACAGTGTCAAGTTGAAGAACTGACAAGTACAGGTCAAATCCACAGAGACTAGATTAATTTTAATATATCCTTAATATCTATTTTAGGCGAATTAGAAATAAATATCGAGAGTTGATTAATTAGAATATGAAAACTAATAATGAGGAAACAATCTAGGAATCCGAATCCATTAAATAATAAACATAACATATAATTCAATCTATTCTATTTTTATAACTTATTTATGATTTTGATCTCCCTTCCCTTTAATTTAATAATTTTATAATTAACGTGGGCAAGCATAGACTATGAAAATTTAAGGATTAACTATAACCTATCAAAACTTCTTTGAGCAAGCATGGATTATGAAAAACTCATATCTTAACAATAATCTATCAAAACCTCTTAATTAATTTAAAATCACATATGAACTATAAAACGAAGGTATTTCAATAACGAAATATGAAGGCGAAATCAATTAAACATAAAGGCAAAAATAATAGAAGAGATGAAAAATATTATCATGAATAATTATTTAATTTCATCTTCATCCTAAATATAAAAAATTAACTAGACATTAAAAATAACTAACTAAAAATAAAGAAGAAGAAATAAAATAAGAAAACTCCCTTTATTAATGATTCTCCAACAAGCGTATAATGAAGAAGTAATTTAATCTACTTCTACTTCTACTTCTACTCCTAACTTAAACTAATACAATACCTAATAATCCTTTCTCTCTAAAATAAGAGACCTATTTATAGGAAAAATAAATTTATGCCCTAATTTAGATACATTGAACTTGGACACTTTTATTCCCATGTAGGTTTTAACTTTCTAGTGGTAATCAACTTCTCAAAGAGATCTTCTAGATAGACTTTCCTTTCTCTTGTTGGATTTGACTTGCACACTAAGATTGTTCCACCACTTTTCTTCTCCTTGCAGGATTCTTCTTGGATATTTCTTACAAGAATAAGAGCATTAAATATCGCTTGATCACCAAGATTTTGACTTTATTGCAATAAATATTAAACCCTACAAAATAAAATAAAATATACTAATTTAATAAACTAATATAATTAAAAGGACAAAATTAGGGATAATAAAATATATGAATTATGTGTCTATTAAATACCCCCATACCTAGCTTTTACTCGTCCTCGAGTAAAATAAAAATAAAATAAAATAAAAATAAAAATTATACCATCCCATTTTCGTAGGAGACACGATTGCACTTAGCATGTGCAACAAGCCTTTAAACCCCAAGGTTACTCCAAGTGGACGAGTTGTGTCTCGTGAGGGTTTGCAGTGAATATACTCACAAAATTTAAAAATATTTTTGAGTTCAACAAGTCATGAAATTGAATTAAAACTTCTAAATATCCATGGGCATACATAAGCAAAATTAAATTCAAATATCACACTTTCACCTTATCAAAAATATTCAATCTTCATTCTAGACACCATCCTTCATAATATTAATTCCATGTGATGCCTGCATGTGTGTATGATGTAACTCTTAGTAGGGATTTTACCATGAAAATCAAACAAACTTATTTTTCTTCATTTTTCTCTTTTTTTTAAATTTTTTTTTCCCTTTTTTTCCCTTTTCTTTTTTTCTTGACTTGTGCAATGTCTCATTTTCTTAGGCTTTTCAGAGTTACTCATGTAGCGAGCGTTGGACCAATGACTCCCAAATCAGTTGGCTTTAGGGCACTAGGTGTAGAGACACCCCTAAGGGCTTACTAACTCGAGTAACAAAGGCCACAAAATTAGACTAGTCAAACTGCTTATATCCATCACACTTTTCAGCGTGAATATCGATGCTTCCTAAGTTTTGGATACCCAGTTATTTCGTTCAATGGACATTGAAGCAGTTATTTATTTCTTTTTCTTTTTCAACTTTTTTTTTCCTTTTTTTTCTTTTTTTTCTGAAATTACTCGAATCATAGTTTATACCCCACAACTAAGAATTTGTGCAAATGTGTAGTGCAAAAATGCTTTTAAAATTAATTTTATTCCAGATGGTATTTCAAACTAAGATTTAGTACCTCATCAAAGATTTAAGAGTTCTAAATCTTTCAATCTTACTCATGACTTTTAACTTCATGGACACTTATTAGAATAAATTCAATCCATAAAAAGTCAAACAAAATTTTTAATTTTTTTTAATTTTTTTATTTTTTTAAACAATATTTTCCTAAAAAGAAAAACAGAAAAAAATATCTAATACAATAATACAAACAAACTCCCCCCATACCTAAATCATGCATTGTCCTCAATGTATGCAAATGAAGAAAAGAGAACAAATATGTGAAAGAATTGTACCTTGTATGCGGGACATTTGTTCTGCAAGAAAATGTGGTGAGAAGGAAAATAAATGTACATACCTACGAATTTTATAAATCTTAAATATTATATGACTATACATGAATGATACAAATGCGTAAGTGAGTGTGAATTGTCATGATTTTCAGGAGGTCTAGGAAATTGAAAATAGTCAGAATTTTCATCAGAATTATGCTTAAAATTTACCTCAAGAAATTTTTTACTAACATGTTCAAATGATGGAAGAATTGGTTCACATACATGTTCTAGTTTAGTTGACTTATTTGTAGTGGATCTCAACAGCTCATTGACCTTATCTAAATATTCAGATTCATTCCAATTTTGGTGAAGATGATTTAAGAAAAAATTAATTGGATCTTTTTCAATCAAAAGTCTATTTTCAATTATTTCTTGGGTCATGGACAACTCTTGGATCATATTTACTTTAATGGGTTGGTTCAAAAAATCACTAGGTGGTTTTTTTGGAATAATTCTTTCATTTGGAATAATTCTTTCAGGGTACTGAACTTTAGGCTTATAGACTTTTTCAACCGACTCATTAAATGTGACATGATCAATTTTAGGCATAAACTCATAATTTTTAGATTCCTCAAATTCGTTTGACTCAAACTGTGTAGAATTGAAAATAAAATTTTTGTTTTCATCATCATTTCCACAACTCTCAAGATTTTTAAAATTAACCGCAGAGATACTAGAAAATTCACCCACCTCTTGTTCATTTATTATGGTTGCTAATCGACTCATTTGAATTTCTAGACGAGATATAGCTTGATCTACGTTAAATTGATTTTCCATTAAAACTTCTATAATTTTCTCTAAGACACTAAGTCTTTCCTCTTCTTCATTTGATAATTCTTGTGGATATTGAGGTTCTGAATTTGAATGTGAATATGAATATGAACATGGATATGAGCTTATATAAGGATTTTCATAAGTTGAAAAAAATTGATTTACTTGGTATGCATTAAAATTTTCACAGTGTTCTTGATTCCAAGCAAAATTATTATTCCAACTATAATAAGAATCCATCTTTTCACAAATCACAAAACAAATAGACAACTAACCATGAAACTTACACAAAAAAAAGATAAAATAAATAAAATTCTAATTCTACGGTTAACCTAAATAAAATCTAGACAGCTCCTAACTACTCCAAGTTACACCGCAAGGTCCACCAAATTCAAAATTAATCATACCACTAGCCAGGTAAGTGTAAGAAAGGTGGGAGTCTCTTCGTAGATACGGTGACTAATTAAATAACCACACAATCTTTAGGCGTTTACCTTTTGAACCACTTGCCTAGACATCAGTAGTTTGATTAATTAAAGATTCAGCCTCCTCTTGGAGTTTCTTGTCTTAATTGAGCTCGAGAGTCCTAGGGGCCAACGTCTACTTGATTTTATTAGATCAAGGTTATGCAAAAAGTTGGATTGTTTGTGGGCCAAGGAAGGGTGATGAAATCCCCACCTTATCTTATTACAGGTTGTGCCCTTAATGTTGGATTAAAGATAGAAATGCACAAATAAAAAAAAAATTGTAAACAAATAAATTATCCTAAAACTATGTGAATTACGAAAGAATGAAAATTTTGACGTACCTCGGTCCTCCAGCAATCACCACAGTTTATATTTGACAAAAAAAAAATAAAAAAAATAAAAATAAAAACCTAACAAGATGTGCTCTACGTGAGTGAATGCATGAATGCGGCAAATACAAAAATATATTAATAAAAACTAAACTACTACTATTATTTTTTTATTTTTTTTAAAAAAAAATAGAGATACAAAGTACCAGAAAAAGCGCAGCAACAAAATCTTTATCTTTATGTTCCTTTGATCCGCTTCGATAATCCTTAAAACAATAAAAAAATTTAGAAAAATAAACTAACTCGAATAAATAAAAATTAAGGAATATAAAATTAAGTCTAGTCCCCGGCAACAGCGCCAAAAACTTGATGTGATAAAAATATGTAACTGCAAGTGCACAGTGTCAAGTTGAAGAACTGACAAGTACAGGTCGAACCCACAGAGACTAGATTAATTTTAATATATCCTTAATATCTATTTTAGGCGAATTAAAAATAAATATCGAGAGTTGATTAATTAGAATATGAAAACTAATAATGAGGAAACAATCTAGGAATTCGAATCCATTAAATAATAAACATAACATATAATTCAATCTATTCTATTTTTATAACTTATTTATGATTTTGATCTCCCTTCCCTTTAATTTAATAATTTTATAATTAACGTGGGCAAGCACAGACTATGAAAATTTAAGGATTAACTATAACCCATCAAAACTTCTTTGAGCAAGTATGGATTATGAAAAACTCATATCTTAACAATAATCTATCAAAACCTCTTAATTAATTTAAAATCACGTATGAACTATAAAACGAAGGTATTTCAATAACGAAATATGAAGGCGAAATTAATTAAACATAAAGGAATAAATAATAGAAGAGATGAAAAATATTATCATGAATAATTATTTAATTTCATCTTCATCCTAGATATAAAAAATTAACTAGACATTAAAAATAACTAACTAAAAATAAAGAAGAAGAAATAAAATAAGAAAAATCCCTTTATTGATGATTCTCCAACAAGCGTATTGTGACGCACACAGAATAGGTCCAGTCAATCCAACCCATTCTAAGTCGCCAAATACATGGTACAGAATTCAAATACAAACTTTATATCATACGGTCGTGCAAAATACGACCACACAACTGTGAGTGTCAATACAAATATGTATAAAATATTAAGATTCAAACTAAGCCCTCATTCCAATTATTATCACACTATTTATCAGAAATACTGAGGACTACTACTGATCTAACTCGGACGATCACTCTGTCCCCCGACTAGTTCCCGCGACATTCTCATTTACTGAAGAGGACAACAGATGAAAAGGGTGAGCTCAACTAGCTCAGTAAAGAATATTATGACTAAGATAATGGAAAATAAATTATCGTTAGCCTTCAATAAATCAGATAAAATATAATGGACAACCAATCTTAGATCAATATTCGCAGCGAAAATAACAATTTATTAGAAGAGTTAAGTAGAGAATGAAGTCTACTATCTTCTATGATTTAAAAGTCCATCATCAATATTTTTTTCCTGTAACATCAATCAATATACATCTCGAATCAATATTCATCTTTGCACTACAGGCCAAAGATATTCATTTGTATCATCAGTGGTCATGTTCATCTCAACACCTGTCATCTTTGCACTACGGCCAAAGATATTCATCAGGTAATCATTCATCTTTGCTCTACAGGCCAAAGATATTCAGTTATATCACCACTTAGAACTGAGGATGATGAAAAATCATATAAATAACGAATCCAGTGAAATAAAGGAATATTAAGGATTCGTATTTTAGTTTATCAAAATTCAAGAATATTCCATAATAATACTTTGTGGAGCAAAATTCAAGAATCAAGCTCAAAACTTAGATCCATTCAAAGATATGAACCTTAACAAGCAATTTGGACAAACAGAAGAAAATTTTATTTTTTCGTGAATAGTGCCGTATACGTGAATAGTGCTGTATACGTGAATAGTAACCCCGACGGAAAAAGTAAGAATTTCATAATAAAATTCATGCCAATATTTTGGTATAATGATATTAAAAAGAATAGCATCATTTATGAAAGAAAATAACATCCCTTACCTCAAAAGAACAGTACTTCTGGCTGGAATATCGGATATAATACCGAAGAAAACTTGCACTGAATACTAATACTCAAAGTATTGAAATACTTATAAAAATACGCTCGATATCATAGAGAGAGAAAATTTCTGATTCTGGTGTGATTTTCAATTCTAACCTAAGCACCCTATTTATAGGAAAAGCTTAGGATGCCAAAGGAGACTAAAATAATAAATTATTATTATTATTTTTTAAATTTCCTCCGCCGCCGGCTGCTGCCCAAAATCAGAATTTTCAACAAAAATGGGGCCCACCTTTTTATTAAAAAAATATTTATTTTCTGAAACTTCAATAATTCATAATAGATAGCCCCTTTGTCAGAAAAATACAAATTCTATGTCTTTCCATAGGAAATTTAATTCTCTACAACTTTGTAGAAGGAAGTTTTTCCAAATTCCAAACATAAATTATCCGAAATCTATAAACAGATGATTATCCACACCCAAAATATTGATAAAAACTCATCAGCGCTAATTCCTTCTTTTATATCCACAAAATAAATATTTTCTTATCATATAAATCAATAATTAATTATTCACAAATAATATTACAGAACTACAATATTAACAACCAGGTCGTTCCTAGGAAAGAGGGGGCCTTCCGATAAGGACTTCTCCTTATTGGACGCGCAATTAAATAACCCCTCCTAGACAGAACTTCCTTAGACATTGTCAATAATGCTATCTAATAATATTATTCAAATAATATGAATTATTGAGTTGCTAATGTGAAACACTGTGCAATGACAATTATTGAATCAATAATACAAACTATCAACTGTAGCCATTATTGAATCAATCATATAAAATAGCAATGTAGCAATTATTGAGTCAATAAAATATCAATGTAACAATTATTGAGTCAATAATATAAAATATCAACGTAGCAATTATTGAGTCAATAATATAAAATATTGAACAGTAATTACTGTAACAATTATTGAGTAATGGCTTCTCACGTAAGAATCAATAATTAGAATTACTGTGCAATACCGTGTGCTACTGTGCAACACCGTGTATCACTGTATTTTAACCACCGGGTATTATAACAGTACTAACGGTAACAACTACTCCGTTATTTTGTAAAAAAGTTATTTCTGTCGCTTTTTATATCAGACAGTTATTTCGTTGTGGGACCCACAAATAGCTGCGCCGTCGTTCGAATATTCCCCGACAACAAGAATATTCCACAACCAAACGAATATTCCCCAACAACCAGAATATTTTATAACCACTTGCTCATTTTAAAATATTTGCATATTTCACCCATAACTTTCATATTTATCAAAACAACACCTTACTGTTTCGAAATAATATATAAAGAAAATTAAATCTTTATTCATAAAAGTTGGGGTCTTACAACCTCCCCTCCTTATGAAATTTCGTCCTCGAAATTGACGTACGTACCTGGTATGTCGAAAAGGTGAGGATACCTCGCTTTCATTTTCGATTCCAACTCCCAGGTCATTTCCTCAATAGCATGGTTTCTCCACAAAATTTTAACTTGAGGTATAATTTTCGAGCGTAGGACATGCTCCTTCCTATCCAAGATCTTGACAGGTACCTCCTCGTACGTAAAATCTTCAGCTATCTCGTCTGGTTCTAACTCAATAATGCGGTTTGGATCCTTCACATATTTACATAACACGGATATGTGAAACACGTTATGAACACGAGACATATTTGGAGGTAAAGCGAGTCTATAAGCCATATTTTTTACTCGGTCAAGAATTTCAAATGGACCAATGAATCGTGGATTGAGCTTTCCTCTCTTGCCAAACCTCGTAACTCCTTTCCACGGAACAACACGTAATAACACATGGTCTCCAACATTAAATTTCACGTCCTTTCGATGAAGATCCGCATAACTCTTTTGTCGATCTTGTGCTGTTTGTATACGTTGTCGAATCATTTGGATCTTTTCTGTAGTCATACTTACTAACTCCGGTCCCAACAATGTTGCTTCACCCACCTCATTCCAGCATACTGGAGAGCGACACTTTTGTCCATACAACGCTTCGAATAGAGCCACGCCTATACTTGTCTGATAACTGTTGTTGTAGGAGAATTCCACCAATGGTAAATACTTATCCCAACTCCCTTTGAAGTCTAGAACACAAAGTCTCAATAGATCTTCAAGAGTTTGAATAGTCCTTTCCGATTGTCCGTCTGTTTGAGGACGATAAGCCGAACTGAATCGTAAATTCGTGCCCATAGCTTTCTGCAAACTGATCCAAAATCGTGAAGTAAATCTGGGGTCACGATCCGAAACTATGGATACTGGCATACCATGCAATCTCACAATCTCATTCACGTACATATGAGCAAGACGTTCAAGGGAATAAGTCTCTCATATAGGCAAGAAATGAGCAGACTTGGTTAACCTATCAACAATAATCCAAATCGCATCTATGCCTTAAGAAACCTTGAGAAGACCCGTAACGAAATCCATCGTAATGTGTTCTCACTTCCATTTCAGAATCTCCAGTGGTTGCAATGGACCCTTCGGTACTTGATGCTCCGCCTTTACACGTTGACAAGTCAAACATCTCGAAATAAACTCTGCGATCTCTCTCTTCATATTGCTCCACCAAAATGTATGTCGAAGATCACGATACATTTTGGTACTCCCAGGATGGATCGCAAACGGTGTGTTGTGTGCTTCCATTATGATTCTATATTTTAATTCAGAATCATTAGAAACACAAAGTCTGGAGTTGACTCGAAGTATTCCCTCTTCATCGATTCTTGCTTCTGGAATGACACCTTCTTTTTCATCTTCATCAGCTCCGGATCAGTAGCTTGAGCAGCTTTAACTTTACAATCAAAGCTGGTTCTACGCGTATACTTGACATCATCGCATTCGTTTCCACATATAATCTTCTACTCAACGCGTCAGCTACCACGTTCGCTTTTCCAGGATGGTATTGGATGGTATGATCGTAATCTTTCAACTGCTCAAGCTAACGTCGTTGCCGCATGTTGAGTTCCTTCTGAGTGAAGATATATTTAAGGCTCTTATGATCCGTATAAATCTCCACTTTCTCTCCGTACAAATAATGTCTCCAGATCTTCAACGCGAAAACGACAGCTGCCAACTCTAGATCATGGTAGGATAATTCCTCTCATATTCTTTGAGTTGTCGCGATGCATAGGCTATGACTTTTCCATGTTGTATGAGAACACATCCTAACCCTTTGCCTGAAGCATCATTGTAGATAACAAATCCATCCGAACCAGATAGTATTGTCAGAACAGGTGCCGAAATAAGTCTTCTTTCAAGCTCTTGGAAGCTCTTCTCGCATTTCTCGCTCCAAACGAATAAAACAGGAGCACCCCAAGGAGACGTACTAAAACGAATAAAACCGATGTCTAACAACTCTTGTAATTGGACCTTTAACTCCTGAAGTTCAATAGGAGCCATTCGATATGGGGTTTTAGAAATGGGCTTTGTACCGGGCTCAAAGTCAATAAAGAATTCAACTTCACGTTCTGGGGGTAGACCGGGAAGTTCTTCGGAAAATACATCAGGAAACTCATTAACAACGGAAATATCATTCAAATCTGAAGTATTCTGGTTTAGATCAGTGACATGAGCTAAGAAAGCTTGACATCCGTTTTTCAATAAACGACTAGCTTTATGACTTGATATGATATTGACTGATTTTAGTGATTTGGTGATTTGGATTCGTACAACAGGTTGATTAGGAATATGAAAACTAACAACCTTACGAAAATAATCAATTCTGGCATGGTAATTGATTAACCAGTCAATTCCTAAAATCACGTCAAATGCAAGTATTTTCAAAGATATAAGATCAACAGGTAAGGTAAGGGTACCAATCTGAATCAAGCAAGATTTGTAAACTGTAGATGTAACAAAGGTTTCTCCCAACGGAGTTTCAACAAATAAGTCAAAGTCTAATTTATCAGAAGTCAAGTTCAAACGTTGAGCACAAGCAGGTGAAATAAAAAAATGGGTAGCACCGGTATCTAACAACGTATAAACTTCGCAAGAGTTTATGATCAGCTTACCCGTAATCACCTCGTGTGGATTCCTCGCGTTTTGGGCTGTCACGACAAACGCTCTTTCAGGAATCACCGACTTTGACTTGTCTGCAACCGCCTTTGGAATCATCACCCCCGCTGAACTTGGTTTCGTAACAGGACAATCTCGAGTTATATGTCTTTCCTTTCCACAGTTATAACATGCTTTGAATTGTTGTGGACAGTTTGGGCTGATGTGTCCCTCTTTCCCGCACTTATAGCATACGACCGGTGGTCGTTCTCCTCCCCTCGAAACAGTTGATGCTGGTGCTGATGTTGACATCTTCGCGTTCTCATTGTTATACCTTCTCTTTTTGAAATCTCTTCCCGATTCGATTCTTCTACTATCATGGCCACGATTACCACCGGAGTGGTTACCGCTTCTGTCATACTTTCCTCCTCGCTGGTTGTCATTGCTCCGATGACTGCTGCCACCGGTACGACCTTGGTTGTGGTCCCTCGGTTGAACATAATCATTATCTCGTTCTAATAACTGGGCTCTGTTTACTACATCCGAATATAAAAAAAATTTATGAAAAATGAGGTATTGACGTATTTCGGGTTTCAAACCTCTTAGAAACATCCGTGTCATACGTTCCTCATTCTCCACCAAATGAGGTGCAAACCTGGACAGCTCCGCGAACTTAGCCTCGTACTGGGATACCGTCATGTTGTTTTGCTTGAGTCTGATAAACTCTACCTCCTTCATATGACGAATACTTTCAGGAAAGTACTTGTCATTGAACAGTTTCTGGAACGCTTCCCAATACATCTTGAGTGCGGCAGGCTGGGTACGTTTCACAGATTTCCACCAGTAATCTACCTCTCCACGGAACATAAACGTGGCAAATGGAACCTTCTGTTCCTCCGTACATCCCAAGACATCAAATATCTTGATAATTTGTTTAATCCACGTCTCCGCCTTGATCGGATCCGACTTTTCCAGAAACTCTGGTGGTCCCAATTCTTTGAACTGCTTGGCAGTAACAATTCGCGAGTTGTTATTATCTCCACCTGTATGTTGCACACTGAGTCTCCCTCGTCTGGTTTTTGCATAAACTGCAAAAAAACTTCTAAACATCTCATCATTTATCGTCTAACCAGCGTTGTTTTCAGGATGAACATTGTTTTCTTGTTGCACGTTCTCCTAGTTAGTAATTAAAGGTGTCTCCACGGTCTCATTCACTTCGTTGTTAACATTCTCAGCTGCCATTCTCAAATACTGCCATAAAATAAGGGTTAATTAAATAAATCAACATATCACATATTAACCCTATGCTCCGACTGACCAATTAAATACCACATAAGCTTAGGTAGGACATACTAGTGAAGGATTTACTCGTCTCTCCCCTCCTAGTTCTATTCCCCGATCTCCGCCAGAGATCATATCCCTAAGCTCTGATACCAACTGTGACTCCCCCAGAATAGGTCCAGTCAATCCAACCCATTCCGAGTCGCCAAATACATGGTACAGAATTCAAATACAAACTTTATATCATACGGTCGTGCAAAATACGACCACACAACTGTGAGTGTCAATACAAATATGTAGAAAATATTAAGATTCAAATTAAGTCCTCATTACAATTATTATCACACTATTTATCAGAAATAGTGAGGACTACTACTACTCTAACTCGGACCATCACTCTGTTCCCCGACTAGTTCTCGCGACATTCTCATTTCCTGAAGAGGACAACAGATGAAAAGGGTGAGCTCAACTAGCTCAGTAAAGAATATTATGACTAAGATAATGGAAAATAAATTATCGTTAACCTTTAATAAATCAGATAAAATATAATGGACAACCAATCTTAGATCAATATTCGCAGCGAAAATAACAATTCATTAGAAGAGTTAAGTAGAGAATGAAGTCTACTATCTTCTATGATTTAAAAGTCTATCATCAATATTTTATCCCTATAACATCAATCAATATACATCTCGAATCAATATTCATCTTTGCACTACAGGCCAAAGATATTCATTTGTATCATCAGTGGTCATGTTCATCTCAACACCTGTCATCTTTGCACTACGGCCAAAGATATTCATCAGGTAATCATTCATCTTTGCTCTACAGGCCAAAGATATTCAGTTATATCACCACTTAGAACTGAGGATGATGAAAAATCATATAAATAACGAATCCAGTGAAATAAAGGAATATTAAGGATTCGTATTTTAGTTTATCAAAATTCAAGAATATTCCATAATAATACTTTGTGGAGCAAAATTCAAGAATCAAGCTCAAAACTTAGATCCATTCAAAGATATGAACCTTAACAAGCAATTTGGACAAACAGAAAAAAAAAATTTATTTTTTCGTGAATAGTGTCGTATACGTGAATAGTGTTGTATACGTGAATAGTAATCTCGACGGAAAAAGTAATAATTTCATAATAAAATTCATGCCAATATTTTGGTATAATGATATTAAAAAGAATAGCATCATTTATGAAAGAAAATAACATCCCTTACCTCAAAAGAACAGTACTTCTGGCTGGAATATCGGATATAATACCGAAGGAAACTTGCACTGAATACTAATACTCAAAGTATTGAAATACTTATAAAAATACGCTCGATATCATAGAGAGAGAAAACTTCTGATTCTGGTGTGATTTTCAATTCTAACCTAAGCACCCTATTTATAGGAAAAGCTTAGGATGCCAAAGGAGACTAAAATAATAAATTATTATTATTATTTTTTAAATTTCCTCCGCCGCCGGCTGCTGCCCACAATCAGAATTTTCAACAAAAATGGGGCCCACCTTTTTATTAAAAAAATATTTATTTTCTGAAACTTCAATAATTCATAATAGATAGCCCCTTTGTCAGAAAAATACAAATTCTATGTCTTTTTATAGGAAATTTAATTCTCTACAACTTTGTAGAAGGAAGTTTTTCTAAATTCCAAACATAAATTATCCGAAATCCATAAACAGATGATTATCCACACCCAAAATATTGATAAAAACTCATCAGCGCTAATTCCTTCTTTTATATCCACAAAATAAATATTTCCTTATCATATAAATTAATAATTAATTATTCACAAATAATATTACAGAACTGCAATATTGACAACCAGGTCGTTCCTAGGAAAGAGGGGGCCTTCCGATAAGGACTTCTCCTTATTGGCGCGCAATTAAATAACCCCTCCTAGACAGAACTTCCTTAGACATTGTCAATAATGCTATCTAATAATATTATTCAAATAATATGAATTATTGAGTTGCTAATGTGAAACACTGTGCAATGACAATTATTGAATCAATAATACAAACTATCAACTGTAGCCATTATTGAATCAATCATATAAAATAGCAACGTAGCAATTATTGAGTCAATAAAATATCAATGTAACAATTATTGAGTCAATAATATAAAATATCAACGTAGCAATTATTGAGTCAATAATATAAAATATTGAACAGTAATTACTGTAACAATTATTGAGTAATGGCTTTTCACGTAAGAATCAATAATTAGAATTAATGTGCAATACCGTGTGCTACTGTGCAACACCGTATATCACTGTATTTTAACCACCGAATATTTTAACAGTACTAACGGTAATAACTACTCCGTTATTTTGTAAAAAAAACTATTTCTGTCGCTTTCTATATCAGACAGTTATTTCGTTGTGGGACCCACAAATAGCTGCGCCGTCGTACGAATATTCCCCGACAACAAGAATATTTCACAACCAAACGAATATTCCCCGACAACCAGAATATTTTATAACGACTTGCTCATTTTAAAATATTTGCACATTTCACCCATAACTTTCATATTTATCAAAACAACACCTTATTGTTTCGAAATAATATATAAAAAAATTAAATCTTTATTCATAAAAGTTGGGGTCTTACACGTATAATGAAGAAGTAATTTAATCTACTTCTACTTCTACTCCTAACCTAAACTAATACAATACCTAATAATCCTTTCTCTCTAAAACAAGAGACCTATTTATAGGAAAAATAAATTTGTACCCTAATTTAGATACATTCAACTTGGACACTTTTATTCCCATGTAGGTTTTAACTTTCTAGTGGTAATCAACTTCTCAAAGAGATCTTCTAGATAGACTTTCCTTTCTCTTGTTGGATTTGACTTGCACACTAAGATTGTTCCACCTCTTTCCTTCTCCTTGCAGGATTCTTCTTGGATATTTCTTACATGAATAAGAGTATTAAATATCGCTTGATCACCAAGATTTTGACTTTATTGCAATAAATATTAAACCTTACAAAATAAAATAAAATATATTAATTTAATAAACTAATATAATTAAAAGAACAAAATTAGGGATAATAAAATGTATGAATTATGTGTCTATCACTATACACACATTTTTGTTATATTAATAAGAAAATACAAACAATACAAATATCAAAATCCTTTGTAGCACATGGCAATTCTTGTTCATAAAGAATCCGGGTTCAACTCCCGTCAGCGGAATGATAGTTTTTTTTCTTAATTATGCAACAATTATAAGTTGTTTTTTCCTCTTTTTCAAAATTATAACTATATTTTTTACTCCATTTTAAAATTAATTATGTTTATATTTCAGGACTATAAATGACATGTTCCTAATTTGTTAATATATATATTTTTTAATTATCATTTCTAATATCACACCACAACCACTAATTGCTAATGAATTTTAGGAAAACATTTGAGAATATAGATTAGTATTATTAAAATTCATCATTTTAAAAATATAATTATAATTTAAAAATAGAAGGAGTACTAGAAAATTGTGTGCTATACCTTATAATTAGTTTTTATATTCATGTGGCTCAATGACCTGAATACATTCATGTAAAAAAGAATTATAAAACTATAAACATATAATGATAACCTAAATTGTCCAAAATGAATGGCCGGGGGTAAAAACAGGAAAAATCCACTAATCACTTCAATAACAAAGTGATTTTCATCATCATCAAAGAGCAGACAAAAATATGAAAATAAATATTGTTTATTTGATTTAAGTTTGTGTAGCACTATAATTATAACGATGTAAAATAAATATTTCTTTTTACTGCTTAGATTTGATTATTTACAAAATTATAATTAATAGTGCTCCACAATTTGAAATCAAAAATTTACTTGATATCACCTTGATGGGAGTGGTTAGTATAAAGTTAATTTTGGTCAATTGATCAATACAGTGTCGACACTTAGACGGAAGGTGATCCTTTTATCTGCGTATCATCACTGTATTGATCAATTGATCAGTTCCCATGAAGTTAACTTTTTGATAACTGGATCCCACCTGATTCCAAATATTTTCTCATTTACATAACCTTTAATGGGCAAGAAATAAGAAGCTGATCAATTCACCCTTCATGGGCTTCAATTGTGCTTTTCCATTCATTCATTCCTTCACTCCCATCACTTTTCTCACATTACATAGAAATTGTCAACCCCCTATAAATAACCATTTCTACTTCCCAATCCAAATCCACCTCCTTTATCTCCCTCACATCCTCCACATTTATTTCTTTCTTTTTGGTTTCATTGCATATTATTCAGTCACAAATCATGGCGGATTTTGATAAATTATTGGTGGTGATGATGATGGTGGTGGCTGCTGCCATTGCCTTTAATTCTGTTTCTGCAGATCCTGACTTGCTTCAAGATTTTTGTGTGGCTGATATCTCCGCTGGTATATATTTTTACAAACCAAAGCTAAAATCTCTTCTTCTTTTCTATTATATTTGAACACTTTTTGTTGCAACTCTTTTCCACCCGTATTGTTATTTTGCTATAAACTTTTTGCTAGAAAGATGGAAAACATACCCAATAAAAGGAAAGTAAAAGTTTTTAACATTTTTGAGTTATGGGTTAATTTAGCTCTATTTTTTCCCACCTTTCTTGAACAGTTTTTATAACATTGTTTGTTTTTGATGTCGTAGTGGAATTGCACGATCCATCCTACATCAATTCATCACACACATGTGTAGACTAGAGCTCAATAAGCATGTTGGAATATCTCCTCACCTAAAAGGTTAACGTATTAGGTTGAGACTCCACCATACTTATTAACCCGTTTATACTCTTGAATTTATCTGATAGATATGGAACTCATGTGAAATATCCCAACAGATGTTTTCACCCATTTGATCATCTCTCCATAATTTATGCTAGATTTTGTTGAATTGTAAAAGTGAAAACATATTAAACTAAGAAATAAAGAGAAATGTGTTGAAATGGTTGGACTTTACGTTTCTTGTTTCTTTCTGTTTTTTGGTATTATTAGATTTAGTTGAGTCGAAAAATGACTCTACGGTACTATGTATGTCTAGACTCTAGAGCTCAAACTTGTTTACTAAGCCTTTAACTAAACCCCCACTCACCCCGTCCCCCCTCCTCCCTCCTCCCTCCTCCCTCCTCAAATATATGGGATTTCAACTTAATTCAATTGTAACATATAACCAAACAATCCATTTTCCTATTCGTATGCAAAACAGGCGTGAAAGTGAATGGATTTGTGTGCAAAGGTTAATCTAAAAGTTGGACTACCTCCTCATCTAAAAGGTTAATCTATTAGGTTGAGACTCTACCATACTTATTAACCCATCTATACTCTTAAATTTATCTGATAGATATAAAATTCATGTGAAATATCCCAACAGACGTGATCACCCATTTGATCCTCTCTTGCTAGATTTTGTTGAATTGTAAAAGTGAAAACATATTAAACTAAGAAATAAAGAGAAATGTGTTGAAATGGTTGGACTCTATTTACGTTTCTTGTTTCTTTCTGGTTTTTGGTATTATTAGATTTAGTTGAGTCGAAAAATGACTCTACGGTACTATGTATGTCTAGACTCTAGAGCTCAAAACTTGTTTACTAAGCCTTTAACTAACCCCCCCCCCCCCACCCCAACCCACCCCGTCCCCCCTCCTCCCTCCTCAAATATATGGGATTTCAACTTAATTCAATTGTAACATATAACCAACACAATCCATTTTCCTATTCGTATGCAAAACAGGCGTGAAAGTGAATGGATTTGTGTGCAAAGGTTACGTAACAGCCGAAGATTTCTTCTTTGCCGGGTTGGCCAAGCCAGGACAAATCAACAGCTCAATAGGTTCAATTGGGGCTGCAGCCAATGTCATGAAAATCCCAGGCCTCAATGCACTTGGCCTGTCCATGTCACGAATCGACTACGCCCCTGGCGGCCTAAACCCGCCCCACACCCACCCACGTGCATCCGAGATCGTATTCGTGCTCGAAGGAGAGCTAGAGATGGGGTTTATAACCACATCAAATGTCCTCTACTCCAAGAAAGTTAAGCAGGGCGAAATTTTTGTGTTCCCAAAAGCACTCATCCACTACCAAAAGAACAATGGGAATGTTCCTGCAGCTGTTATTGCCGCATTTAATAGTCAGTACCCCGGTGTTCAGCCCATCGGCCCCTCGTTGTTTGCCGCCTCGCCACCGGTGCCGGATTATGTGTTGACGAAAACATTGCAAATTGATAACACAGAGTTGGAGAAGTTTAAGACCAAATTTGCACCCAAGAAATAGACGAGCCGTGTGTTTGAAGTGGTTTATTCATTCATTTATTGAAACTTGTGGTGTCTAGAGTTGTAAGTAGGGTGTGACATTCCAATTTCCTTTGTTTAGGAATTTAAATTTTTTGTAATTAAGTTTCTAAAGAAGTTGTTTTTCCTTTTAATAGTGACAATAAAATGTGAGGTTTTCACAATGACTCTTTTCTTTCACACCCTTTGAGTGCACCCTGAGTCAACCACCGGGTACATTCACGACTTTTTTAACATTTCATAATATCCAAAATGTTCATTTAAAGATTTAGGAGGATAATTTATCCATTAGTCTTACATTGTTAGGGAATTTAGTCAAAAATACTTTGACAAAAATATAAATTAGAAAAATGATATATACAAGTCTGCTTTCTATGTAGGTGGTCCGCAGCGACGGACAAAACCGTTGCTATAGGGTCTCAATCGGGCTATAATGACGGTTATGGGCTATGGCGTATAGCGACGGTTTTGGGCTATGACAACGGTTTTGATTCTATGGTGACAAATTTAACGACGGTTTTGTTCGTCGTTAAAAGTGGTCCGCATGCGGACCACCCACATAGGAAGCTCTCACTATATATATATTACGAATATTTACTTAAACTTTTTAATTGTCATTCACGTGAATAGAATTTTGATAATTTTTTTGAAGAAACGTGTAGCAAGTGGGACCCTCCTATAATTCATATTAATCTCATGTATTGTTAAATTTCACTATAATAATTTGGGGTAAATTTATCGCATAGTATGACTCATATTTTTTTTGTTTTTTCCGAGAAGTACTTTTTAGTCAAGATCATTACTCGCTAAAAATACTTTTGAAGAGTTATCAAACACCAAATGGGCTCTAAATAAGGGGAAGAAAAGACAGGGTGATAGCATGGGCTGAAATAGGAACAACAATGAATTCTTTCTTCTTGACAAGGGACATATAAAATCTGTTTAATTCAACCATTACCCCCAAATAGCATTTCTTAGTGATTTACATACATATACTATTAAAAGTCCATAATCCCAACTTGGCATAACATGACATAGCCCAAAGAGAATTGGACCATAACCCTCAGTAATCTTCTATCAAAAGCCCAAATAGATTAAATATAGTACATATTGGATTGAATATTTGCATCTTTGAGGGGTTTATAACCATCCTTGGGCTTAACCTAAGATAATTTTAATTATGTTAGAATTGAGCATAAAATTGATTTATGGAAGTCAAATAATATTGATCTTGATGGCCTAGACACTTTATGAGACTTATTTTATTTATCACTGCTATTATCTTATCTAAAATGAGACTTATTTATTTATTACTTTTGTTATCTTATCGTAGTTGTTTGTTTACTGTTAATCCTATTATAATAGTAATCTAGAGTTATATTTGTTTGCAAGGATAACAGTTGAGATTGAATTATTAATCATAAGTCCTTATTTGTTTTAAAAATTAGACTTTGGAGTTGAGACTATTAATCTAGGGATATCAAAATATTTTTGAATTTGTGATTATTTAATACCATGTACAATCATGTATTATACTCACTACCATTTGTGGACAAAATTAACTTTTATCTTTTTTTAAATGATCGGTGTATCCTATTCTATCTATACTCACACTACCAAGAATACGATCTCTTTGTTGTTATTGGTAGGGGTATAATAATATAAACCATAAATTTTTATCTAATCTTTTATATAATTATGGATAAAATAAACATAATATAAGATTATTTTAAATTATCTCATGAATAATCTCAATTTAAATAAATATATAATTATGACTATTTAATTTTAGAATTAATAGTGTTGAGAGTTGAGATTATAATTAATGAAAATATAGTTCGGTTCCTTTACGTGTTGTAGTACTATAGAATTTCCTATCTAGGCCCATAGTTTGGTTGGTTTAACTAGGAAATGTGGGTGTACTACTGTTCGGTTAATATAATATCTTAATTTTACCTATAAATAATAAAGAAATAAAATTTGTCAACCATATAGTTGAACACGATTTTGTAAAGAGAGAAAAATATAGGCTAATGAAAAGATCACGATTTTCTGTTGCCGCTTGCATGGCCAACTAAAATTGGTAGACATTTTAAGTCAATGGAGACTCTTTATTTTATGGTCCAGATTTAAAATATACGCTCTCTCATCTGTTATCATGATGTCACATTATAAAACATTTTAAATATGGACCATGAAATGGAGAGTCTCCATTCACTTGAAATGGAGAGAATTCTGATCCTCCGTTAGAGAAGCAACTGCTTACATGATAGTAATTGTGACCACATACATATATGGGTTTAGGTAAGGTATGAATATGGCATATTCAGCACAAGTGTTCCAGGGTGTGTGCCTCCAGCGTATCGGTTATAGCGACGGTTTGTCCGTCGCTAAATCACAGAAAGAACGATTTTCTGAACTATAGCGACGGTACGAACCGTCGTCATAGCTATAGTGTCGATTTTCTATATATATTATAAGGTCAGATTGAACCGTCACTATAGTCGGTACGCTGTCAAACTCATCCGTTGGAGGACTAGGATCCTCTTCATTTCAAGTAACTGGAGACTCTTCATTTCATGGTCCAGATTTAAAATGTGCGCTCTCTCTCCTGTCAGCATGATGTCACATTCTAACACATTTTAAATATTTTAAATATGGACCATGAAATGAAAAAAATCGTGATCCACACTGGTGTGGGCTCCACTTGTTTTAACGAATCACATGCAAGTCACAATTGCAAGTCTGGGGCTCAATGGTAAACATCACCGGCCCTAGGCTAAAGCCCAAGGTGCTGGGGCTTTAGGCCCACAAAAAACATCAAATTTTTAGGGCCCCCACTTAAATTTTTGTGTTATGTAAACATGTATCCTAATTTTATGAAAAAACTACGGACTTTTATTTCTGAAGTCTCGAAGTCTCGAACAGCACGAATGCTCAAAGAAAAATCATGTGGGTCTGCGCAAATTATAAAGAGAAATGAAGAGGCGATTAATTTCTCGATCTTCATTCATTTTTCTAATTACTTTCTCACCCATTAGTGCCTTAATTAGTATATAAAGAGAGAGAGAGAGCGACTGAGCGAGTGAGATGAAACACTGAAAATTGGAATCACACATCAGTACAACAACACATGTTCCAAAACCCTTCTTTCTCCTCCCCTCTCCTCGAGTGGCATATTGAAGGCTCAAGTGTTAAATGTTATTCCTTCTCACAAATTTCAAGTAAATTTCAGGTATTAATTCTATGTTTTAGGGTTTTGAAATTAATTGTTTTGTTTATGAGATTTAGAAGCATTGTTTAATTTAATTGGGCTTGATGACTGATTGAGTAGATTTGTTTATGCTATTATGGATTTGTTTATGCTATTATGAATCAAGTGAAAAATTTAATCTCTTTTAGGTTTTTTTAATTGTTTGGGAGTAGTGTTAGACTCTTAATAAAGGAGGCCCTATTTGATAATTAATTTATAGATAATCACGAGATTATGATGGAATTTTGTATATTTTTAAATTTTTATTAAAGAAAAAGAGAGAAAAAAGCTGATGAATTAGTTCAATTTTTAAGGGCCTATTTTTTTGTTGTCGCTTTATGTCCTTAAAAACTTAAGGCCGGCCCTGATGGTAAAAAAATTATTCACAAGGCTTGGGTGCACGAGGTCTTGGGATCCATCCTTGCTAAATGCAATAATGTTAAAATTTTAGTCAGATGTAGCAAAAAAAAAAGAAAAAAAAAAGTCATTCTGGGACCTGGGCAAGTCGTAATCCAGAAAAAAAGATGATCAATTAAATTTCGGGTAGATTGAATACGGCAGTGGGAAATTGCAGTATTAGTTTGCTCTGGTCATAGACTACTTCAAATTCATTCATTAAATATCAAACTGATTGGAGTTGGGTCACAGTGAAGGTAATGAGCTAAATTTCTACTGCTAAAAATTATTTAGATTTATTTATTTTCAAGTTTTCTGAGTTCTTTAAATTGTACAAACCTTGAGTTCTTTTGTTTCCATGCAATATAATAATCAGCAGCAGAAAACTGAGCTGGGGGTGAGCATTCAGTGCCAGAAATGCAAGACTGAAGTACTCAAAGCAGTAACAAAATTTCAGGCACATGTTTCAACTAATTTTACTTGCATAGGACGTACGGATGATATAGTAACTTGAGTTTCATTTTGATTCAACAGGAATCGATCGGGTATCCATGAATGGTGAGAAGGGAACACTAACTGTTATCGGAGATGTTGATCCTCCACCGGAAAAGCTGCTTTCTCCTAGCTGTAGTTAAGATAGACCTGACAATTTAGGTTAAAAACCATATAGTTAACCAAAATCACTTGAATCTATTGAATTGGTTAACTAGTTTTTATATTATCGGTTGATTCAGTTTTGAAGCCATATTATTAATTACAAATATGTGTTGGAACTAGTTTAACTAGTTTTGAACCATATTAATTTTGCATCTAGTTTTGTTTTAAATGACAAGAAAATCTATTACATATTTGATGTTATCTCTGGTCCTGCCTCTAAGATGGTGTTGAATCGGTGAATCCGCATGGAAATTCTCACATGGATTGATCGAACCCAAAGCTGGAAAAATAATCCGACCCTGCCCACTCCACACTCGCCCCCACCCCCCCCCCCCCCCACCCCCACCCCACCCCACCCCACCAAAAAAATATTTATTGATTATATATACACCCCCTATCCCGCGCACTCCGGCCCGCCCTGCCCCGCCCCACCCCACCCGCTCCCAAAAAAATAATATTTATTGATTATGTATACACCCCCACTCCGCCCATCCCCAAAAAAAAATAATATTTATTGATTATGTCTACACTCCCCCCCCGCCCCGCCCCGCCCCGCCCCGCCCCGCCCCGCCCCCCCCCGCCCCCCCCACCCCACCCCACCCCAAAAAAATAATATTTACTGATTATGTATACACTCTAATTTATTTTTTTTACTGATTATTGTAATAAAATTATCAATAATTTCATTAATTTTAATTAACTTAATAATTAGTAATGTAATTTTTTTTTGAAAGTGTCTATAATCACAAAATTAATGTTTTTAATACTTAAATTAGTTGCATCAATTAAAATTTTAATTTCAAATTTGTGTCTAAAAAATTAATATAAGACTCTTTTAATATAACAGAAATTATAGTGAAACTATACTTTGAAAAATAAATCGACCTGAATTCGACCCATAGCTAGACCTGGCAAAAAGAGGCACGGGCCCGCGGGTCGGCCAGCAAAAACATGGGTCATGGGCTTTATTATTGCAGCCCAAATAAAGCTGGGCCATTTTGACCCGGCCCGCCCGCTAGTTATTTTTTAAAAAATAACACCAATGTTGTTTGTGAGGGTTGAATACTAAATCTCCAAATTATTAAATAAGAATTCAAACCAACTGGGCTACAACAATTATTTATTTCAAATGCAATTTCCAAAATATTTTTTCTTCCTTTTCGAAATGATTTGTCCATCTGCAAAAAAGAGGTACTTATGTAATAGATTTATAGATATTTTCAGGCATGTCAGGGTTTACTAAAGGAGCTAAATCAGTTTTTAACATTATTTCAAAAGATTTTCTAGATCAGAATTGAAAACCATGACATTTGTCCTTAAAGAAAAGTAGGGATAAAGCATTGGCCCATGTTTGTGCATGTATTATGCTTTGAGGAACTGGTCAGTGCATCTCATGCGTGTTTAGTTTCTTCTGATACACCTTCCAAAATTAGGTGCTTTTACTTTCTTATATGTTAGTGACACTTATCTACAATACAGGTTTCTTCCCTCATTCACATGATATTTCTATTACTTTACATATAAAAAGAGCTGCTTACGGGTATTTTTTGCATATAAACTGAGCTAAGATGATTTTATATTTTAAAACGAAAATAACACAATTTATTAAAGTTAAATATTTATTTGTATTATTGAGATTGATTGTACATTTATGTATTTGTATATGTATAAACATATATATTCCTTTTGAGTTAAATTGACAAATTGCGTAGCATAATTTTGCAAAAAAAAAAAAAAAAAAAAAAAAAAGAAGAAGCCCGCGGGCCGGCCCGGCCCAACCCGGGCCACGGGCTTCACAATTTTAGGCCCAAAAAAAGCTGGGTTATTTTGGCCCGGCTTACGTCTAGCCTAGCCCGTCTGCCATGTCTACCCATAACTATTTAAATCCAAACTACGTAACCCATATTAAATATAGGTAATATGGTTTTGGTTCCTTAACTGACCCATAACTATTTTATGTAACCCAAAATTAACTCAAACCTATTTTTTGCCAAGTCTAGGTTAAGGGTGTAACAGTGAGCTGCTCTAATTCGACTCAAAATGTTAAATTCATACTCGAATTCGAATTGTATTTAAAAAATTCTACTCAGATTTGACTCGACTAGAATATTTATTATTCGAATTCGATCTGACTCGGATCAAATTATACTCAAACTACTCGCGAACTTCAAATTCAAGCTCGAATTCGAGTCTCCACATAATAACTAGTTTTATAATAAATATAATTATAAATTGAATTTGTTATTTTACTTATATATGAGAAAATATATTTACTATTAAACTTTACAAATATAAAATCACAATTAAAAATAAAAATAAAACAAAATAATAATAATTAATTAACCTAATTTGATTTAATTTTTATATATTATAAGAGAATGTATCGAGTATCTAATCGAATTTGTATCAATATATCGAATCACAATTAAAAATTCGAGTAGTTTGAATCTTAAACGAGTCGAGTATAACCTTGCTCAGATTCTACTCATATTTTTATTCGAACTATTTTTTATGCTCATATTTGAATTATATTATTAACGAATCCAAATTTCGCTCGTATTTTTTCGAGTCGAACCCGAATCAAGCCCGAACTATTTGACTCGTTTACTGCCTTAGCTGCCGTCAATGTCAACTTGTTGCACTCAGTTATGTGCCTCATGAGACCGGACAATGCTCCATCCTGTAAAAACATCCTTCCTGATATATACAGAATTTTCGATTAGTTTCAAGTTTGGGATTAGTGACTTCAAATAATTTAGTCCAACACCCTCCAAAAATGGCCAAAACCCCATATACAAAGAACAAAACCAGAAAAGTAGTACAAGTATAAAAGGGGCAAAATGGACTTTATATTTATCAAAGAAAAACATTCAGGACAAATCAACCATAAACCTGTATCAATTGAAATCAAACCAGATCACGGACAGAACAAATTTAGAGCGATAAACACAAGTACATAATCTGACACGGACAATGCAATTATGCATAGATTCCAAACCTAACAGATAGTTTTTCTATACTAACATATAGAACAGCCTAGAAGATGAGATAATAGACAAAATTCTTCCTCTGAATAATCTTCCAAAACACCCATCTTCTTAACCTTGACCTATTATATAAACAGCTCGAGCAGCTAGAAGTGCTGGACTTTAAATTTCCAGTCCCCTTGCACCGGATCATATGACACAAACTCGGCACCTTGTTCTGCTGTCTTCTTCATTAGCATCTCTTTGTACTTGTCAACCTTTGGACCGTCAATGTATTGTTTCCCAGTTTTTTTGTCAATACATTTGATGTTACATAGAGTTAACTCAGCTGGCTTGTTTAAGCCTTGCCCAACGACGGGTTTCTTGGTCTCATCCATATAAACAATCACCTCGCGATCATTGAATTGGACATGAGATTCGATATCAAGCTCCCGGACATCTGTCTCTCCCAAAAACTTGATGTTCCCATAACCCAGCCGCCCAACAACAAAGTCCTTCACATTGCTGCAGAACCCTGATTCAGAGCTTTCTTTTACTGCCAATTCCTCAATTCGTGGTTCAATGTAGTAGTCAGTGTGTCTGATTTTTGGCATCAACTTCAGTACATCAACACCACCAGAAAAACCCATGCTCGATAAAGAATATGTTATTTTGAGCGTGAGTTCATCAACAATTGCAGAATCTCCCTTTCGGGCTAGATGATCATCATGAACCCCATCGGGTTTATGGCTGTGTTCAGCAGAAGCAGCACTAATCTTTACTTGTGCTACTTTGATCCGAATTTCCTGCAAAATTGCAAGGGAGTTAGCTTTGAATCAGAATAGGCCAAAATAATAGTAATAAAGAAAAAAAGAACGATGATTAGAAGCAAAATGTACAATATAATGGAATTTACTGGATAAAGAATTAATGTTCCCCCACTACTACTCCTATTTTCCTATCCAAATAGGACCATTAGTGTCTTCAAAAACACAATGTAAGTAATTGCTTATATTTACCAGACTAATTATACCAACACCATTAATTAACAAAAGTTCGTAAGAACAATAGAAGGAAAAAAATAGAGAGAAACAGAGTAGATCTGTTTCTCTATGGGTAATGGTGGCAACAAAAGAGCTGCTTTGAAACCCGTCTCCTGCCTCTTTAAACTCTTAGACGCGTAGGAGGGGAAATTCCATGGAAATTTGAAACAAAGGTAGACATGGAATTCGTCTGAATAAATAGTCATGTAATTAATTGAAAAGAAAAAGTAATCAAGTTAAAGGCGCCTGTTGATACTATGACATATATATGCAGATAACTCCACATGATATAAGAATCAGAAAATTAACTAGAGACAGCATTAACAGAAGAAAGTACTTAAATGTGAAAGAGAAATATCTTCAAATTCTTTTTCTTTTCATAAACTACCGATCTTTCAATTTTGGAATTGATTCTGTTCCAGAACAATTCTCATATTATTTATCATCTCAAACCAGCAATAAATGTATGAGAGAAACAACCATTAGAGAGAGAGGATCCAGGAGAAAAAAGTTAAATGGTGTATCAACGTCTTACCATCTTTGTTCTGATACAAGGAACCATCCACACCAGGTGCAGACACCTTCACGGAAACATTACCTGAAAGGTAATAATATGTCAGAAGTTAGAACACAGTACATTTTAATATTAGACAATCATAAATGTAATTAAAAATTTAAGAAGGGACAAACGTGAGAGTTACAGAAGATCAATTGATCTTTCATTACTCGTGCATTTATACTACTTGAGCCATAAAGAAGGTAACTATTAAAATGTGAAACTTAGTACTATGAGTCTATCATTTATTCTTATACCTACATATCCCTATTACTAAAGTAATAGTTTCAATGATCTTAATATATTGAAATTGTGGAATTCAGAGCAAATTGTGCTTATTTCGACAAGAACTTACCATTCTCATACACATGAATGGATGTATACTTAGCCACAAACGAATTCTCAAAGTTAGCCATAAGATTCCACTCTTCAGTTGGACCAATAACTAAAGATCTTGGATTCTCCCTAGGCAATAGAGCCTCTGTGTTAGGAGTCATGTGAGCATCACTGAAAAATGGCACCTGCAAATAGCATTTAAGTGACCAACTAACATACCAATATTTTCATGGTTCTCTTTCCCATCCATTTAAGGAGGGGGAAAGGGAGAGATCATAATCTTAATTAAATGATACCAATTTCAACTTGTAAATGATTTTTACCTTTGGACCATCTATTTTAGGATTGTATTTCGGAGTTGGCAATCGATTTTTTCTGTGACATAGGTGTCTGATAGTCAGCAGGGAGGAACTTTTGACAGGAGAAGGCTTTTCAGAGACCTGTTGATAAAAGAAGTAAGTTTTATAATGTGCAACTGATATGCTTATTAGTAGCTTTTCAAAAACATATTGAAAACGATAAAAGACTTGGTGTTATCTAGTGAAGAAACCAATATACATGTTTGCGTATTATCATCTTTATTTGCTTATTGCTCCTTGTCCTTGTTAAATTTGAATTTTGTGTGTTTACTTGTGTCATTCCATGATATGCACACAAGAAAACTGTGTACGTTTTCGTAGAATCATGCACAAGACAAACATTCCTCATAAAATGCAAAATCAATCTATATGTCCTCAATCATAGTTAACAAAGTAGAGCTTATTTACCATTTACAGCATGTTCTTGTACCCAATGACAAATAATGTTTGTATATGCACAAAACTTACAGGTATACAGGAAATTCCATATCTTACTACTGGTGTAGTTCTAGGGCCATCAGTTGACATCTGGGGCACTGTAGGCAATGGTCCGAAAGGGCTAGCAACAGGTAATTGCTTGATACCGTCGGTGCTCTGATAGGGAAACCTGAAAAAGGTATGATCATACATGAAGTAGTAAGGAACATTACTAATAATAATTCATATCATTCTAGGAAATGACAATTGCAAGAGAGATTTTGTTTTCCAACAACAGCAAAAAGATCCTACACGAAAGTTCGTTACGTGCTATGGCACAAAATAAACAACACTAATGTACATGGCATATAACAGAAGCTCTACTAGATATTGCAGGCGGAGATATATTTTACTTTTTTGTTTTCCTGCAACAGCGCAAAGATCCTACGTGAAACTTCGCTTCATCTTACGATACAAAATAAACACCACTACTGTACATCGCATTTAACAGAAGCTCATCAAGATATTTCAGCAATTGATGATCTCCTTATCGGAGAAACCTATATGTATAAATGATAGTGAAACATGATGCACTCTTTATATTTTCATATAATATCCAAATATCACCAGCAGTAAATATATTGACTCATCTGAAAGAACTAGGGTGCCTGTCCAAACCAAGAACTGAATGAAAAAATGCAATATATCTCTTACAGTCAAATTGTTCATACTAAATTCTGATCACTAGTACTAACAATTATTTAATTCAGGGGAAGGAATATAAGAAGTCAGAGATGAAGCATACTGTTGAGCTGAGGTAATTTGTCCACCAACTTCTGTAACGCCATCAATGCCATTTGCACCTTTCAGATGGGCAAAAATAAAAGTTAAATATCAGACGATGAAATCCAAAGTATTGAATCATTAACAGAAAATAGTACGACTTTAAAGACTATCTATGTTGAACTACTAGAGAACGCACCTCCTGTTTGACTAGTTTGTGCTTGCTGAAAAGGAGTGGGGAAAGAAGGCTGCATTATAGACATAAAAAAGACATTCTCCATCAGAGCAAAGCTCCAATATAACTATCCAATGTCAAATTAGAAGAAGCATCCTAAACTATTACATGTATTATCCGGTATGGTATACTTGAATAGAAGTTTACCTTGAATCCAGGTGTTGTTGATGGAAACGTGAAAGTGTTTGGGTTGCCAGATGAACAACTAGTAATCTGTTCGGATAAAGAACTTGTCTGAGTGACTGAGGGCGTAATTTCTACAAAGCTAAAGCCAGGACTAGGTCCTGAAGCTGTTCCTGGTGCTACAGTACAACTGGAGATAGTGGGAGGAGGTGGAAGAAAAATAGATGGAGCCAAAAGAGATTGAGTGCTACTGTTAGGTACAAATGCAGCGGGTGTCGCTGTTGCGGAAGTAGAACTACAGATAGAAGGTGATGATGCAAAAGCAGTTGAAGTATAATTGAATAAATTGGGTCCAATTACAGATGCTGTTTCTGGAGCCAATGAACATATAATTGACGGAGATGATGTATATGCAGTTGAAGTGGGTGGACTGGACAAAAATGAGAATGTGGGTCCAAAAGCAGGGACAGACTGAGTTAGTGAAGTAGAAGCACAGCATGATTTGTCCAAGAAAGAGTTGGCAGGGGACAGTTTGCTAAAGGCTGGAAAGGTAAAGGCTGATGAAGTTTGATGAAGAAATGGATTAGAAGGTGTTGAGGTAAAGGGATACTCAGATGAGTGACACGTAGGTGACACAGATCTGGCAAGAGAAGGAGATGGTGCAAAAGTAGGTGAGCTAAAGGGACCGGAAAGAGATGGGGAAGAGTTAAGTCCAAATGGTGGGGCCGTCACTGTTGTGCTAGAAGGCTTGGATGAAGCTGTCCAAATTGAGTTACCAGAGGACGATGTGCTAAAAGGAGGCCAACTAAATGCAGGTTTAGACACTTCAGAGCTTGGAAAGTTAAAGGATGGTGTTCTGGGAAATAGATTTGATGGGATAGAGGAAGATATAGGATTCAGAGATGGGCTATCAGATCTAGACATATGATTATTAAAAGGATTTGACTGTACAGAGGCAGGACCAACTCCAAATTCACCTGCAGATTGAAATTAATCAATGAAGAAAAAGAAAATACATCTTTTGCTACCAAATGGTGATGGTCAATACACAGAAAAGTCAAGCACACATACCTCTATTCTTGAACTGATAGTCCTCCCACCTCAATTCTTCATGGCTTCTATTTTGGTAAACTGGCATAGCAGATAATGACAACAGACTTCCAGCACTGCTTCCACCATTTACCTCGAGGGTTCCAGTGTATACCACTACTTTGCTTCCTCCATATTGGCCAGCAAGAGCTGACTGTCCAGAGCCTATGCCATCAAATGTGGATATTCTGACTTGTGTTCCTGCAATTGTACACGGTTTTTACTACTTCTCATTGGTAACCAAACAATTGGTATGACATTGTAAATAAGCTGGCCAAATGTGCAGGCCAGACATAAGAATTCAAGCATACTTTTATCTCCTAACTTATAGTCCTCCCACTTCAATTCTTCATGGCATTTATCTTTATGAACATGCATGGCAGATATAGACACTAGTCTTCCACCACCATCCACCTCAGCAGTACCAGTGTAAGATGTTAGTCTACTTCCTCCACGTTTGCCACCAAAAGTTGATTGCTCAGAGTCTATAATCCCAAATGTTGGTGATCTGGCTTGGTCTCCTGCAAAATGAGTAGAATTAATTACTACATTTAATTGTTAATATAACAAAATACATTATTAACTTCTCCTATATTGTGACTAGTCTTTTACCCAAACAAAATCATACTCTGTAGGATTTGAACCTACGACATGGCTTTTTTAAAAACCCATGTTCTACCAAACTGAACTAAGAGCGCTATCTTTTCAGTAAATTAAGTGTTAGAAGATGATGATCAAGTACATGTTAACTTCTCCAATATTGCAATTAGACTTACCCAAACAAAATCATGCACTGTAGAATTTGAACATATGACATGGCTTTTTAAAAACCCACGTTCTACCAAACTGAACTAAGAGCGCTATCTTTTCAGTAAATAAAGTGCTAGAATATGATCGTGAAGAAGTTTCTAAAACATGCCCATTAGAAATTCCACAAATTGACCACTAGTTAGCAAACCAAAAGTTTGTGCACCGCAAGTGGGACCATACAATTATTACTTGTGTCTATATCACACTCCCCACCCCCACCCCCACCCCCACCCCCCCAAAAAAAAACATAAATAAGAAGATATGATGTAGAATGATCAGGAATTGTATTGGAACACACCTAAACATATAAAAGCAGGAAGTTATATATTAAAGGAAATTCATATTTCCACATGAAAATATGATATCTCCACATGGCTCCTCTCACATGAATATTGAGTGGGACCCATGAGGAACAATCATATATCCTTGTGGAAAACTGAAAATATCAGTTCTCATAATAAAATTGTCTAATAATTTACGTAAAGTACTAACCACCAAAACCGGATGAAGAGCCCCATATTGCAGGAGATGATGTAGTAGCTACTATTGATGTAGATGATAGAGGAGAAGCAGTTGCTCCGAACACGCCAGTTGAAGCTCCACCAAATATTGATGTTCCTGCCTGTAAGCCAAAAGGTGCTACACCACTAGCGGGGGCAGACACTTCTGCACCATTTGGATTGCTACTTTGCCCAAATATGTATTGGGATCCAAATGGGCTGGAAGGCACTGAAATCAAATGGAAGACATTTCTTTTGTTGTAATTCAGGATAGCAGTGACTACCATTCACCAACAACTCAAGAAGAACATGAAAAAATTACAGCCTTCAATTACTAACATAGCAGTTTTCAAAGAATCCATAAATCTAACAATTATATTGGGTGCATCCATGGAGCATAAGTAAAAAAGACATCGTGATTCATGAGAAGTTTAAGTCAAAGGATATTACAATCTATGTCTCTATGCATTACTAATTTAAATTTATAACTATTTTCCTGAACCTGGCCACACAGAAAAATTAAGATTAAAAGTTATAAACATGAATGCACATGCCGAATGAGGGAGAGGAAAATTGTGACATGGTGATAAAATATAAAAAAACAAACACGTGGTTAAAGAAAATATTAATAGATTTATCCAGAGTCCAAATTCCAGAAGGCAAGAACAAACAACAAATAAAAGACATTAAAACAGATTTAGTAATTTGTCATGAAACTCATAACATCACCAATATATAATCCTAGTCTTCACAAAGAAGCTAGTGATATAGAAGTTTATATCCCAACAAATTCATAAACAAGAAGATACGAGAAACAAAGAAGAGTTCTACTGGCAAAATCAACTAAAACATATAAGAAGCAGAAGTTATGGTAAAATATCGAAATTTAGTAACCTCCAAAACCTGCCGAAGTCCATCCAAATGCAGGAGGAGATGGAGTTGTGAATGTTGATGAAGATGCTCCAAACAGCCCTGCTGGAGGTCCACCAAATACTGAAGCTCCTGTAGATGAGCCAAAACTTGTGACGCCACTAGTGGTCGCAGGCACTTTACCATTTAGATGGCTACTTTGCCCAAATACATATTGGGTAGAAGAAGAATTGATAGAAGCTGCTAAGAAAACAAAAGTTACCATTATGTGCACCACAAAATTGGTCCTACTGAAAGCATAGTCCCAACAAAACATATAGTATACAGATATGTAAAGGTGAAAAAATGGGCAAAAAAAATACAAAGATCATGATGATTTCAGATGTTTTGGCTTGCTTTCTGGAAATCATTGTCACAATTACAGGTAATCAAAACCTCCTGCTTTTTCCAAGAGAAAAAAGGATTACTCCGATACAAGTATTAAAATCAAACAATAGATTATATTTTGTAGGAATTCGGTATATCAATGTCGATTGCTAACCAAATACTCAATAAGGACAGTAGAAATATACAGATTTCAATAACTTAAAAAAATGATTCCACAGAATCCATAAAATTTTATAGAAGTATATTTTGTCTTGCTTTTCTGGAAAGCATTGTTAAAATCACAAGTAATCAACCTCTCCACTTTTTCCAAAAATTATTTTTACATGGATAGATAATATTATGTAGTAATTCGGAATATCAATGTCAATTACTCACCGAATACTCAAGAACAGTAAAAAAGTAGAGATTTCAATAACTAACAAAATGATTCCAATTTGCACAGAATCCATAAAATTTTACAAAATTAAATTGTGTGACCTGGTGCATGTGAAATAAAGACTAGAAAAATTACGAACTTTCTATAAAACAAAGATTATACAAATTGTATAGGTATATACAAACAACAATTTCCCTAAACCTAAATACGCACAAAAGTTGACATAAACATGAAAAATATGAACATATGTGCGGTATGATATTTATGATTATCCTAACATGAAAATTATAAATTAAAAACAAATTATTACAGAAAATCGGAAAATATCAAACTGTAACCCAATTAAACAAGAATTAATGACAAAGAAACAAACAAATAACGAAATCGGTCATAAACACCATAACTTCACGCCCTAAATTCACAAATTAAGCACAAACAGCATATTGAGTCGTTCAAACAAAGATTAAATACGATAAATCAAACAAAAACTATGAACACGAACTACTACAAATACAATCATGCGTGTATATCAGTATATATGTGTAGTTAACGAGATATATAATGAATGTGGATACTTACGAGTAGAAGAAAACATGGCCTATCGCAGATTCTGATGGGAGAGGAGACAGAAAGTGAGAGCTAAAGTAGTGTGGAATTATGGAGATTCAGGAGAATTGATGCTTGGGGTTTATATAGGGGATTGGGACGGAGTCGATTAACTAGCAGAGTAGCTTTATTTTGAAGCCCATTAGTGTAGGCGAAATTGGAAACCCTGTAGCTTACGTGTAAAGCTAATTCGCGCGTATTAGTAGGGGAGTAGTTAATTTTCTTCCGTTTCTTTCAATTTTTCCCCATACTTTATTCTAGTTACATGGGTTACCCATAAACAAATAACTCTCTTAATCCGACCCGGGATAAATCAACTTTTAGTGTCTCTACTGTGACTCGATTTACAAATTGGTACCTCAACTAAAAAAAATAACAAATTGATGCTTGTACTAGAAAAAAATTACAAGCTAGTAATTATACTTGTATATTTATGTAAAATCGTTGAATTTAACTAATGGACAAGATTGAAAAGTTTTAGTAGGCTATCAGATCCTATGTGAATAATGACATTTGTATCGGGGACCCATCGGAAGTCGAAAGTGAAGAAAAATCTCCCTCTTAGTTACTGCACATGAATCACGTGAGGATGACCATTTGCCTCCTTCATCCTCACTTTCGATGGGTCCCAAATACAAATGTTATTATTCACGTAGGATATGTTAACCTACTAAGACTTTTATGTCAGGTTGGTTAGTCAAATGTAGCGATTTTACATAAATATTCAAGTACAATCACTAGCTTATAAATTTTTTTTACTACAAACACCAATTTATTTATTTTTGAGTTGGGAGTCGAGTCTAGGTTTAGGCACCAAAAATTGATTTATCCAATCTAACTTAGAGTTTTGTTTGACTTTTAGATTTTATAAATAATAAAAATTTATGCAACACATTTATTCAAGAATTAATGAATTGTTATACAATAAGTAATAGTTAGCCTCCGTGTGAGCGCTTGAAATTTTTTTGGTTTGTTTTGTGAGTAATACTCCATTCATTTCAAAATTAGATATACAATTTGACTTTAAAGTCAAACAACGTCATATTACACTTCAAAATTGAAATTGGTATGACTCGTACAAATTTAGGATAAAATAAATTTTGTGATTAATAGATTTTGTTATATATTATACAATTACATTTATTGTATCAACTAAAATTAAATAAATTCACATCAATTTGAAGTTTAATATGCCGTTGTTTGAGTTCAAAAGTCAAATTGTATCTCTAAATTTATAACAGAATGAGTATTATTTTAAAATGTTAATTGGAGAATTAGATACATGAATTTTTTGTGTGGGATGATTTTAAACTAATACCAATAAAACCCCATTCCCCTTGACAGAGCATCACAATTAATTTTAACAACATGAGTAGGAGGTGAAGCTCATCAGCAACTCAACTCAACAATCTCACGAATGGGTTATTAATTTGACTTCAATTTTAATTTTACCGCAAGGTTGTTACACCTTCATGAGAGTTAATTCTAATCATCATAAGAAAAATTAGTATTATTTAAATAATTGCATTTGTAATAAGGAGTAATAAAGTGGACTCACACTCAAAACTTAATTGCGATTATTTTGTTTATAATTTGTGCATATAGTATACATACACGTATTCCAGAGATTTTTTGGACTTTGAACTATTTCATTACATACCTAAGATTAGCTTTGCTCTGTCAGACTTCATACCAATTCATCAAATTTCAAACGGATTGACTACGGCAGAGGAAAATTACATATGAGTTATGACACAAACTCCGCACCTTGTTCTGCTGTTTTCTTTATTGTTTCTCGATTTTTCTGTCAACACATTTGAGGTGGCTAGTTAAAGCATTGCCCAATTGGGGTTTTCTTGGGCCCATCCATATAAACAACCACCTCGCGATCATTGAATTGGATGTGAGATTTCGGAACGTTTAAAAAACATTATAATAGGTACTCAAAAACGTTGTGATTAGCAGTGTCATCTATTAGACACAAATAGACAGCGTTTTTAAAAAGTTATCTTCTGACACATTAGACAACGTTTTTTTCTAAAAAGCGTTGTCTATTTGACACAATCCACAACGTTAAAAAACGTTGTGTATTTGACACATCATACAACATTTTTTTTTAAAAAGAGTTGTCTATTTGACACATTACACCACATTTTTTTCCTAAAAAGCGTTGTCTATTTGACACAATCCACAACGTTTTTTTTAAAAAAAAACGTTATGTATTTAGTACATTACACAACATTTTTTTAAAAATCATTGTCTATTTGTTTTCCATAAGATATAATACATGCATATATATAATTACTACACATTACCCTCAACAGTACCAAACAAGGACAACTAATGCCATGATATATAGCTAAAAAAGCTCTAAATTCTCATTTAAAGCCAAAATGTAAGCATTCTATGTTTCAAAATACCATACATCCCAATAATACCATACCGTTTCAAATTCACTTTTCAATATAATTACTCCTACGTACATTGAATTATGAATTTGACTACATCCACAAAATATACCAAACTATCCATAAAATTAAGATGTTGGTCTCTTCTTGTGCTAGCTCCACTGTAGTCAGTTTCTATCTCAGCATTTCATTCTCCTTATTTGTCTCAGCCCAACTGATTTTACCTCCACTAGTGTTTATCTGAATGCCCGTATCTAATTGTTTCCTGCCCTGCTCCATTACCTAAAATCAACAAAATAAATAAATACCTTTAAGTTCCAAGCAGTATTGTTGTGGCGAAACAACTATAAAAATATCGGTGGGCCTAGCATTTCACAAAAGCTAAAGATAAAAAAGCAGTGAAACAACCATAAGGAACCTTCATTTGAAAGAGAACTGATGTGAATGTGACCATGTGGTGATCATGCGAAGGCCTGGGAGAAACTGTGTCATATGCAAAATATCAAGAAAATAGGAATATATCTAGCAATGATAGGCTAAGAACCCATCAATAGTAATATAAGCTAGTAAATCTACCATCATCATGTGCAGAAATATAAAGAAAATAGGAATATAATCAACAATCACAGGCTAAGCAGCTATCAATATTAATCTAGCATATATGTATATGAAGCGTAACACAACCCATAATACAACACTCTTCCAACTGAAATGAAAAGGTATAAAGCTCCAACAATGACTGCAAAAAGTTCTGCTTAATATTATGAACTTATCACTAATTTTGTAAGAAATTACCTTTAAGTTTCTAGTCTTTCAGGGTCCCTCTTCCTCAGAGTGTACTAGTGTAGTAGTTTTCTTGCTGTTCAACTTCTGCTTCAGCAGCCCTTGAAAGATCAACGGGAAGGCTTGTAACTGCAGTCATCTCCTATGCTGATAGTAATTGCTTGCTTGCAAATCCCTCACAACTTAGTTATCTAAATCCATTTGATTAACTGCTTACCCGAGTAAATTGGAATTGAGTTGATCCTTTTGAGATGTGCTGTCCATCCACCGACATAGTTTACAACACCACTTGTATCTACTTTTTCAGTTCAACCTGAAGGATGAAACAGCCTGAAAGGACCCAAAAGAGATCAATAAATTATCAGCCGTTGACAAAGAGTGCTAAAGGTTAGGCAATCCATTAGATTAAGAGTCAAAGGAACCTCCTTGGTTCGACCATCAATCAACATCACTGGTTATATTCATTTGGCATTCATATTACCCATAGAAATAGAAAATTCATATCATGAAATATAAAATAGCCTGGCACTAGGTACCGGCTGGACCGGGAGCATGTTGGACCATCAATCAATTAGATGATAATTTCTTAAATGGAAATGCCTACATGGTGGCTGACAACTTCATCACTAGCCGGTTATATTCATTTGGCATGTTGGAGTCTCTCAAAAAAGTGATGCAATTACCATTGGCTGCTTTCGAGTCAATGAGTTTTGCTGCCACTCCTGGGGGCCTTTGCCAGCTTCTGTCCAATCCACTGACCTATTGAAAGCAACAGCTCAGTAAGCTTCATGTCAAGAAAACATGAAAAAGGAGGGGGGAGGGAAATCATTTTGCCCGGGAAAGTTGGTGAAGGGGTTGGTTTCTTTTAACTAAGAAAATATTGACCAAGTTAGTTAGATTACTAAACACATACCAGATTCTCTGCGAAAGCATTAACTTTCCCAAAAGATTCCAATCTGGTAAAATCCGGACCAAGCCCCGTAATTACAATGCTGACTGAAGCAATTTATTCAGCAACTTTAAAATTCATGAGCAACTACTCAAGGGGTCATGGATCAACCAAAAATGCTCAGTCATTACCATTTGAACTAGAAGAAGTTTCAGAAGGGTAGAATGCAGTCACAGACTTAATTCCGTTACCTTCTCCTGCACCTAACTTCCCAATCTGCAATCAGTAATACTTGGGTTTGGCATTATATCTATCGAATAGTTATGCACGGACTCAAAAACACTGCATATGATTAGGATATGAATGGCATCATAAACTGCTGAGTGTAGCCATTTATGAAAAATTAAAGGGGAGCAGTTAGACTATAGAACCTTCTATTTAATACTCAAACTCATTGTTAAAATTGGAAAATCATCCTGTCAATGTTCAAACCATGAAATTAAAGCAAATTTTATAGCATACTATTAATACACCATTCTTTTCTTTCTTCCATTTTTTTTTCCTGTTTTGTGGAGGCATCCACGGCAACTATCTTTTTCGAGGGATGCACTGGCAACCCCTGTACTCAAAGCTCCATTAGTTTTGAAGCTATGACCTATACCTACAAGAGTTCAATGCTGCTCACTACCACAGTACCACTAACCCCTTGGGCCATAAAGAAGCTAACTATCAAAATGTGAAACTCAGTACTATGAGTCTATCATTTATTCTTACACCTACATATCACTTTACTAAGTAATAGTTTCAACCATTATAATACATTGAAATTGTGGAATTTAGAGCAAATATAAACTACCGTCCTTACTTACCAAGAACTTACCATTCTCATACACATGAATATATGTATGCTTAACCACAGACGAATTGTCAAAGTTAGCCATCAGATTCCACTCTTCAGTTGGACCAGTAACCATATATCTTGGATTCTCCCTACGCAATAGTGTCATCACTGAAAAATTTCACCATTGGACCATCTCTTTTAGGATTGTATTTCAGAATATTAAATATTATATTATTATATTTAGTAATTTTTTTAATAAGTATTTCAGAATATTAAATATTATTTTTTTTTCAAAAAGTAATAATTATTAAAAATATTTATTTTAGAATATTAAAAATAATAATTATTTTATAATATTAAAAAATTAAAATTAAAATAAATATAAATATAAATATAATAATTATTCAAAAAAAAATTAAATTTTTTTAAATAATTATTATTTTTAATATTCTAAAATAAATATTATATTTAGTATTCTAAAATAATTATTATTTTTAATATTCTAAAATAAATACTATCTTTAATATTTTAAAAGTTAATATTATTTTTAAAAATAATATTTACAAAATTATTTTTTCCTTTTAAAATATTAAAAATAAAAAATATTTATTTTAAAATATTAAATATAATTATTAATTTTTTTATAAAAAAATTAATATTTTATTTTTAAATATTAAAAATAACTATTTTTAAAATAATTATTTTATTTTAAAATATTAAAATAATTATTATTAATAATAATAATTTATTTTAATTAATTAAATATTATTTTTTTAAAATATTAAATATAATTATTATTTTAAATTTATTTTAAAATATTATTATAATTTAAAATATTAAAATTTTGAGTTGGGTCAAACTGGGTTAGGTTGAGTTAAATTTAATCAAAATGAGTCGAATTTAGGTTAAAATAGATTGAAGAAATAGAAACAAAAACGCCAATAAAATATCACTTTAAAGACCTAACTGACGAAAATAATATTTTAAGGACGACTTTAAAAATAAATGACAATTTGAAGGGACAGAAGTGCTAATCAGCCAAAATTAAATAATTATAAGACGGAAACATGCCGAAAGACAAATCGGAAACACCATTAGCCTAGATTTAACTAACAGATGCGATTTAAAGGCCAGATAAACAACTCCTTAAAATCGACGAATCTCAACAAAATCGATAGCTAGCTAGGTGGGTTATCAGAACAAAAACATAGATTAAAATCATCCACATGAAAGCCTCCATCAAAATAGAAGATGCAAACAAACCCAAAGGAGAGAAATCAACCCCAAACCAAAAGATATCAACCACAAACAAACAAACCCGTTGGGAGCTCAACCCCAAACCAAAAGATATGTAAATCCAAAGGAGAGAAAGAACAGGGGAGTTCAAAAGGAGACACCTACACAACCCCAGATCTGAGTAACGTTACTAGAAAATAAAAATAGAGGGGAAAAGTAAAAGAAAAATCCGTGCCTATCATTTTCTTGTTCTCTCTCCTCTGCGGCAATGGCGGAACTACCCAATCACTTCATCTTTCTCTGGTAGTTTTAGGTTTGTAATTTTAAGATATGAATCAGGACATGAGACGAAGAAGACGATGAGTTCATTTGGATGGATGAGTTGTAATCTGAGAAAATTTAAAGTTAGAGTTTTGATTTTGGGATTTTTCCCCAGAAGAGATAAAAGAGGAAGATGGGGAGATGTATGAAGAAAAAGGACGAACACAAGTATTTGATTTTGTTTTGATTTTTTTTAATGTTTAGTTATTAATGTTGTTTTTTTATTAAGGAAAGTATGTTTTGTTTAACATGAAGTATATTTAATTGATTTAAATTTGATTTATCTTGGTAAATAAATTTAATTTAATGAATGAAAAAATATTTTAATTTTATTAGTTTTTGTTGCTATTTATTATGTTTTTACCTTTTTTTTAAACATTAAAATGTTTTATTACGTTTTTGCCTTTTTTACACCTCTAAAAAATTTCCACATCAATAAATATTTTCTTTTAGCTTTATTTTTTTGTTGCCACGAGGGAAAAAAGCTGAAGTAATTTAGCCTCGATCCAATTTTTGTAACGGGATGAATCAATTTCAAAATAATAATTAGTCTAATGAGGTAATTTAAAAAATAAAAAGTTCAGTGGTGTATTAAGTAAAACGTGTCAACTACGATGGGTAATTCATTAGTTTTACTGTAAATAATGTATGTGATTTTCTCATTTGGGCATGAATGTTTTGTTAGGCATGAAATGTTTACGTTGGAAGAGTGAAGGTTTTTTAGTTTAGAGGGTAGAGATGTAATTTATCAAGACAGAGGAGGGACAAAATAATCATTATATTTGGTCAAAATAACTTATTAAAAATAACTTATAAATTATTTTATTTTAAGTAACAAATTGTTACTTATTATTTTTGACTTGTGAGTCATAAATATAAGTCATTTCGGAACACTCAAACAATAACAAATGACTTATAAGTTGGTCATTATAAGTCCTAAGAGCAACTCCAGCAAGACGGAGCTTGCGTGATTCCTAGACTAAATTTAGTCTAGGATGAAAATGTCGCTCCAGCAGATAGAGTAAATTTAGTCGGGCCATTTTTTTGGTAAGCCAATAGACCAAATCTGCGAACCGAAATCTCGTGGACTATAATTTATATTATATTTAAATGGAAGGCTCGGTTGGAGGAAAAAAACAGAGTAGGAGAATAAGGAGGTTGAAGAAGAGATGAAGAGATGAGGAGAATGAGAAGGAGAAGGAGGAGTTCACATATGAAGGAGACGAAGGGGGAAGGGCGACAGGATAGATCTGAAAATTCAGAACGGTAATAAAAAATTATCAGAACGGTAAGAAAAAGAAATCAACGGCTAGAAAATGAAAATCTATAAATATGTATCATTATTCAACACATTTTACCATCTCTCAATCAATTACTTCCACATTTAGCAATTGTAAGTATTTTGTTAATTATTGTATTTTTATTATATTTAATTTTAGTTTTTATTGGTCTCTTTAATTTATTTTTTTGAATTCATTGATTATTTTAATTTTTTTTATATTATAGTCCACGGGATAGTTCACAGGATAGTCCATTTGCTAAAATGATTGAAAATTAAAGAATATTTATTGATGTCATATAGACTAAATATAGTCCAACAGATAGTTCATCTGCCGAAGATGCTCTGACACCCCTCGGTGATTTTTGCAATTGAATGAATCACCCCTTGTACCTGATCCTTTATATATAGGTATTGAAACAGTAGTCTCTCATGAGTAATTGATGACTACCGGCTACCGCCCCAACTATAGAGAGTAGTCTCTCATGAGTAAAAAAATTTAAAGAGAGAAAGTGGATGGGAAAAAAGTTTAGAGAGAAAAGTGTAAAAAATATTTGACAGTGTATAAATTTTTTAAAAAGAGTGGATATACAAATTTTGGAGAGAGAAAATGTATAGAATCAAATTAAAGAGAGAAGTTAAAGGAAGATAGAAACTTAATAAATAATAAATACTTTGACTCATAATAATAAGATTAAAATTTAAAAAATGATCGAGTTGACCTATATATATTAGACTTATAACTATTTGGATTCAAATATTCAACCCAAACAACTTATGATCATTAACTATCTATATATAATCATTAACCAATCCCTACTTTTATTACATTTCCGTCCTCTTTTTTCTTTTTTCTTTTTTGATAATACTATGGTGACTAAAGATTAATTATAAAAAAGAGATAGAAATAATGTAATTGGTTGTAGTTGATTACAACTATTGGACCCACCAATATGTGAATAATTAAATTTTAACGCATCATTTTGTAAATTAATTTTTGTAAGAGTTTTTTTGTAAGTGTAACAATATTCTTTTTGTTTTCGTACATAACCAACCCCTTAATACTATGTACAGAATCAAGAGTATATTTACAACTCAAATAAAATATAGGGTCATGACTTATTTTAAAATAATTTATATGTTAAAATTAAAAATAATTTATAAGTTATTTTAATTAACGATTTATAAATAAAAGTGTTTGATACCATTTTTACTTATAAATTAGAAATTAAAATAAAATAAAATAAAATGTGTAAGTGTTTGGTTAAAATGACTTATAAGTTAAAATAAGATATAAAGACTATTAAAATAAGAGTAAATGAATTTTTATATTTGGCCAAACATATTTATTTTAAAGTATTTTATAAATTATTTTTAAAAAAATAAAAAATTATAACTTCTAAAAACTTATTTATAAATCTAATTAACAAAATACAACTGATTTTGAATTTTTCGCTTACTCTAATAAACGATCAGGACCGTCTAAAGTTTGGAATAAATCTCATCTTCCATTATATTCTCTTTAACTTCAAAAGAAAAAAATAGCTCTCTCACTTCTGTAGCGGCAATCTCTCTTCTACTTTCCTTTTTTCTTCTCATTCGTATTTAATGTTCGGAGACACAGATAGTATGGTTAGTTAATTTATAAGTTAAAAAATAAATCACACTAAAACACTTGGAATAATTAAAAACAACTTATAAAATACTTGATCTGATTTATCTGACGAGCATCTTGGCTAGGTTCACGCGTTTGAATCACAGTGTCATCTCTAACTCGCTCAAATACTAGTATCAGCACCGCCATCGCACCGCCTATAATGGCGCAAGAAGACTCAAACAACAGCCACGGCCGGCTGAAAATCATAGCCGGAGCTGATTCATTCGGGTGCACTCTCAAAGACACCCTCGTCGCCCACCTCCGCTCCCTCAACATCGAAGTCGAAGACCTCGGCACCGATAAGTACTACTCGATCGCCTCCCAAATCGGCCGCCGAATCAGCTCCACGTCGACCGCCAACAATACTTCCTCAGCTGATACCCGCGGCATCCTCGCTTGCGGCACCGGCGTCGGCGTCTCCATCTTCGCCAACAAATTCCCCGGCGTCTACGCGGCCACCTGCACCTCCCCCTCCGACGCCCTGAACGCCCGATCCATCAACAACTCCAACGTCCTCTCTCTCTCCGGCATGTCCACTTCTCCAGAGTCCGCCATCGAAATTCTCACAACCTGGCTCAATACCCCCTTCAAATCCCCCTGCCCTGCCTCCGATTCCAAACCCTGGCCCCCAGAAATTGAATCTTTTCTCGACAACTCGATCCCCGAAATGGCACAGATCAGCTCCGATTCCGACAATTTGACTGATACTTGTGCCATTTGTGCTTTAGCCAAGTCGGTCGAATTCACTCCGATAGATATAATGCCCGGTGGGTGTATGAAGATATTAAGGCAAACACCCACCTCGGCATTTGTGAGGTTTAAGGCTGGGAGCATTGAGCCGGCGCATCACCATACTTTTGGGCATGATTTAGTAGTGCTGAAGGGGAGCAAAAAGGTGTGGAATTTGAGTAAAGAGGAAAAGTATGAGTTGGGTGTTGGGGATTATTTATTTACTCCAGCTGGGGACGTGCATAGAGTGAAGTATTTTGAGGATACAGAGTTTTTTATTAAGTGGGATGGGCAGTGGGATATTTTCCTGGATGAAGATCTTGCTACCGCCGCTGCTGCAATGGAAAAGGATATTTAATTATAATCTGGTGGTACGTGTCTAATAAATGTGTAATATAGTTGGTCTGTGTTGTTTATCTAGTGATTGTTGTGCTTTTGGTAATTGGATATGGTGCAAGTGATTGTTGTGTTTTTGGTAATTGGATATGGTTTTGAGCCATGTGAGTGAATATGAAACTGTACTCCCTTTGATCATAAATAAAATCTGCTTGTGTTGAAACAATGGTGTTTATTGTAACCTATGAGAAATTCTATTTGGTTTATGCCTGAAGATTTCTTTAACTTTATACCGATAGTTTTACACTAACATTTACACTTGCTCCATCTTTAAAATAAAAACTGGAGCAATAAGTTTATATATTGGTGGTCATTGAAATTCAAAAGACTTTATTTTGGGAGGTGGGTACCAAAATGGGTTTTTGCGTTCTAGCTGCAATCATAGAAATTATAGTTTTTCTGTTAGCAATAAATGAGCTCATGACTAGAGTCTATAGGGTTGCAAATTACGCCATGCAGAGGGTGGTAGGGCTGGATCGTGATTCTATGAACTCTTGAATCAGATTGGTCTGATCCTCCTTGGAAACTCCTCGGTCTGTCCTGGAGCCAGGCCCAACAAACCTGGCCTGTTATACTATTCAGCCCAAGGCAAAAAATTAGTAATTTTATTTTACAAGAAAACAATCATAAAATCATCTTACATAATAGTATTAATTTATCGATAAATCTATGCATACATCTGCTTGACTCCCTCCTTCCCGAAACACAGCTCTTGATGTCGTTTTGCGTATTTTTTATTTTTTTTAAAATTCCTTGGCCCTTCACCGTGTAAGGCACTAGTTTGGTGGCCCTGAGCTTGTTTGCAGAATATGTACAACAAACTTTGATGCTCACATGTTTGGGCAAATATGTAAGTACATGTACAAAGCTTCTATCTTTGCAAGAGAGGCTTTATCTGCTCAAACCCTTGAATTAACTTGAGAGGGACCCATTGTAGAAGAGACGTTCACACAACTGGGTTTGGTAAGAAATTACTGTAGATCTTTGAAACCAACTCAGGTTGTTTGGCTCATTTTGTGTAGCTTAAAGTGTTCTTGCTGAAGCTTTGTCTTGCATAATTACTTTTATTGAAGTAGATTTGTTTTTTGTGGCTCTTGTGACTATTTCCCTTTAAGGGTTTTGAATCTGGGTTTATTGTTTCTGGGTTCTTTCATAGTGCTAATATCCTAAATGGGTGAAGCTATTTAGGCTTTTGGTGGTGGCCTTTGTTTTAGAATGCGCCATGGGACAATTTAATTTCTACTTGGTGTATCATTACAATTTAATTTGGGTTTCTTCTATGATTTCTTGTCTAATTTTTGATGGTACTGTTTAATTCTTGATTTTCTATTTGTGTGTTATGTCATCCAGGAAATTTTTATTTATGATTACTGTTAATAATTTGTATTGTTTGTGGCTTTACATTCAATAGATGTTTTCTTTAATCTAATAGGGTTTTTTCCTTGATTTCTTGTCTAATTGGATTTTTGTTTGTTTTGTCTGTCACTCTGAGTATGAGTTTCACCATCTCATTTGCATTAGTACCCTGAAGCTCAATTTTGCATTAGTATAATTTGGCTAAATCATTCGTGATTAATTCTTAGTCCCTCGCAGATGAAAGTTGTATCAATGTTTTTGATATTTGTAGTAGGTAAAAATACGTACTCGAGTTTACCAAGACATTAATATTATGCAACTCATTAACAAGAATTGGGATCACAACTTGTTTTCAAAGGAAGATATGCAATTCTCATGGTTACAAAGGCAGAGGCAATCACAAGAATAGACAGAAAGAAAAAAAATACTCATTCTCCCATTGAGTAAAACTTCATATTCCTTAAGATTGATTATGTTATTCGTTAATGTTGCAAAACAAGAAATAGGAACCAAACAAATTAGATTCAATCTTCTGATGTCTCATAACCACAAAGCTTTCCAACTTTCTTCCCTACAGCATCTTCATTTTTTCTAAGGCCATGTTTGTTTGCAAGGATTATAATCTCGGGATTATAATCCCAAATAATCCATGGGATTATAATCCAAGACTATTAATCCTAGGATTAAATAGTCCTAGTCACATGTTTATTTTTTATGGGATTATTCATGGGATAACTTAAAATAATCCCATGTTATGTTTGTTTTTTTCTGGATTAATTAAAGGACTGGATTAAAAAATATCGTTTGGACTATTATACCCTTATCAATAATAACATATTTTAAACTATAATTTAAACTTATTTTTACATCAAAAAATAATAAAAAATTAATTAATTTTTTTTAAATAAATGGCTATATTATTCGGTAAATATTATTTTTTTTAGAAGGGGTGAGGGGTGGGGGTGCGTGGGGTGGCGTGGGGTGGGTGGTGTGGTGTGTGAGTGTATATATAATCATTAAATAATATTTTTTAGATGAGAGAAGGGGGTGGGGGTGGGGCAGCGTGGGACAGGGCGTGGTGGGAGTGTATACATAATTAATAAATATTATTTTTTAATTTTTGTAGGGTGGGGTGGGGTGGGGTGGCGTGGGGGGTGAGGGTGGGTGGGTGGGAAGGGTGGGGGTGGGGGGTGAGTGTGACGCCCCCAGAATAGGTCCATTCAACCCAACCCATTATGAGTCGCCAAATACATGGTACAGAATTCAAATACAAACTTTATATCATACGGTCGTGCAAAATACGACCACACATCTGTGAGTGTCAATACAAATATGTAGAAAATATTAAGATTCAAACTAAGTCCTCATTACAATTATTATCACACTATTTATCAGAAATAGTGAGGACTACTACTGCTCTAACTCGGACCATCACTCTGTCCCCCGACTAGTCCCCGCAACATTCTCATTTCCTGAAGAGGACAACAGATGAAAAGGGTGAGCTCAACTAGCCCAGTAAAGAATATTATGACTAAGATAATGAAAAATAAATTATCGTTAGTCTTCAACAGTTCAGATAAAATATTATGGACAACAAGTTTTAGATCAATATTCGCAGCGGAAATAACAAATCATTAGAAGAGTTAAGCAGAGAATGAAGTCTACTATCTTCTATGATTTAAAAGTCCATCACCAATATTTTATCCCTGTAACATCAATCAATATATATCTCAAATCAAATATTCATCTTTGCACTACAGGCCAAAGATATTCATTTGTATCATCAGTGGTCATATTCATCTCAACACCTGTCATCTTTGCACTACAGGACAAAGATATTCATCAGGTAATCATTCATCTTTGCTCTACAGGCCAAAGATATTCATCAGGTAATCATTCATCTTTGCTCTACAGGCCAAAGATATTCATCAAGTAATCATTCATCTTTGCTCTACAGGCCAAAGATATTCAGTTACATCACCTTTTAGGACTGAGGATGATGAAAAACATTTTAAAGAGCGAATCCAGTGAGATAAAAGACAAAGATCAAATATTCATATTTTAGTTTATTCAAATTCAAGAATAATCCATAATAATACTTTGTGAAGCAAAATTCAAGAATAAAGTCCAAAACTTGCATACAATCAAAGATAGTAATCTTAACAGACAATTTGGACAAATAGAAGAAAAATAAATTTTCCCGTGAATAGTGCCGTATACGTGAATAGTAACCCCGATGAAAAAAGTAAGAATTTCAACATAAAATCCATGACAATATTTCTGTATAATGATATTGAAAAGAATAACATCATTTACGAAAGAAAATAACATCCCTTACCTCAAAAGAACAGTACCTCTGACTGGAATATCGGATATAATACCGAAGGAAACTTGCGCTGAATACTAATACTCAAAGTATTGAAATACTCACAAAAATACGCTCGATATTATAGAGAGAGAAAACTTCGAATTCTGGTGTGATTTTCAATTCTAACCTAAGCACCCTATTTATAGGAAAAGCTTAGGATGCCAAAGGAGACTAAAATAATAAAATATTATTTTTTTAAAAAAAAAATTCCGCCGCCTGGCGGCTTCCAAAGAAATCTGAATTTTCAACAAAAGTGGGGCCCGCCCATTAAATAATATTTATTTTTCGAAACTTCAATAATTCATAACAAATAACCCCTTAGTCAGAAAAATACAAATTCTATGTCCTTCCATAGGAAATTTAATTCTCTACAACTTTGCAGAAGGAAGTTTTTTCAAATTCCAAACATAAATTATTCGAAATCCACCAACAGATGATTTTTCACACCAAAATATTTATAAAAACTCACCAGCGCCAATTCCTTCTTTAATATCCACAAAATAAATATTTTCTTATCATATAAATTAATAATTAATTATTCACAAATAATATTATAGAACTACAATATTAACAACCAGGTCGTTCCCAGGACAGAGGGGGCCTTCCGATAAGGACTTCTCCTTACTGGCGCGCAATTAAATAACCCCTCCTAGACAAAACTTCCTTAGACATTGTCAATAATGCTATCTAATAATATTATTCAAATAATATGAATTATTGAGTTGATAACGTGAAATACTGTGCAACGACAATTATTGAATCAATACTACACAATATCAACTGTAGCCATTATTGAATCAATCATAAAAAAAATAGCAACGTAGCAATTATTGAGTCAATAAAATATCAATGCAGCAATTATTGAGTCAATAATATAAAATATCAACGTAGCAATTATTGAGTCAATAAAATATCAATGCAGCAATTATTGAGTCAATAATATAAAATATCAACGTAGCAATTATTGAGTCAATAATATAAAATATTGAACAGTAAATACTGTAACAATAATTGAGTAGGTTCCTTCTCACGTAAGACTCAATAATTCGAAATACTGTGCAATACCGTGTGCTACTGCGCACCACCGCGTACTGTATTTTAACCACCGGGTATTTCAACAGTACTAACGGTAACAACTACGCCGTTATCTTGTAAAAAAGTTATTTCTGTCGCTTTCTATATCCGACAGTTATTCCGTTGTGGGGGCCCACAAATAGCTGCGCCGTCGTACGAATATTTTCCGACAACAAGAATATTCCACGACCAAACGAATATTCCCCGACAACAAGAATATTTTATAACCACTTGCTCATTTTAAAAATGTTTGCACATTTCACCCATAACTTTCATATTTATCAAATCAACACCTTACTATTTCGAAATAATATATAAAGAAAATTAAATCTTTATTCATAAAAGTTGGGGTCTTACAACCTCCCCTCCTTATGAAATTTCGTCCTCGAAATTGACGTACGTACCTGGTATGTCGAAAAGGTGAGGATACCTCGCTTTCATTTCCGATTCCAACTCCCAGGTCATTTCCTCAATAGCCTGGTTTCTCCACAAAACTTTAACTTGAGGTATAATTTTCGAGCGTAGGACATGCTCCTTCCTATCCAAGATCTTGACAGGTACCTCCTCGTACGTTAAATCTTCAGCTATCTCGTCTGGTTCTAACTCAATAATGCGGTTTGGATCCTTCACATATTTACGTAACACGGATATGTGAAACACGTTATGAACACGAGACATGCTTGGAGGTAAAGCAAGTCTATAGGCCACATTTCCTACTCGGTCAAGAATCTCAAATGGACCAATGAATCGTGGGTTGAGCTTTCCTCTCTTCCCAAACCTTGTAACTCCTTTCCATGGAGCAACACGTAATAACACATGGTCTCCAACATTAAATTCCACGTCCTTTCGATGAAGATCCGCATAACTCTTTTGTCGATCATGTGCCGTCTGTATACGTTGTCGGATTATTTGGATCTTTTCTGTAGTCATACGTACTAACTCTGGTCCCAACAATGTTGCTTCACCTACCTCATCCCAACATACTGGAGAACGACACTTTCTCCCATACAACGCTTCGAATGGAGCTACGCCTATACTTGCCTGATAACTGTTGTTGTAGGAGAATTCCACCAATGGTAAGTACTTATCCCAACTCCCTTTGAAGTCTAGAACACAAAGTCTCAATAGATCTTCAAGAGTTTGAATAGTCCTCTCTGATTGTCCGTCTGTTTGAGGATGATAAGCCGAACTGAATCATAAATCCGTACCCATAGCTTTCTGCAAACTGATCCAAAATCGTAAAGTAAATCTGGGATCACGATCCGAAACTATGGATACTGGCATGCCATGCAATCTCACAATCTCATTCACGTACATATGAGCAAGACGTTCAAGGGAATAAGTCTCTCGTATCGGCAAGAAATGAGCAGACTTGGTTAATCTATCAACAATAACCCAAATCGCATCTAAGCCTTGAGAAACCTTGGGAAGACCCGTAACGAAATTCATCGTAATGTGTTCCCACTTCCATTTCGGAATCTCCAGTGGTTGCAATGGAACCTTCGGTACTTGATGCTCCGCCTTTACACGTTGACAAGTTAAACATCTAGAGATGAACTCCGCGATCTCTCTCTTCATATTGCTCCACCAAAATGTATGTCGAAGATCACGATACATTTTAGTACTCCCAGGATGGATCGCAAACGGTGTGTTGTGTGCCTCCATCATGATTCTATACTTCAAGTCGAAATCGTTAGGAACACAAAGTCTGGAGTTGACTCGAAGTATTCCATCTTCATCGATTCTCGCTTCTGGAATTGCACTTTCTTGCACCTTCTTCTTCATCTTCATCAGCTCCGCATCCGTAGCTTGAGCAGTTTTAACTTTATCAATCAAAACTGGTTCTACGCGTATACTTGACATCATCGCACTCGTTCTCACATATGATCTTCTACTCAACGCGTCAGCTACCATGTTCGCTTTTCCAGGATGGTATTGGATGGTATGATCGTAATCTTTCAACAACTCAAGCCAACGTCGTTGCCGCATGTTGAGTTCCTTCTGAGTGAAGAAATATTTAAGGCTCTTATGATCTGTATAAATCTCCACTTTCTCTCCGTACAAGTAATGTCTCCAGATCTTCAACGCGAAAACGACTGCTGCTAACTCTAGATCATGAGTAGGATAATTCCTCTCATATTCTTTGAGTTGTCGCGAGGCATAGGCTATGACTTTCCCATGTTGCATGAGAACACATCCTAACCCTTTGCCCGAAGCATCGCTGTAAATAACAAATCCATCCGAACCAGATGGTATTGTCAGAACAGGTGCCGAAATAAGTCTCCTCTTGAGCTCTTGGAAGCTCTTCTCGCATTCCTCGCTCCAAAAGAATTTCGTATCTTTCCGAGTCAACTGTGTTAATGGAGTAGCGATTCGAGAAAATCCCTCTACGAACCTCCGATAGTAACCAGCTAAGCCCAGAAAGCTTCGTACTTCAGTCACCGACTTAGGTTGCTCCCAGCTTTGTATTGCTTCAATCTTCGCCGGGTCAACAGATACTTCACGTTTCGATACCACGTGCCCAAGAAATGCTACTTCCTCAAGCCAGAACTCGCATTTCTTTAACTTGGTGTATAGCTTGTTCTCACGAAGCTTTTGAAGTACTAACTTCAAATGGTGTTCATGATCTTCACGGCTTTTAGAATAAATGAGGATGTCATCAATAAAGACAATAACGAATTGATCCAAATACTCCTTAAATACACGGTTCATCATATCCATGAAAGCAGCAGGAGCATTAGTCAATCCAAAAGACATGACTAAGAACTCATAATGCCCGTATCGTGTTCTGAAAGCAGTCTTTGGAATATCCTCAGTTTTAATCTTCAACTGATGATATCCAGAACGAAGATCGATCTTTAAAAAGAATTGCGCTCCTTGCAACTGGTCGAACAGGTCATCAATACGAGGTAATGTATACCTATTCTTGATGGTGACATGGTTCAACTCCCGATAGCCAATGCAAAGTCGCATACTCCCGTCTTTCTTCTTTACGAATAAAACAGGAGCACCCCAAGGAGGCGTACTAGGACGAATAAAACCGATGTCTAACAACTCTTGTAATTGAATCTTTAACTCCTGAAGTTCAATAGGAGCCATTCTATATGGGGTTTTAGAAATGGGCTTTGTACCGGGCTCAAGGTCAATAAAGAATTCAACTTCACGTTCTGGGGGTAGACCGGAAAGTTCTTCGGGAAATACATCAGGAAACTCATTAACAACGGAAATATCATTCAAATCTGATGTATTCTGATTTAGATCAGTGACATGAGCTAAGAAAGCTTGACATCCGTTTTTCAATAAACGAATAGCTTTATGACTTGAAATGATATTGACTGATTTTAGTGGTTTGGTGATTTGGATTCGCACAACAGGTTGATTAGGAATATGAAAACTAACAACCTTACGAAAATAATCAATTTTGGCATGGTAAGTGGTTAACCAGTCAATTCCTAAAATCACGTCAAATGCAAGTATTTTCAAAGATATAAGATCAACAGGTAAGGTAAGGGTACCAATCTGAATCAAGCAAGATTTATAAACTGTAGATGTAACAAAGGTTTCTCCTAACGGAGTTTCAACAGATAAGTCAAAGTCTAATTTATCAGAAGTCAAGTTCAAACGTTGAGCACAAGCAGGTGAAATAAAGGAATGGGTAGCACCGGTATCTAACAAGGTATAAACTTCGCAAGAGTTTATGATCAGCTTACCCGTAATCACCTCGTGTGGATTCCTCGCGTTTTGGGCTGTCACGACAAACGCTCTTCCAGGAATCACCGACTTTGACTTGTCTGCAACCGCCTTTGAAATCACCACCCCCGCTGAACTTGGTTTCGCAACAGGACAATCTCGAGCTATATGTCCTTCTTTTCCACAGTTATAGCATCCTTTGAACTGTTGTGGGCATTTTGGGCTGATATGTCCCTCTTTCCCGCATTTAAAGCATACGACCGGTGGTCGTTCTCCTCCCCTCGAAACAGTTGATGCTGGTGCTGATGTTGACATCTTCGCGTTCTCATTGTTATACCTTCTCTTTTTTGAAATCTCCCCCCGATTCGCTTCTTCTACTATCATGGCCACGATAACCACCGGAGTGGTTACCGCTTCTGTCATACTTTCCTCCTCGCTGGTTGTCATTGCTCCGATGACTACTGCCACCGGTACGACCTTGGTTGTGGTCCCTCGGTTGAACATAATCATTATCTCGTTCCAATAACTGGGCCCTGTTTACTACATTCGAATATAAAGAAAACTTATGAGAAATGAGGTATTGACGTATTTCGGGTTTCAAACCTCTTAGAAACATCCGCGTCATACGTTCCTCATTCTCCACCAATTGAGGTGCAAACCTGGACAGCTCCGCGAACTTAGCCTCGTACTGGGATACCGTCATGTTGTTTTGCTCGAGTCTGATAAACTCTACTTCCTTCATATGACGAATACTTTCAGGAAAGTACTTGTCATTAAACAGTTTCTGGAACACTTCCCAAGACATCTGGAGTGCGGCAGGCTGGGTACGCTTCACGGATTCCCACCAGTAATCTGCCTCTCCACGGAACATAAACGTGGCGAATGGAACCTTCTGTTCCTCTGTACATCCCAAGACATCAAATATCTTGGTAATTTGTTTAATCCACGTCTCCGCCTTGATCGGATCTGGCTTTCCCAGAAACTCTGGTGGTCCCAATTCTTTGAACTGCTTGGCAGTGACAGCTCGCGTGTTGTTATTATCTCCACCTGTATGTTGCACACGAGTCTCCCTCGTCTGATTTTGCATGAACTGCAAAAAACTTCTAAACATCTCATCGTTTATCGTCTGACCAGCGTTATTTTCAGGATGAACATTGCCTTCTTGTTGCACGTTCTCCTGGTTAACGATTAAAGGTGTCTCCACGGTCTCATTCACTTCGTTGTTAACATTCTCAGCTGCCATTCTCAAATACTGCCATAAAACAAGGGTTAATTAAACAAGTCAACATATCACATATTAACCCTATGCTCCGACTGACCAATTAAATACCACATAAGCTTAGGTAGGACACACTAGCGAAGGATTTACTCGTCTCTCCCCTCCTAGTTCTATTCCCCAATCTCCGCCAGAGATCATATCCCTAAGCTCTGATACCAACTGTGACGCCCCCAGAATAGGTCCATTCAACCCAACCCATTCTGAGTCGCCAAATACATGGTACAGAATTCAAATACAAACTTTATATCATACGGTCGTGCAAAATACGACCACACATCTGTGAGTGTCAATACAAATATGTAAAAAATATTAAGATTCAAACTAAGTCCTCATTACAATTATTATCACACTATTTATCAGAAATAGTGAGGACTACTACTGCTCTAACTCGGACCATCACTCTGTCCCCCAACTAGTCCCCGCAACATTCTCATTTCCTGAAGAGGACAACAGATGAAAAGGGTGAGCTCAACTAGCCCAGTAAAGAATATTATGACTAAGATAATGAAAAATAAATTATCGTTAGTCTTCAACAGTTCAGATAAAATATTATGGACAACAAGTTTTAGATCAATATTCGCAGCGGAAATAACAAATCATTAGAAGAGTTAAGCAGAGAATGAAGTCTACTATCTTCTATGATTTAAAAGTCCATCACCAATATTTTATCCCTGTAACATCAATCAATATATATCTCAAATCAAATATTCATCTTTGCACTACAGGCCAAAGATATTCATTTGTATCATCAGTGGTCATATTCATCTCAACACCTGTCATCTTTGCACTACAGGACAAAGATATTCATCAAGTAATCATTCATCTTTGCTCTACAGGCCAAAGATATTCATCAGGTAATCATTCATCTTTGCTCTACAGGCCAAAGATATTCATCAAGTAATCATTCATCTTTGCTCTACAGGCCAAAGATATTCAGTTACATCACCTTTTAGGACTGAGGATGATGAAAAATATTTTAAAGAGCGAATCCAGTGAGATAAAAGACAAAGATCAAATATTCGTATTTTAGTTTATTCAAATTCAAGAATAACAAGCTATACACCAAGTTAAAGAAATGCGAGTTCTGGCTTGAGGAAGTAGCATTTCTTGGGCACGTGGTATCGAAACGTGAAGTATCTGTTGACCCGGCGAAGATTGAAGCAATACAAAGCTGGGAGCAACCTAAGTCGGTGACTGAAGTACGAAGCTTTCTGGGCTTAGCTGGTTACTATCGGAGGTTCGTAGAGGGATTTTCTCGAATCGCTACTCCATTAACACAGTTGACTCGGAAAGATACGAAATTCTTTTGGAGCGAGGAATGCGAGAAGAGCTTCCAAGAGCTCAAGAGGAGACTTATTTCGGCACCTGTTCTGACAATACCATCTGGTTCGGATGGATTTGTTATTTACAGCGATGCTTCGGGCAAAGGGTTAGGATGTGTTCTCATGCAACATGGGAAAGTCATAGCCTATGCCTCGCGACAACTCAAAGAATATGAGAGGAATTATCCTACTCATGATCTAGAGTTAGCAGCTGTCGTTTTTGCGTTGAAGATCTGGAGACATTACTTGTACGGAGAGAAAGTGGAAATTTATACGGATCATAAGAGCCTTAAATATTTCTTCACTCAGAAGGAACTCAACATGCGGCAACGACGTTGGCTTGAGTTGTTGAAAGATTACGATCATACCATCCAATACCATCCTGGAAAAGCGAACGTGGTAGCTGACGCGTTGAGTAGAAGATCATATGTGGGAACGAGTGCGATGATGTCAAGTATACGCGTAGAACCAGCTTTGATTGATAAAGTTAAAGCTGCTCAAGCTACGGATGCGGAGCTGATGAAGATGAAGAAGAAGGTGCAAGAAAGTGCAATTCCAGAAGCGAGAATCGATGAAGATGGAATACTTCGAGTCAACTCCAGACTTTGTGTTCCTAACGATTTCGACTTGAAGTATAGAATCATGATGGAGGCACACAACACACCGTTTGCGATCCATCCTGGGAGTACTAAAATGTATCGTGATCTTCGACATACATTTTGGTGGAGCAATATGAAGAGAGAGATCGCGGAGTTCATCTCTAGATGTTTAACTTGTCAACGTGTAAAGGCGGAGCATCAAGTACCGAAGGTTCCATTGCAACCACTGGAGATTCCGAAATGGAAGTGGGAACACATTACGATGAATTTCGTTACGGGTCTTCCCAAGGTTTCTCAAGGCTTAGATGCGATTTGGGTTATTGTTGATAGATTAACCAAGTCTGCTCATTTCTTGCCGATACGAGAGACTTATTCCCTTGAACGTCTTGCTCATATGTACGTGAATGAGATTGTGAGATTGCATGGCATGCCAGTATCCATAGTTTCGGATCGTGACCCCAGATTTACTTCACGATTTTGGATCAGTTTGCAGAAAGCTATGGGTACGGATTTACGATTCAGTTCGGCTTATCATCCTCAAACAGACGGACAATCGGAAAGGACTATCCAAACTCTTGAAGATTTATTGAGACTCTGTGTTCTAGACTTCAAAGGGAGTTGGGATAAGTACTTACCATTGGTGGAATTCTCCTACAACAACAGTTATCAGGCAAGTATAGGCGTAGCTCCATTCGAAGCGTTGTATGGGAGAAAGTGTCGTTCTCCAGTATGTTGGGATGAGGTGGGTGAAACAACATTGTTGGGACCAGAGTTAGTACGTATGACTACAGAAAAGATCCAAATAATCTGACAACGTATACAGACGGCACAGGATCGACAAAAGAGTTATGCGGATCTTCATCGAAAGGACGTGGAATTTAATGTTGGAGACCATGTGTTATTACGTGTTGCTCCATGGAAAGGAGTTACAAGGTTTGGGAAGAGAGGAAAGCTCAACCCACGATTCATTGGTCCATTTGAGATTCTTGACCGAGTAGAAAATGTGGCCTATAGACTTGCTTTACCTCCAAGCATGTCTCGTGTTCATAACGTGTTTCACATATCCGTGTTACGTAAATATGTGAAGGATCCAAACCGCATTATTGAGTTAGAACCAGACGAGATAGCTGAAGATTTAACGTACGAGGAGGTACCTGTCAAGATCTTGGATAGGAAGGAGCATGTCCTACGCTCGAAAATTATACCTCAAGTTAAAGTTTTGTGGAGAAACCAGGCTATTGAGGAAATGACCTGGGAGTTGGAATCGAAAATGAAAGCGAGGTATCCTCACCTTTTCGACATACCAGGTACGTACGTCAATTTCGAGGACGAAATTTCATAAGGAGGGGAGGTTGTAAGACCCCAACTTTTATGAATAAAGATTTAGTTTTCTTTATATATTATTTCGAAATAGTAAGGTGTTGTTTTGATAAATATGAAAGTTATGGGTGAAATGTGCAAACATTTTTAAAATGAGCAAGTGGTTATAAAATATTCTTGTTGTCGGGGAATATTCGTTTGGTCGTGGAATATTCTTGTTGTCGGGGAATATTCGTACGACGGCGCAGCTATTTGTGGGCCCCCACAACGGAATAACTGTCGGATATAGAAAGCGACAGAAATAACTTTTTTACAAGATAACGGCGTAGTTGTTACCGTTAGTACTGTTGAAATACCCGGTGGTTAAAATACAGTACGCGGTGGTGCGCAGTAGCACACGGTATTGCACAGTATTTTGAATTATTGAGTCTTAAGTGAGAAGGAACCTACTCAATTATTGTTACAGTATTTACTGTTCAATATTTTATATTATTGACTCAATAATTGCTACGTTGATATTTTATATTATTGACTCAATAATTGCTGCATTGATATTTTATTGACTCAATAATTGCTACGTTGCTATTTTTTTTATGATTGATTCAATAATGGCTACAGTTGATATTGTGTAGTATTGATTCAATAATTGTCGTTGCACAGTATTTCACGTTATCAACTCAATAATTCATATTATTTGAATAATATTATTAGATAGCATTATTGACAATGTCTAAGGAAGTTTTGTCTAGGAGGGGTTATTTAATTGCGCGCCAGTAAGGAGAAGTCCTTATCGGAAGGCCCCCTCTGTCCTGGGAACGACCTGGTTGTTAATATTGTAGTTCTATAATATTATTTGTGAATAATTAATTATTAATTTATATGATAAGGAAATATTTATTTTGTAGATATTAAAGAAGGAATTGGCGCTGGTGAGTTTTTATCAATATTTTGGTGTGAAAAATCATCTGTTGGTGGATTTCGGATAATTTATGTTTGGAATTTGGAAAAACTTCCTTCTGCAAAGTTGTAGAGAATTAAATTTCCTATGGAAGGACATAGAATTTGTATTTTTCTGACTAAGGGGTTATTTGTTATGAATTCTTGAAGTTTCGAAAAATAAATATTATTTAATGGGCGGGCCCCACTTTTGTTGAAAATTCAGATTTCTTTGGAAGCCGCCAGGCGGCGGAAATTTTTTTTTAAAAAAATAATATTTTATTATTTTAGTCTCCTTTGGCATCCTAAGTTTTTCCTATAAATAGGGTGCTTAGGTTAGAATTGAAAATCACACCATAATTCGAAGTTTTCTCTCTCTATAATATCGAGCGTATTTTTGTGAGTATTTCAATATTTTGAGTATTAGTATTCAGCGCAAGTTTCCTTCGGTATTATATCCGATATTCCAGTCAGAGGTACTGTTCTTTTGAGGTAAGGGATGTTATTTTCTTTCGTAAATGATGTTATTCTTTTCAATATCATTATACAGAAATATTGTCATGGATTTTATGTTGAAATTCTTACTTTTTTCGTCGGGGTTACTATTCACGTATACGGCACTATTCACGTATACGGCACTATTCACGAGAAAATTTATTTTTCTTCTATTTGTCCAAATTGTCTGTTAAGGTTACTATCTTTGATTGTATCCAAGTTTTGGGCTTTATTCTTGAATTTTGCTTCACAAAGTATTATTATGGATTATTCTTGAATTTGAATAAACTAAAATACGAATATTTGATCTTTGTCTTTTATCTCACTGGATTCGCTCTTTAAAATGTTTTTCATCATCCTCAGTCCTAAAAGGTGATGTAACTGAATATCTTTGTCCTGTAGAGCAAAGATGAATGATTACTTGATGAATATCTTTGGCCTGTAGAGCAAAGATGAATGATTACCTGATGAATATCTTTGGCCTGTAGAGCAAAGATGAATGATTACTTGATGAATATCTTTGGCCTGTAGAGCAAAGATGAATGATTACCTGATGAATATCTTTGTCCTGTAGTGCAAAGATGACAGGTGTTGAGATGAATATGACCACTGATGATACAAATGAATATCTTTGGCCTGTAATGCAAAGATGAATATTTGATTTGAGATATATATTGATTGATGTTAAAGGGATAAAATATTGGTGATGGACTTTTAAATCATAGAAGATAGTAGACTTCATTCTCTGCTTAACTCTTCTAATGATTTGTTATTTCCGCTGCGAATATTGATCTAAAACTTGTTGTCCATAATATTTTATCTGAACTGTTGAAGACTAACGATAATTTATTTTTCATTATCTTAGTCATAATATTCTTTACTGGGCTAGTTGAGCTCACCCTTTTCATCTGTTGTCCTCTTCAGGAAATGAGAATGTTGCGGGGACTAGTCGGGGGACAGAGTGATGGTCCGAGTTAGAGCAGTAGTAGTCCTCACTATTTCTGATAAATAGTGTGATAATAATTGTAATGAGGACTTAGTTTGAATCTTAATATTTTCTACATATTTGTATTGACACTCACAGATGTGTGGTCGTATTTTGCACGACCGTATGATATAAAGTTTGTATTTGAATTCTGTACCATGTATTTGGCGACTCAGAATGGGTTGGGTTGAATGGACCTATTCTGGGGGCGTCACAGTGGGGGTGGGTCAGGGTGGCGGGGTGTATACATAATCATTAAATATATTTGTTTTGAAAGGGTGGGAGTGGCGGGCGAGAGGGAGTGTGCGGGGTGGAAGTGTATACATAATCAATAAATATTAAGAATAAAGATTTAATTTTCTTTATATATTATTTTAAAATAGTAAGGTGTTGATTTGATAAATGTGATAAGTTATGAGTGAAATATGTAAATATTTTAAAATAAACAAGTGATTTTAAAATATTTATTGTTGTCGGAAAATATTCGTACGACGGCGTATCCATTTGTGGGTCCCACAACAGAATAACTGTCGGATATAGAAAACGACAGAAATAATTTTTTTATAAAATAACGGCGTAGTTGCTACCGTTAATAATGTTAAAATATCCGGTGGTTAAAATACAGTAATACGTGTTGTTGCACAGTAGCACACGGTATTGTACAGTATTTTAAATTATTGATTCTTACGTAGAAAGACACTTACTCAATTATTGTTACAGTAATTACTGTTCAATATTTGATATTATTAATTCGATAATTGCATAATATTTTATTAGTTCAATATTTGATACATTGATATTTTATATCAATAATTGCTACTTTACTATTTTATATTAGCGATTCAATAATTGTCATTGCACAGTATTTCAAATTTTTAAATTAATAATTCATATTATTTGAATAATATTATTAGATAGCATTATTGACAATATCTAAGGAAACTCTGTTTAAAAAAGGGGTTGATTAATTGCGCGCCAGTAAGGATAAATTCTTACCGGAAGGCCCCCTCTTTTATGGGAACAACCTGGTTGTCATTATTGTGGTTCTGTAATATTATTTGTGAATAATAATTATTGATAAAAAAATGATAAGTAAATATTTATTCAATGTGAATTAAAACGAAAGAATTTTTAACAAAAGTGATAATTATTGAGAATTAATATTTTATCTGTCTTGATAAAGTAATTCATTCAAATATATTATTATAATATTATATTATAAGTGTATAATGTGATAATATAATAATATAATAGTGATGATATTTTTTTACAATAAATTCACGATATATGATTAAAATGAGTTGGAAGAGAGAAAATAAAATTTAGAATTATTTTAATAATTATAAATATTTTAATATATATATATATATACATAAATAAATAAACATGTGGTGGAATTCATTATTTCAAAAATATTGGCTTTAGAATTTTGAATGTGTTAAAGATTTTCAAGAATGATGAGTGTGAAAAAATTATCCGTTTGTAAATTTGAGTCATTTTTTCATTTGAAATTTGAAATTTTTTTATACAAAGTTGTAAAAAATTAAATTTCATATGGAATGGACATAAGGTTCGTATTTTTTTGATAAAAGTACTATTTGTTATGAATTATTAAAATTCTAAAATATTGGGTCTGAATTAATTTTTGGTGAAGGATTTTCTAGAATGTGTGGACCCTACTCTTGTTGTAAAATGTTGAAGTTTGATTTTCAAATATGGTGGATTTGAAAAATCATACGTATAAAAAATAAAATAATATTTTATTATTATTTTTTTCTTTGGTGTGCTAAGCATTTTCTATAAATAGGGTGCTTAGTTAGAAATGAAAATCACACCAGAATCAGAAAATTTTCTCTCTATAATTTTGAGCGTATTTCTTGTGAGTATAAGGATACTTTGAGTGTTGATAACAGTGCAAATTTTTGTCAGCATAATATCCTATAATTCAGACAGATTGAGTATTATACTAAGGTAAATGATATTATTTTTATCGTAAATGATGTTATTTTCTTTCAATATTCATAATGAATATTTTTTTTTCATATTCCATATTATGGAAGTAATAATATTTCATTTCATATTTTTAAATTTGAACTTACCACGATAAGTATTGCTTCTATAATTCCTGAAATGATCAGAGATGTCTTGAATTTTGCGCTTCATCTAGTATCATTTTACCGGAATAATTTTTTGAAATTTCTCGTAAAATTTTTATTTTTTCATGTCGAGTTACTATTCACGAAAAAAAAATATTTTTTTTATCTTTGATTGTATCCAAGTTTTGAACTTCATTATTGAATTTTGCTCTACAATTAATTATTATGAAGTATTATTGAACTTGGATAAACTAAATTACGAATCCCTAATCTTTGTCCTTTATCTCACTGAATTCGTTCTTTATATTATATTTCATAATCCTCAGTCATAAATAGTGATATAACTGAATATCTTTGGCCTGTAGTGCAAATATGAATGATTATTTGATTAATATCTTTGGCCTGTAGTGCAAAAATGAATGATTACCTAATGAATATCTTTGGCCCGTAGTGCAAAAATGGACAGGTGTTGAGATGAACAAGACCAACTGGTAATACAAATGAATATCTTTGGCCCGTAGTGCAAAGATGAATATCTGATTTAAAATGTATATTGATTGATGTTACAGGGATAAAATATTGATGATGAATTTTTAAATTATAGAAGATAGTAAAATTCATTCTCTACTTAACTCTTCTAATGAATTGTTATTTTCGCTGCGAATATTGATTTAAAATTTGTTATCCATTATATTTTATCTGATTTATTGAAGGTTAACGATAATTTATTTTTCATTATCTTAGTCATAATATTCTTTACTGGACTAGTTGAGCTCGTCCTTTTCATCTATTGTTCTCTTCAGAAAATGAGAATATCGTGGGGACTAGTCGAAAAACAGTGTGATGATTAGAGTTAGATCTGTAGAAGTCCTCACTATTTTATAAAATAATGAAACAATTATTGTAATGAATAAGGAATGAATTTGAATATTTATATTTCGTATTATATACGATTTGTATTGAAACTCATAGTTTGAATGGTCGTATTTTGAACGACCGTTTGTTATAATAGATTGTATTTAAACTCTGTACTATGTATTTGACGACTCAGAATGAATTGAGTATTGAATCTATATTGAGGGCGTCACAATCTGAGAGTGAGAGAGAGAGTAATTTTTTTTATTTGAAGTTAAAAATGATATAATGGACTGTGAAATTTATTCCAAACTTTGAACGGTATTAATCGTTTATTAGAGTGAGCGAAAAATTCAAAATCAATTATGTTTTATTAATTAGATAAATATACACTATACTGACTTTTTAAGTTTTTTTTTTTTTTTTTTAAATCATTAAAATTAAAAAATATAATAGAATATGTGTATATTGTTGTTTTTTTTTTTTTGTGGTTTTTCTCTCTCCATCATTCCTCATTTTCTCAAAACCGAAGAAACTCCGAGTTGTGGCACCATCGGACCACCACAACCACCGGAAAACGCCGCCACGGAGATTGATCCCATCACCGCCATTTTCAAGGTAATAAACCATATCTCTCGCTCTCATTCTTCCTCCCCTGAACATATTCACACAAATGCACGCATAATTATATACTCAATGTAATTTCAATTTATGTTTTTATACAAATTTATTAAGTAGAAGAATAATTATATATATATATATATATATATATATATGTCTGACAAAATATTGACAAAGCAACTGTTTCTATATCTAAATAGGAAAAAAATTGCATCTGTACCACTTCCGGTATATATTTGGTGAAACTTTTCCTGCAAATTTTTTTTTGACCATGCAACTATTTGGATACCAATTGTATAGAAAAAAATTGCATCCATAACATTTTCTGTGTATATTTTGTACTACTTCTCCAACATTATATATCAATTGTAGAGGAAAATGTATCGGTGTAAATTTTTGATGGACATAGTATAGCATCAATGCATCATTGTGAGTAGAATTCTATAAATTACTGTATATAAAAATGAAGATGACAATTTAATGATTTTGACATTTATAAAGTGGGACTTTAGTTTTTGCAAGTTATAGAGACTTAAATTTACTATACATTATTTGAGTCTGTCCATTTCCTACTTGCTATAGCGAAAAAACGAACACTTGGGAGAGTTAGAACCGGGCAGAATGATATATTTGGGAACATAAAATTTTCTACATTAAATTTTGTAGCCTAAATAGAAAAGAGGAACAGTAATATTATTTCCTTTGAAGATCATTTGGAAAATTTTACATGGAGGAACATAGATAAAGTATTTGAGATTGCTATTATTTTGGAGAATTCCGAGTGAAAGTGTGCAATTTTTCAAGTACATTTTTCAATGCCAAGATATATCAGCTCTGACAATTTTTCAAGTACATTTTTCAATGGGTAAATGCAATTCATATCTTGCTTTTTCTCGCAGTGAGGCTGCTGGGGTCTGGTTGAGTAGGCATGAATAGCTCATGGCAGAAAAGAGAGCTCACATTTCTCATTCTCTACACTGTTGTCTTCTACATTTTTATGATTCATCGTTCCCTGCAATTTTCCCAAGGTTTTTTCTTTTTCAATATACTTTGTGTTTATCTTATTAACATTCTTTTCTTATCTGCAATTTATACAAAGTTTATTAATTTCCTTTTCCTTGATTTGTCTTTGATTTGGCATACCGCTGGTACAGATTATACTTTTAAACTAAAGGGTTTACACCGTGGATGGTTTCCTAATAGGTTAAACGTATGTTTCTCTCTATCTGCTGAGATAATTTATCATTTGTCATCATCTTAAATATTGTAGACTTCAGTCTTTGGCTTAGATAATTGCTTTAGTGTTTATATATCCTCGAATATTCAAAACTAGTATTGTAGAACAGTATTAGTACATATCATGTATCTTGAATCAAAATGGTTGTCACAGTTCATGCTGAAATAAATGATTAAAGGGTTTGCCTGAATGCTAATTCTTCTCTTTCTTATGTAGGATATCTCTGATGCCCAATGGAGAAATTTTCGTTGGAACTTACCCATTCTTACCATTGTTTTCGGGATTTTTACTTTAGCGGCCAACATGTTAAGAACACGCTATCATTTGAAAGCAAAGGGAATGTCCATAGTTTGGCTTGTGATATCTTGGACTTATTTAGCATATTTACATGGAGCTTAGTATGTCCTCTAATCACAGTATTGTTTTACTTTTTACATAGGCTCTCTGGTTTTCACTTCTGCTTCTTTCTAATGTAGCATCATATTCATCCTCTTGATCGCGTCAGCTAATTTTCTTCTAGTTAAGGTGCGGCGATTTTAATTTTTATGTAATGTTGTCATTCTTAATAGTTGCAGTGTTTTGTTCTTTGTGTTGCTCTGTAAGGAATATTCTACATATGTTTGTAAAGTGAACTATAATAAAAGATTAATTTTAATTACAAAGTGTAGTAGATGAATATTGAAGTACGAACATGGAATAGTTACATATATTGTGTTGTTGTTTTAGGAGTCCTTACTCCAATATCTTTAATAGAAAAGTACAAATCTTCTTGGTAATATAAAGTGCTTGCCTTGAATTTGATGTGTTTTATGTTATACAGTGATATGTTATATTAACTAATATGTTTGATTTGAATGATGCCATGAGTCGTTTCCTCTGAGGGATGGTGAAGTTGAGTGAACCTGCAAGAGACAATATGCAGAGGCTTCTTGCAGTGCTTCTGCTCCAGCTGTAGTAATGGTTTGCATTATTTTAAAAGTTTGCTTGTGGAGTGGTTTCGGTAAGAGTTAATCTGGCTTGAAAAAGGGTGCCAGTAGATAAGCCAGCACGCCCAATGCGCAATCCCCTCTTTATATATCTGGCACACTTAATTTGTTAAATTTTATGCCAAAATAGCATTATTAAAGCATGGGGATTGTGGAGAACTTTCATCAGATATTTCATGTGGAATTATCTATTTATTTGGTTAATTTGAGGAGCCTTGGGTATGCCTTTTTTATTAGAATGCTTTCTGAGGTTTTAGGAGGTTTGAGGATACATGGCTCATTTACTATTCTGTAAAACATTTTAGTAGAGGATTCCATAATCTTTGCTGATATTATCTTTCTTTTCCTCTACTTTAGGATAGACTATGTTTCCAACCTATTTCTAGGCCACTGGGGGCCTTTACTGGGGTTGCTGTTTTGGATGTTGATAGAGATTGTTGATTCTTTCAAGTGCACTAAACTCAGGTTTTCTATAAAATAAGTATGGTATAATGCTGGGTATTTTTCAAGGTCAGTACATACAAGACACTTTTATAACTTATAATTTATTCTTTTTGTCCTTTCTTTAACAAAATTGGCTGATCAAACTTGTAGTGAATTGTCTTGTATTGTGCTTGATTACATGAAATGATATATTTGAGATTTTTTTTTCTTTTGCTAAGATACATGAAATGTTGTTTTCTTATCGTAATGTGATCTGTTTTCTGTTCAAAAGTATTTTTGAAAAAGTAATCATTGCATTTTTTTAAATGAAGCTTTTAGCACCCATCTTAGTACCATCACGTGGTGCTTCAATTTTTGTAATGTTGTACCAGATCTTTGTTTATGCAGATATTTGGACGGAGGAAGTACTTCTTGGTTGTACTTTGGTTTTTTAATCTATCATTTCTGATATGTAACCGTATATATAAGGGGTATTCATTATCCATTTTTTGGTGAGTAATATTTTGTTGATTTCAAGTTGATTCACATGATGGGATGACTTTTGTGATGCAAGTCATTGCGCTATATCAGTTTGTTTGCTCACTAATGATTCTATTTCCTTACTGGCACAGGCAACGTTTGGCTTATTTAGACAAGTTTCGGGGTGCCTTTAGATGGTATATCTGCTTCAACTTTGGTACTTTCTTTGTCTCTTTCACCCCTGGGAATTCAGTTGCAATTATGGTTTTCTCTTCTATGCAATATTAGCTAACTCTATCTTATATCAAAGTGCAGTCAATTTATTTTTAATATCTTCTCTCTTCAGCATTATAAAACAACTATGTGGAGGGGAAATGTTTTTTCTCTAAATACTAAAGTTACACAAAAGAAGTAGTATTTTGCTAGTAATCATAATTTTCAATTAGTTAGCGGCTAATTCAAGTTGTTGGAGTTAGTAGTCTAACCATATTCGTTCAAAACAACATTTCATTCACCTTAACTTTTGACTACAACTGAATTTGTGAAATGATGATGCATAACTTTTTCTTAATCAAGCATGATTCTTGGCAACCTCAAACTCCCAATGGGAACTATGGCAGTTATCTTTTCCTAGGGATTCTAGGACCGGAAAAGAGTTTTACTATGAGTAATACGAGATCTGAAAACTAAATGCACCCGAATGGCATTCCTTTCCCCCTGGATGTGGAATGTGGATACATACTTTTTTTTGTCCCAAGTTGAATTATAGTTCGAATCTTTTATATCATGTATTGAATGTGTGATGATTACTACTTAGTAGCTTCTACATAGTTTATCTATGTATTTGTATATATCCTTTATAATTGAGCGTTTATTAACTGAAACGGAGGAAAGATTTAGATTGTAGATAAAGAAGAAGAAAGGGTTAGTCTGACAACACATTTGCATAATAGATCTTTGCGTTCGCAAACAAGTCTCGTGGGATTATTTGTAAGAATAGGCATCCCATACCCACGAAAACTTCTTAATTTTTTAATTATCAAAAGCTCAACACTTGTAGTCAATAAAGATTGATCACAGATACATCCAGCACTTGAATCCTTCCTTTTGTGATTGGTTTCATTCAAATAAGAAATGAAATCCATAGTTCTTTGTTTAGTTTCGTTATAAAATCCATTTGTTAGCTTAACTTGTTGGCAGTTGTTTTGCGTATGCTAAGCTTTGGATACGACTACCACTGGAAGGATCGCAGTTCTCATTTTGATCAGAAGGTATTTGTGCTACTGCGATTTTCATCCATAAGTCTTCTTTAAAACTTCTTGAAAATTGCTTCCTCTTGTGTCCCTGTCATGTAATTCTACTTGCAAAATTTCCAAATTCTAGTGTTGTAAGTGTTGTATAACTAGACTACACTTATTTGGGACAAATATAATCCACAACCCTTGAATTAATTGATTGTTGGATCAATACCAAAGTATTCATCCAGTCCTCTGATAATTTCTCAATCAACAAAATATACAATGTCCTAGTGCAACCAACTCAAATGCAAACAATGTATCAAGTTTCGGGCTTATGCAACTTTGAATCTTTTATCTTATAAAATTTAAAATAATGCAACTCTTGGTTACATTATCAATGGAAATGTAATGGAGTGGGGGTCTGTGAGAATGAAGGCATAGACATGTACAGGATATTTTATAATTGGTTAGACCTTTTCTTTTTATTCTAGCTATTGGTAAAATGGAATAAAAGATGTTATACTGCTTGCTTAAATAATAATTACTATTCAGATGTTCCTTTCGGCAACGAGTAATGGATACCTCTTTAATATTCTTAACATATTGATTTTCTCTGTATGAAATTTTGTTGGAGATAATATTCTCTCTGCCGTGTGGAGAGTATGGAACTCTGGACAACTCGAGAAATCCAACAAAGATGTAGTGTAGTGTAGTGTAGTGCAGTAAGTAATATTCATTCTTTTGTGCCGATTAGCTGTACATGCCTGTCGATCGACATCTTAAATACATATGTTCAATATTATGCACCTTACTGTCACATAAATTGAACGGTCACATACTTTTATGCATTTTGGTTCTGAGGTTGAGTTTATTGCTTGATACTTTTAGTTCATGTTTAATGTTGGCAAGCCATTGACAATGAATTTTAAATAATAACTTTTGTGCTTGTTTTATATAATTATTCTTGTGATTGCAGAAGCATATACAACGATGTGATGAGTGTTCATCAGGAAAAACATGCTACTTTCTATTACAGGTCAATTACTTCAGCTTGAATCTTCGTATTACTTTCTTCTGCTAAATTTATCTGTTTAACTTACACCTCAGTTTTTCAATTGTTTATTTCCCTCCCCCTCCCCCCTTATTTCTTTTAGGAGAGAAGCGTCCAGGATGACAAGTTATCTTTCACTATATACCTTTGTTATTTAGTGTATGCACCTCTCTATATTGCTGGACCAATTATAAGCTTCAATGCATTTGCTTCGCAGGTTTGTGATGTTTGTTTGCTATTTTATCCTTTTCTTTAACGTGTTAATACATATATCAGAATTTCTCTCTGTGTGCCTCTACGTGGTACTGAAGTCGTGGCAGAAGTATAATCACATGTATTTGTCTTTCTGTCTTGTACAGTCAACAGCTTGTTCATGTGGAATGATGTCAAGAAGTCTCATCTAACTTGATGTGTTCTTCTTGCAGCTAGGAACACCACAAAAGAATCATTCGTTAAGAAAAGTGGCTTGGTATGGATTGCGTTGGCTTCTTAGTCTTTTACTAATGGAACTAATGACACATTTTTGCTACTACAATGCCTTTGCTCTGAGGTGAATATCTTAAAAACTCAAGGATACTCTTTATTGATGACAACAGACTTCCATCTGCCCATGTTTTCTTTTATTTCAATAGTTGAGTTACTCTGCTTTCAGTGGCTTGTGGAAACTGTTATCGCCAGTGGACGTCTTCAGCATTGGATACGGGGTATGAGATGTTGACATTTAAAAATGCTAAAGTTCTCCTTGAGTAAGTATGAGGTAGTTCAAATATAAATAACATTGTGTTCTTTATTGATAACCAAGAATTAATACGACGCTAAAAGTTACTTGTAGTTCGTGTGAAAAGTATAAAAACCTAGTAATTAAACCATGGATTAGCAAGAAATTGAAAATGTACCATCAATAGATCAGAATATTGATTTTATCCAAAATAAAAATAGATGTGAATATTAGGGTTAGCAGAAGGAACCAGATTATGAAATATGGTCGTCCCTTAAAGTCTCCATGGCATTGACATTTCCTTGAACCACTCTTATGGGAGCACATCAGCATAATATGGCAAAAAACAGTAGTCTCCCTTAAAATGTCCTCAAAAGTTCAAACTGAAGCAAAATAACAGCTAACTTCTGCGTGAATGATGCAAATTATTAAGCAAGCTGTTAAATATAGATATATAAAAATTTAGGAGAAGTAGATTAGATTTGGAGATGATTTGCATCTTTGTTTCAGTTTGATAAAGCACTAAAGCAGTCATCAACTAAGGCTACTGGTTCATTATATATTCCAGATCTAAGAAAATGTATTAAAGAAGTTTTCCAGCCAGGAAAGGAAACTTCTGAAGGTATGATGGTCAAATCATTTGAAATGTGGAAAAGTTGTTACGAAACTTTCCAAGTGTTAAATATGTTTTCCAAAAGAAAACAACTAATGTTTTACTTCTTTACGTGAAACACAGTAATATATGATATACTATTTTCCATTGATCTCTTTGTTCTGCTACTTTGTTTAAAGTAGAATAGCATATAAGTCCTTCCTCTTACAGTTACCCCCCACTTTGAAAAAATTATAATGCAAGGCTTGCTGTGTAAATTCTGGTGTAATCTTGGTTCTTTATACTGGACAGGTCTTAATGTTCATGTGGCTCAAGTTTCTTCTCATTTGGCGCTTCTTTCAGTTCTGGTCGCTGGTAGGCTTGTTGGAATTCTACACCTGAGATCATCTTCCATTTTATCTTTTGTATATAGGACAGTAATTGTTGGATGTCACTATATATTGTAGATAAGTGGCATCGAGACACCTGAGAACATGCCAAGGTGTATAAATAATTGCCATAACTTGGAAACCTTTTGGAAATATTGGCATGCTTCCTTCAACAAATGGCTTGTCAGGTGCACTCATAGATTTTATCCTGCATATCTCTAGCATTTCTTTATTGACAATGAAAGCATATATTTGACTACAATTTTAGGTACATGTACATTCCTCTTGGTGGCTCTCAAAGAAAACTGCTCAACGTATGGGTCATCTTCACATTTGTCGCTGTATGGCACGATTTAGAGTGGTACTTTAGATTCTTTTGATTATTTGGCATCAGTTACTGTATTATAACCCTGTTCCTTGCTCCTCGTCTGACAGCTTATTGCCTTGGCTTCAGGAAGCTTCTTTCGTGGGCATGGTTAACATGTTTATTCTTTATTCCCGAGATGATTGTGAAATCCACAGCAAATACTCTTCAGGTGATGTAATACTTATTATCTAGTTCTGTGTCTAGCAATTCTTTTGATTGGATTTAGTTTGAAGGTTAAACTTTAACCTCATTAATAGGAAAAAGGTTGATTGAAATTTTCTGGAGCAGTTTTTATAGTGTCATGTAATATTCTCATTCTTACTATATTTCTATCCTATCTATTAAATGTAAAATAAACCCTCAACTCAAAAAAGGCTGCATCTTGGACTGGTGGTGTCATCTGGTTTTAATTCTTTATCCTCACAACCATTCTGTTGGTTGGGCCAAATGTTATTAAATTTTGGATAAACTTGGGTTTTCTGAAAGAAAATTATCATTTTGGAGATAATTTAAGAAGTTACATAGAAGTCAACTAGGAATCTTACTTCCTAAGGACCTGAGGAACTACTTTCGACTTCTAGATGTTGTGACGCATAAATACTGGTTAATTTTGTTAGGAACGTGATTCCTCGATTATGTCTTTGATGTCTTTTTCTTTAATGTGTTAGAAAAACGTAGTTCGTTGCATTTGTGTTATCCTTACTGCTTGACGAGGTACTTATAGGGAGTGTGTAGGATGATAAATTGATATAACCAGTAGAAAGGACTTAATATTATGCTTTAAAATTAGACATGGCTGTTGCTGAACTCAAAGGACGATATAGTCATGTCTTCTAAGTCAACTTTGACAATCAGTGATGGTCAATACATGCTTATAATTGCAACCTTAATTGGCTCACCTACTTCATGTTTATTTCTTCGCTTTCTTTTGAGGGCTATTAAGTGCTTTACTTCTTGAATCTTGACCAAAAAGAATCTTCTCGTCATAATTTTTCAGATGCTATCGAATATTTTCTATTTTGAGGGCCCTTAAGTGCTTTACTTATTTTGACAGGTGGAAAGCACTTTTGGGGTGATTGTTTGGCGTGAACTTAATGCAGTTGCCGGTGCTGTTACAATCACTTGTCTCATGGTCCGTCTTTCGCTCATTTTTCACCAATACATACCTTTTGTTGGATTTACAGATTTTCTTCATGTAATGTCCTGATATAGTGATATGTGGTATACTTGTAAAAAAACAGACCTGTTTTTTTACCTGTGAATTTGAGCATATAATCTTGTTGTTTCCTAGAGCATTTAATTTCAAAAATTCTGTAGTAGTAATGGAGCAATTTTCTCAGGACCACTACCTGAAATCATAGTTTTGAGATTTAGAAGCAGTGGAAGTTTTGTGAATGGATTTTATTGTTGCAATAAACTAGACTAAATTTATGTTTTTAGATTCAAAATCGGGATAATTAATAAAATGTTTCTGAACCATTCCAGTAAGCCTTTCTACAACGAGGAAAAACATATCCTTTGCCTGTTGTGAGAAAGAATGCTTGCAACTTACATCAGTAGAGATTGTATTTTGTGCTACTTCTGCACTAGCAAGAATTCATAAGACTGTAGCCTCCTACCGTAGCTTTTCTTGTAAGAGCTATTTCTCTTTCCTTTCTCATTCTCATGTCCCAGTTCAGTTTCCTTTGGCTTCTATAAGTTTGAAAGTAAAGTTTCCTTTCAAAATCACCACATTTATTTAGTATATGACTTTACAATGAGTGAATACTAATGATCTTTATCAGCTGCACAGACCACACTAGGCTTTATCCATATACATGTGTTATTACGTGTAGACAAATGATTAATCACATTCTCATTTATTATTGCATTGTCTTGTTTTTCTGGGTTTATGAAATTCTATTTTTGGTGTTAAGGAGGTGTGGGCATGTCCCCGCCTTGGTGAAGGATTTGATGCTTATCCAGTTCAGAGATTTTGGACGGAGGAAGGATGCTAAGATGCTTTAAAATCGCACCGTCTTTTATTTTTTTCCTTAATGGGGTTTTTTTTTGGGTGTGTGTGTTAGTGTTTCTAACTAGCCTAATGATCAGCTTCTTAGAGATAGCTATTTATCTTTCATTTTGTTTCTGGATAGGATCTTATTCTTTGCTAGGCCTCTGCACGGGTGTTTTTTGATAAATTTCTCTGATCTTTCTACTGATTATAGAGCTGCTCTCTTTATTTCCTTTTCCCCAATTCTTATAGAGTGGGTGCACTGGTGGACTACTTGTCTTTCATCTTATAAGTTTCTTCCTTTATATAAAAAGAATAGTAGGAATTCATAATATTTTTAATACTCCTTTATGTATAGAATTTGCATTATCATTCAAGTTGTAATAAATCCCGAGTCGAAGAAATTTCTGGGAATGAACTCGAACCTTAAATTGTATGGCATTTGAATTTACAAAAGGATATGATGTCCTATATAAAAACTCAGAGATGAATTTAGTGCCCTGGTCATCAATATATCTAGTTTACACTCATCTACATTTTACAAAATGAAGAGGAGAGAATTTAAAACATTTACTATCCATACTTGGAGGTAAGTCCTACATTGAAGACTTCGCTACTCCCTCTAATTTTTTTCCTTTTGGTATGGTGAGCTGGTTACCCACCTTGAAGAAAGTTTCCATTTGAATCAGCATGATGTAATTTCTGAGCTTTTATTTTGCAGGTGGCTAACCTGATTGGCTTTGTTATCGGACCATCTGGCATTAATTGGTTGACTTCTGCATTTCTCCAGAGAAAAGGTTCATGTCTATTTACTTTCTCCCTTTTCCATTAGAGTGTGCTCCTGCAGGGCAGCTAAATTCAATCTTTAACTTTTGCAGGACTGCCTGTTCTTGGTGGCTTGTTTTTTACATTTTATGTTTGGACAAAGGTGCAGAACTATAAATATCTAAATATTCTGGTGGATTTATTTTCTGCTAGTGATTTTTTATTTTTATTAGTGTTTTTTTAAAATAAATTTTTTTTAAGAAGCCGATTGTGTTGCAGCTTATGATCCACATTTCTGATGCCAAGCAAAAGAGGCATAAAAAATGAGAATCGAGCCTGAGGTCTGTTTCTTGTCCAAAAAAGTTGAAATATAGATCGACTGATGTTATATTTTAAGATCGTAAGAAGAATTAATCTGTTCTGAAATTGCTGATCTAGTTTCATGGCGGCATTTAGGTATGCGCTACCTACAAGCGCCTGATGTAAATTCGTGCGATGGAAATTATTATCATGAAGTCATCATTTTTCGAGCAATAAAGATGGAGAATCACTACGAAGTTTTTATGAATATTCGGAGGATGGATGCATCGATTCCAAGGAAGTGTTTTTCAAAGGTGTGTTGCAATTTTTCATTGAATATTTCCATTTGGAGGAAAAGGTATTTGTTCTTCATGACAAGTTCAAAATTGAGAGTTTTCGAAATCATTTCAATTTTCAGTGTCATAAGAAAATGATTCATTTTATACCATGACCTCTTCTACACCTTGTTCACACACATTCTTCAATAAAACTATTTGGCCGCAATAATAATATGAAATCCGGAGCTGCCGTAACTTGGTCTTATCATGCTATACTCGCGGGGAAGGAAAAACGAGCAGTTTACATTTTAGTAGCTATCGTTTCTCTGGCTTCATCAAACGACGTGTAATCACACCCAGAGAGAATGTACAAATCGATGAATACACAACTTGTATTCTTCACACTTTGATATAAATCTATTTAATATTTTGGTAGCAGAATGTATCACATAGTGCAGTTCAAATTACTCGATTCTTCTATGCAATTCAATTCATTAGGCCGTTCTATAAGCTATATTTAGTACTAGTGTTTTTTCCTTTTTAGTTTTTCATGAAGGAGAATCAAGACTTTGCCGTGAAATGTAAGACTGGCTTTGTTGTAAAATCACAAAATTGCAATAGTTTAGCTTGTCCCAACTTCTAAGGATTAAGCTCTCAGTTGTTTATTAAGGCGGTGTTTGTTTAGAGGTGAATGGTTGAATGGCTGAATCGGTCAGTCATGCAATGCGTTTGTTTTGAATAAAAATCGTCTTAATGGTTGAATCAGTCAGATTTTTGGGCTGAATGACCAAGTGTAAATTTTTTTTTTACTGAATAGGCTGGATGACTTCTGAATGAAATATTTTATATTTAATTTTTTTTACAATATTAACTATTCTATTAAGTAATATTAAATAAATTTATAATAATTTTGAATTTTTTTAGAGGGGTAAAATAGTAAAGACTGTTATTTAGATGTTTCAGACATATCAATTACCCAACTTTTTTCATTCCGTATTCAGTCAGCTCATTCAAATTACTTAAACATTCAGAATTGTTTGGTTCAGTTATCCAACAACTCCTAAAATCCTACTTGAATATCTGGAATCTCCTCACCCGAAGCACACACATACACATATTTGGGAAAATGTTATCTCAGACATGATTTAGTTTAGCTTGGTTAATGCTACTTAACAAATTAAATGACATAGTTTTACCCATTAGGGTTAAGTTTTCTATTTTAGGGTTTTATAAAAAAAATTATAATTTATGACAACTCATCCTGACACCTTGCTGTCACTTCTATCGGTGCACTATATAGCATCTCTCTTGAAAAAAAATTTCTCAATTCTCAGTTGCATATATACAAACAAACATATTGCTTAAATTTTCTCACACGGTTAGCGGCTTAATAAGTTGAAAACAAAAGGTGAAACTAGCTATAGATCATAGATATTAGTGTTAGTTTGCAAACACAAATATAGTTTATGATTATTAACTGTCAATTTTAAAGGCTTATAATAAACTAACGAAGCAATTTTATATTCAAAATGATAATTACCAAGTAACTAATCTTTGTTACGCCCGTACTACAACCATCAAACAACAAGAGAATTACTTGAAAATTCGTCAAGAGGGTTAGTAGAAAAATTGATATTTTCACAACAAAAGTGTCGCTATATATAAGTTTTACCGTCGTTATAGGATTTATAGCGACGGTTTTGTTGTGGAAATATCATTTTATGTTTGTGGATTTATCAGTTTCCGTTAAATAATATATATATATATATATATATATATATATATATATATATGTTTGTGGAAAGAATCAACGGTATACCCCTTGATCCTACATATCTCGCCCACCACCTTTAGCGACGGTCCGGAAGATGGTTCGGTTCGTCGCATATATCAAAGATTTATCGTCTTAACTTTTAACGATGCATCGCTGCGTCGCAATAAGATATATGTTCATACAAATTAATTTTGACTTATATGTTCATACAAATTAAGCATGCATTTTGAAAGTAGTTCATGATAATGTTGACTTGTTTCTTACACCTTAAGATCTACACAGCCATCACAACTGGGCTACCAAATTTCTTGACATTTTTTTTGTGTTTTGTTTTGCCCACAATATGTTAAAATAAAGAGGTAGCTGGCTATATAGGTGTATATTAATCACATGCAGTCAGAATATCCCTGAATTTTTCCATTTTGAAACCCTTTTTTTTAAATTTTTTTTCCACTTTTTTTTTTATCAATCAAGAAATTTTATTAATACTAGATAGGTAAAACAGTAAAAAGTTAAAAATTAAAGTAAAAACATCATGAACTCTGGAAAACAAAATTGAATCATAAAAGTTTTCTGCATTACAACTGCAAAATAAATCGATATATGGGATTTAATATAATTATAAAAAAAATTGATACGTAAATTTCACCTTACAAATCCCTAATTTAGCTAAAGCACCAGCCTCATATATAATTGCTCTATATACATATCTGCAAATGTACACGTACAAACTCCTCATCATATATATATATATATATATATATATATATATATATATTTCCCACACGTAGGGTTTAATAATCAATAGACTCAATTAACTAAGATCCAAGATATGATAATTCTTAAATATATAGTTGTATGTTTGTACATAAAAAGAGAGTACTAATGGCGATTAATCTGATGGAAAATTCGTTCTACACAATGTTTTATATATCTAGCCCATATCTTCAAGAGTTATATAATTAAGTCCACCCCTCAATAGACATACATATATATGGGACATTAATTTTTTCCTTACCACCAAATTAAGCACTTTTCTTTCTCTCTCCTAACTATATACCAAACCTCTCAATTCCAAGCCATGGTGAGTCTCTTCAATTATACATTCAACTCTCTCTCTCTCTCTCTCTCTAATTCTCTCTAATGGTTTTGTGTCATATATATATATATATATGTGTGTGTGTGTGTGTGTGCAGGGGGAAGAGGGTGCTACCAAGTACCACTATCTTAGCCAATATTGGACCAACAAAGGCAAGGGTGGATTTAGAGCTGCCTCCTTCGTTTATGGTAATTAAGAATATCACGAGACATTACGAGTTAAAGATATATATATAGCCCAATTATAATGTATACCATGCTTTTATATATAAGAAGCACCGATGTATAGATCATTGTTAGGATCGGATCACACACACGCACACGACAGTAAAGAATCAACACAGAAATTTACGTGTTTAATTTCCCAATTTGGATACGTGAGAGCATTCATGAATTAACGAAAATATGCAAAAACTCTATATATTTGTCTCTGCCATTCTATGAGTCTCTTCCTTTTTGCTTATGGCATCACCACTTACCAGTTGCTCTAAAATATTAAGCTTAAACCCACCTTATAAAGAGTCCCAAAAGTTTTAAAAGCATAAATTTTTAGAGAGAGCTTAGCTAGCATGAGTTTAATTATATCATACTACTTAATTTATTATTATAAGGCTATTAATTAGCTGTGTTAATTTTGGGTGTAGGGTTGGTGGCATTAGAGAATATGGGGTTTATCGCGAGCGTAGTGAGCTTTTTCTTATACTTCATGAATGAGTTGCACTTCAACCTATCTGGTGCAGCCAACACCCTCACAAACTTCATGGGTTCAACATTCTTGCTCTCCCTTGTTGGTGGCTTCATCTCAGACACATTCATAAACAGATTCCATACATGTCTCATTTTCGGATGCCTCGAAATTCTGGTATTAGTAATTAAAAAAATTAAATATAATTATTATATACATACATCTATATATATATGTACAGTGTGCACTATGCTTTACATTTTCTTCTCTCTTTTCCTTTATTTTGAAGACTATATACCCTAATATTGATGTTGCCTACATAAAAATGAAAGTCTCTCTCCACTTTTTAACCCTTTTTTAGGCATACTAATTAGGATTTTATTTGGACATAATTTTACTCCATACTTTAGTCCAATAAAAAAAATATAAGATTAAAAGAGGATCAAATTTCTATCACAAAACTTGCAATAAAGAAAACAACGCTTATATTGCAATTTGGTGTAAACGTTAGGACAGTTTTGTAATTTGTCCAAAATATTGTAATTAATTTAGTGTAAAACAGTTTTATAATTTGCCCTAATTTGTATAAGATAGATGATATGGTCCAAATATTAATCTATATAGAACTATTTTTCGTTTATAATCTATATACATATGTATATATATATATAAATAAAGACGGATCCTGAACAAGTTCGTAAGACTATTTAAAGGATTATTAATCTCCCGTCATAAAATAAAAAAAAATTCAAAATAGTATTAAATTAAAAAAAAAATCTAATCTCAAATATGCTTTTTGCAAACTGAAGTTGTACTAACAATAAGTAACTCGTTAAACAAATTTAATTCTTGTCTTTTCCTTTCCAATTAATTATATATCATTGTGTAATATATATTGGTACAAATTAAAAATTATAGGCTTTCGCATTGATAACAATCCAAGCTCGTTTCAAAAACTTACATCCAAGCCATTGTAGTACCGGAAAATCAAGTTGCATGGAAGGTGGCGTAGCCGTCATGTTCTATGTCTCGCTTTGTTTCCTAGCCTTGGGCAGCGGCGGCGTGAGGGGTGCACTTCCGGCACTCGGCGCCGACCAATTCGACCAGAAGGATCCCAAGGGAGCCAAGGCACTCGGAAGGTATTTCAACTGGCTTATGCTCAGCACCACCGCCGGCGCCACCATCGGAGTCACGGTGATTGTGAAGACTAGCTCCGCCGAAGGATATTGGTGGGGTTTTTTCATAGCCACCATTCTTTCCTTCTTGGGTTTTAGTTTTCTTTCCATTGGGGCGCCTTTTTACCGCCTACAAGTTCCCGAAGATAGCCCCCTCATAAAAGTTCTACAGGTCTATTCCTATCACTATATAATTTTCTCAAAACAGTGGCGAAAATAATTTTTAGTGGGGTCAAAATTATTACTAAGTTATAAATAATTTGGTAGGTGTTCGGAAAAGTATCCCGAGCCATTTTTTTTTAATATTTTTGTATTTTCGGGTCTCACTCATACATATATGTGTATTTATACTATATTACAATGACAATATAATAAGTAATAATATATGGTATATATACACTATATTGACTTATAATAAACTTTTTTAATCACAATTGTTCATAAGTAATTAATTTATTAATTATTTTTAAAAAATAATATAAATTAGATTATTATTTAATTTAAAATATTATAGAGAGATATACATATATTGAGAGGATACGAATCATATGTGGTTAATATTTAATTGACAAAGTTATAAATCTTCAATTTGACCTCGCATAATAAAAAATTTATAAAATTTTAGTGGGGTCAATTTATATATAATACTTAAATTTTTTAAAATTTACCTTACATTATAAAACAATTATTTTTTTCAGCAGAGTCAGTTGACCCCACAAAGGTGTCAGTAGTTTCGCCTCTGTCTCAAAATAAGAGTCTCACTTTGTTAATGTTTATTAAATTTTTTTAACATAAAAAATTAGTATTCTGAAAAAAATAGGTTAAAGAAAGTTCAATTGTCAAATGAACAAGAACTAACCTATTATATAGATATGTTGGTTTTTACTTGCAGGTTATAGTTGCGGCATTTAAAAATCGAAAGTTGTCACTACCAGAGAGTGCTGATGAACTGCATGAGATCAATGAAGAATCAGTACTTTCGGTTGATCCAAGAATTAAACACACCAGCCAATTCAGGCATTTTTCTTCACCCACTCAAATTAATTTTAACTTTTTTTATTAACGGATTATGATTATTTCCATTACACTTGTCCTCCAATTTCTATCAATACACAATTAACGACAAAATAAAATTAAAACAATTAGCGACAATAAAATTCGTCGCAAATAATTATGTGGTTGAAAATGTCTCTAAATATATATTAGGGGAAATTATATTATAATCATTCATCAATTTTTTCTATTCAACGATGAGTAGTGAATCTGGCAAACGGGCTGGGTCATTGGCGGGCCAGGCCAAAACGACCCAGGTTTTGATAGGTTGAAAAGTGAAATTCAAAGCTCGGCCCGTGACAGGCAGGCTAGCCCGGCCCGCGGGCCTGGACTGATTTATGCCTTTATTTTGACACATTTCTGGGCTTGACCCAAATAGACCGAACCATTGGCATACTAGGCTAAAACGACCCAAATTTTAATGAGTTAAAAATGTAAAATCCAGAACCCGGCCCGTGATGGACGGACCAGCCCGACCCGCAAGCTTGGACCGATTTTGCCATGTTTAGAGATAAAAATTTTATTAAAAAAATGCAATTGAGAAATAGAGCTGCACAAAAATGAACTGATGTTGATATTGGGCTTACTTATCCTTGGAATGTGATACCCTGATTAAATGACAAGGATCACTAAATGATTATTGTGAATGGGGCCATACCCATATAAGTTTGGGACCAATAAACTTTGGGCTGGTCTAAAGTAGATATTGTTGAAACATACTGATTTATACTTAAAAATTATTATTATTTTGTTTGTTGAATCTGCAGCTGGCTAGACAAAGCTGCAATATTTCGAAAAGAATCAGAACAAGCCACAGCCCCTTGGACACTATGCACTGTGACCCAAGTTGAGGAAGTAAAGATTCTAACAAGAATGTTGCCCATTATAGCCAGCACTATAATAATGAATACATGTTTGGCCCAACTCCAAACATTCTCACTAGCCCAAGGCAATAGAATGAATCTATATTTGGGCAATTACCTATTCCCAGCAGCATCAATCCCTGTAATCCCTCTGCTATTCATGTCCCTTCTCATCCCCCTCTACGAGTTCGTTTTCGTTCCTTTTGCTCGAAAAATCACAAAGCATCCCTCGGGAATCACCCAACTCCAACGGGTCGGAGTTGGGCTTGTTCTTTCTGCCATCTCAATGACCGTCGCGGGCGTTGTGGAAGTAAAAAGAAGAAATCAATCCCTCAAGGACCCGTTGAAGCCCATTAGCCTTTTTTGGCTTTCCTTCCAATACGGCATTTTTGGTGTCGCAGACATGTTTACCCTCGTCGGATTACTCGAGTTTTTCTATAGGGAGGCTCCAATCGGAATGAGATCATTGTCGACTTCATTTACGTTTATTTCATTGTCTTTCGGGTATTTTTTGAGTAGTGTTTTTGTCGATATTATTAACTCGGTCACTAAGAGAGTAACACCGACCAAATTAGGGTGGCTACATGGACAAGACTTGGATACGAACAATTTGAATCTCTTCTATTGGTTTTTAGCCATCCTTAGCTGCATTAATTTTGTCAACTACCTCTATTGGGCCACATGGTACAAGTATAAAACAGAAGAAATCCTAATTAATGAAGCCCGAGATGATGCATCCAAGCCTGCAATTGAAGTCCAAAACGGTGAGTCCAATCCAGTGAACGGAGCCTCTTCTGCTGAACGCAAAGGAGATTCCAAAGTTCAAGAAGAGTAAGCCTGTTGGGCCCAGTCACAAGGTCCAGTTACATGGGCACAAAAGTCTAGAGAACATAAATCCATTCACCTTGGTTAACTTGGATGTTCTGTGTTCATATAATAAGAAAGGGCGGGTGTTTTTGATATTTTCACATGGTTTCTTCTCACGTGAAGGTAGGACCCATTGTATTTTCTTATCTCTTTTAACTTTCATTTTAATTTACTGAACATAATTTATTCTCAGAGTACTGTATGTCGACTAAATACAAACAATAAATACTTTATAATCTATCTTCTTTGGTTTTCTACATTAGTAGAATGTACATTATAATTGACAAATTAATCCCATTAGGTTGGGCCTTTTTTTCTCTCCTCAATTCAGTATTCATTATTTTATTTTTTATTCTTTGCTTGTTTTGGTTTATATTATCACAATATGAAATCATGAATTTTAATTTCTATGAGAATATGTGGGTCTTAATTGGGTTATATTCCAAGAGGACCTACTCTATATATGTTACTTTCAACAGCTAGCCAAATTCCCATCCATGATATCAATGACAGAGAGCAAATAAAGCATATAATATCACTACCAAATTAAACTATCAATCCCCTTCGACTGATAGTGATAAATCATAAGAAAGGAAGATTGAAACTTCAAAGGGAAAAACTGGTCCCTTCCTCTAAACATTATGCTTATACATTTATGACTACAAAATTTATATTTTCACAACATTTTTTAATATTTTCGCAATAAAAGTAGTCGTTATAAATGTATAACGACGGTTTTATTGTGGAATATCATTTTCTGTTACGACTATATATATATATACACGATAAAGCTCTCTAGCGAACCATAGGGAGCGAACTAAAAACGAACCGATGCTATAGCGACGGAAAAAATCGTCGCTATAGTCAGTTCAATTTTAGTTCGCTCCCTATGATTCGCTGGAGATACATTCCTTAAATATATATATATATATATATATATATATGTTGATCTCCGTGGGTGTCATTATTGATTGTGACCTAGGAAATTGACAATACATGTATAACTTGTACAATGGGCATTGAAGAAACACTGCCTTACAAGTCTGCAGGTCTAATGTAATTTCTTTATATTTTCAGAAAGCTTATTATATTCCATAAAATATTTTATTATTATTTTTTGTTTTTTGGGTTCATATTCATCTTCCTCTTCTTCTTCCAGTTTTCCTTTTATTTATAGTAATAATCATCCAAGTATTGGGCCATGAAGGAATCCAATGAGGCATAGATTGAAAATAAAATTTAAAAATGGACAATTCTTTTTAAATCAGGTCAAACTTCAAAGGTTATACTCATTGTCATTATTTAAATCCTGTTCATATTTTCATATTTATAATATTAGTGTAAATGTAATAGTTCAGTTTATATTTGTAAAATAAGTATAAGCATAACATTTCAGTCTCGCATCATATGAAAACATTTGGATGTTATTAGTAGCATTATTTTTAGTATAAATATATTATATAAAGCTAAACTCTACTATCACTAGGACCACCAGTCACGTTTTATTTTGATGGATCAAGAGATGATCCAAGCCTATAAGTCAGGTTGGGTCATTACAAATTGACGCAACTGAGAGACAATTACAAGAATTGAGTTTATATAATTTTATAATTACAAGAATTCACAAGATTGGATAAATTGACTTAAGTAACTACAATGTTTATGAATTCAGAATAATAAGAGTAAACCCTAAAATACATGAAAACATCCTTTAAGTACTAAACAATAAGTTGAAAATCCTAATTACGCAAGGAATAATTAAAAAAGCGAAATAGTCCAAATAATCTCAAAATTGGAAAATTTCGTAAGATCCGAACACATGTTTTCAGACTTTTTTGGGCTTTTAACGGTGTTCAACATGGCCGAAAGTGACGAGTCTTGTAGGGCACAGTCGTAAACTTCGATTTGATATATTATGGGTTCCGTAACTCTAAACGGATTAAAAGTTCTGATCAAAACAGTATTAACCCTTCTTGTAATATCCTAATTCTAAATTGGTAGCAGTGGTGAGGGCATTAGAAATTTATGTAGAGGAGATTGTACTCTAATTTCTCATCATAATATGTGGGTGTGATTAGTGTATATATAAGGCCATGGATATTGTCTGTAAAAATGTTATTGTCAGAACAATAAGTGTTCATAAAATTTTAAAAATTTTAAGTATCGCTGAAAGAAATACAAAATCGTGTCTATTTATATTAACGATATTATTTTTGCTTTGATAATATCAAACTGCATATATTAAACTGAATTTTATTACCAATAATAACAACAATTATGATCTTTCGAGTGATTTTATTTAATAAAATAATTGATGGAAAGGAAAAATAGTATATACAATTATGGTCTTTTTAATAAAATAAATTTCCCCTTCAAATAAGACACTTTATGGAAAGGAAGAATAGTACATAGTCATACTACCCCATCCCTAAAAAGGAGATGCATATCGCTAAAACTGATACGTAGTAAAGTACAAACATTTTGAAAATTCTATAATATTTATTTTTAACATCCTAACTAATCAAAGTTGAATGTATCCGTACGTGTTATAGACATGGTGGTTTCATGAGATGTAACGCTCGCATGCAATTTAATATTAATTTTGATTAGTAATATTTTTACATAAATCTTATGTCATGTGTGAGATCTATTCAAAGAGAAATCATATAAGATATATTTACACCACAGTCTCACATTGAAAGATATAAAAAAAATTTATCTGTATATAAGGAATTAAATTACTAACAATAGTATATTCATGTCATGACCTTTTGGGTGAGCCAATGCTTTATTTGGATGGATTTGATTTGATTTGGATTTGAAATTTGATCCGAGATTTATTATCCGGATTTGACCCGGGTTGACGTCTCTAACGGACAGGTTCGTTAACAAACCGGCTATGGTAACGGTCGCCGTATGCTATATATATAACAAGTTAGGTCATATATAGAACAAGTCTAAATATAAAATTTTTTTGCCTCTATAAATTTGAATATATTATTATTGAATTCATAATTTAAATTTTATACTTCTCTATTTTTCAATTTATTAAAATTTTAATTTTATTCTCTTGTAATTACATACTAGTTTTAATGGCACACGCGTTACGTATGTAATTAATTGTTAAGATATCACAAGTGAGTTTGAATCTCACATCAATTAAATAATGAAAGCGTGAATGATTAATATATATGAATGAACGGAAACCTAATAACTTAAACTTTTGAATGAAGTTAAGTTCCAAACATATATATTAGGATAAGGTTCTCTTAACATGTACCCTTAGAGCACATACTAAACACACAGTTCAAGAGAATATTCCCTTGAACTGTGTGCATATTCTCTTGAATTCTGCATTGCACCAAATTCAAAGAAATATGCACACAATTCAAGAAAATATTCTCTTGAATTGTGTGCTTAGCATGTGTCCTAAGGACACATGTTAAGAAATTCCATTTTATAAGGATCACAACAAAATATTTTTTATTTATTTCGGGCACATCTGCATACTTTCCCATCCATAATACATCATAGCAGGAAAGGAAAGGAAGAAGTGTCAAACCTATACAGGGTCGGCACTCGCCAAATTGTAATCAAAACATAACAAAATAATTCATTATACACGGTTAATATAGCTGAAGCAAGCACTCTGCATCCGATCTACGTAAGGGGAAAGGGGAGGGGGGAATTAACCTCACTGAATTCTCAGAGGATTAAAAAGAAAGATAGTAATTTTTTTAAAGTTTAGATTGAAATATATTGAATTCTTCAAAGTTCATATCATATACTACCTTGACCACTACAATACTCGTCTTTCTGTTTCTTGTTCATAGATTTGATCTAATTCTTCCCACTAGTTCAACTTTAGAGAAAATTTGATATGTTGTAATTTTTCTATTTTATATTTTCACAATGTAGCAGGTGTTTTGAGAATTTTTATAATTACTTGTGGATTTTTTTTTGTAATTACCTGTGAATTTTTCTGTAATTGCTTGCGAATTTTTGTAACTAATAAAATGTGGCTATCATGCAACAATTTTTATATAATGAAGTCTCAAAAAATATTACTGTAAAAAATATTTGGACATTATTTAATTTTATAATTTATTTTACTATTATTTTTTACGAGATTTTTTCTTCTTCTAAATTTAATTAAAAGGCTGGATCTGCCCCTGATTGTTTATGCCAACGACAAGAGCAAAACATAGAATGAACATTCCTCCCTCTAAGGTGGAGTTGGATCAGGAGATAAGGTTTGGCCATGGCCCATGGGAGATAAGTGGCTGCCAGTCCCATAATATATATATATATATATATATATATATATATATATATATATATAGGGAGACGATCTCCGTTAACGGACCAGTTCGTTTCTGAACCGATATATACACACACGTGTGATCATCACTTGTATTAAAATTGACTGTGTAGCATCAAATTTCAAGTGGCAACTCAAAAGTTGGAAGACGCCTCGTGCAAGTGGATAAAAGTTTTTGTAATTCGGTCTCTTTTCATCATTTGTGAATCCAACCCCATGTTATATTTCATAGGCTCCTTTTATTTCTATTTGTTTGCATGCAATTTTGTCGGCACAAAGAGACATTCACATTACAAGTTACCATGTATACAACGGATCGATGACCCGACCCGACCCATATTCAAATAAAGGGTTACTCTTGACATTGGGATATGAATTAAGTCTTATTCAAAAATCAATTCCATTTACAATATTATCATTCTTCAAAATAAAATAATATTAAAAAAAATTGTTACGGAGGCCACGTACCCTTGGTTGGTCAGTTGGCCAAACAATTCAATCACCTTGAAAGAACAAAAAACAATAATGCTACTATCATATAAAAGGCTAACATTAACAACAGATATGGCTGACGTGACAGTATGTGATTTATTGTTGACATAATTTATTTAATTTAATAACAAATCATATACGGCCATGTCACTATTATGTGATGTTTATGTTATCCACTTTATCTGATAGTAGCATTATTTAACAAAATAAGTCCGTAAGTCTCACACACTATATAAATAACAATAAAACCTCACAATATAGGAAAAAATAAGCCTCACATCAAATAAAAAGTAATACATAATAAGAATTAAATCCGCAACCTATGCTTACAAGACTTGAACATATATGAATAATCATCATTTCAAACATTTGATACGGGAGTGGTTAACATGAAGTTAATTTTGGTCCATTGATCAATACAGTATCGACACACAGACGGAATGTGATTTCTCTTTTTGCGTGTCAGCACTGTATTTATTAGTCAATTGACCAACTTATCATAATGTTAACTTCATGGTAACGAGATTCATTTGATACACATATGGCACTTAGCACAAATAAAAGTTATAGGCGGTCGGTCCATTTCAATGGTTTTGATTGGTTTTGCATCTACTTGAAAATGGACAAATTAAGGACAATTGATTGATTAATCAACTCAATTATTGAAGCTGCATGATTATGAAATTCAAACAATCTAATTAATCTATTATTTCAAAATTTAATCCAAACCAGCAATTTAGAGGTGGCAATTATTTTACGTACCTACGTATTGTTCGTTTTAGGAATAAATAAAAGATGAATATGATTACACACACGAACACAGTGTATATAAAAGTATCAATAAAGGATTTGTAACCTACCAAAACTGTTAATTAATATGGACTGTTTATCCAACAAAAAGGACTGTAACTTTGTTTGTTTTGTCTTTGTGCGCAAGTGATAGAAAGTCTTTTATTGGTTAACTAATTAAGTCTGTTGTTTAAAAATATAAAGGCTGAAGGGACGTTATAGACATGGCTCTCACTCTTAAAACTTGAAACCTAATATATATATATAAATGGGGAATGATCCATAGCAAGCGTTTGCTATGATCTTATTCCAACAAACTTATCTTACACCGTTAATCTATATATCCAATGATCCAAAAAGATTTTTTTTTTACTGATCGCATGTAGGAGTAGCGGCCAGAGAAATTTTTTTTTTGTTGGCCGATAGAGGGAGTAGCGGCCAGGAGAATTTTTTTTGTTAGCCACATGAGGGAGTAGAGGCCAGAAAAAATGTCTAAAATACTTCCACTTTAGTTAGATTTAAAGAGTTTCAATATATAAAATAGTTGTATAAATAATTTTTTATGTAATAAAAATTAATATTATCAACTATATATAATGTATTTATTTCTATAAATAATTTTTATAAATATAAAAATTTAAAATTATTAATTATATTCAATGTATTTATTTGTATGAATAATTACATTGAATAATTATTAAAATATAAATACATTAAAAAATTATTACTTAAGAAATTATTCATACAAATAAATAATTGAATATAAATAATATTTTTAAATTTTAATATTTATGAATATTATTTATAGAAATAAATACATTATATATAGTTGATAATGTTAATTTTTATTACTTAAGAAATTATTTATACAAATAAATACATTGAATATAATTAATAATTTTAAATTTTAATATTTATAAAAATTATTTATAGAAATAAATACATTATATATAGTTGATAATGTTAGTTTTTATAACATAAGAAATTATTTATACAACTATTTTATACATTGAAACTATATAAATCTAACTAAGGTGGGTGTATTTTAAACATTTCTCCTGACCTCTACTCCCTCCTGTGGCCAGCAAAAAAATTCTCCTACCCGCTACTTCCTCTAGCGGCCAACAAAAAAAAAAATCTCTGACCATTACTCCTACCTATGGCCAGTAAAAAAAATAGAGTATGTGTTTTAGACACACAAATTTGTGTGTACTGTATTTAATACGACATAGTTTGGATTAATAAAATGTTAAAGTATCAAAAGAGCCATTAATACAAATGGTGAAGCGTCAAAATAGTCATTAATAAAAACTCTTAAAATAATAGGACACACAAATTTGTGTGTGACTAATATATATATATATATAAAAGATAATGATCCATAACAAATGATTGTTATTAACATTAATACAACAAACACATCTCCCACCGTACAATACGAGTTCTAACGAGTGAGATTAATGCTACTAAGAGTAGCGGCAAACAAAAAAAAAAGGATAGAGATACGGAGAAATGTTCTAAATGCCCCCACTTTAATTAAATTTAAATACTCCATCTGTTCCACAAAAAAAATTTCATTGTAAAATTTTATTTTACAAAAAAGGCCATCTTTATGTCGATAATAATATAAAATAACATAACATTAAGCTTAACATCACAATTTTAGTGAGATGATACCACTCGAAACTAAACAATCACTGTATTTAAAGATAAACTAAAAGTATATTTTTAAAGTTTGTAATTTTTTTAATGAGATTATTTTTGTTAAATAAGGGAGTTTAAGAATCCCAAACTCAAATTTTATTTCATAAATCCTATTGATATCATCATGAACCCTAATTGGATCAAATTATTGTAAATGTAAAATGCTCAAACGTCAATTACTTCCCTCATGCGATACTTCATGGTTGCTATATATAACTTGACCCATGTAAATACCACTAACAAACACCTTCTTTCAGCTGTATCCCACCAAATAACACCAGCAAAATCCATAAAAGTAGAGCGTACCAAATGGGGTAACATGCAAATACAAACCAGTCCTCATCTTCAACCTATTCAACGGTGATAGATCCCACTGTCTTTTAAATCATCAGACTCCCCTGTAACTTTTGTTTTCCTCCATACTACTCTTGAAAGATTCGAAACTTATGTATCAGTAGTATTAAAATAAGGAATTTCTTAAAATAATGTTACTATCACATAATTTTGAATCACATGATGCTCATATACACACATGCATACTGTGGGTTCTGCGTGACAATTAAGGCCTGCAAATATATATGTGTGTATGTGAATTTTATGTGACCCAAATTATGTGATAGTATGGTAGTATTACAACCAATTATTTATAGAATAATGCTATTATCACATAAAATAAGTAATATAATGCTCACATACTGCGAGGTGATAGTATGTGATTTGTTGTTAAGTTAAGTGAGTCATGTCAATAAAAAATCACATACTGTCAAGTTAACAATATGTGAACAATATGTGAGCTGATTGTTTTATGTGACAGTAGCATTACTCTTATTTATAAAAAAATCTTGAAAATGCCCGGCAAAAACACTGTGACCTCATTGCTTCCCCTCCCCCCTCCTTTTCTTTCTCTCTCTAAATCTCAATTTTTACACTATTTCCGTGTAAACCCAGATTCACATTTCTGTCTTTGTGGCATATTTAGTTATATAGTTGCATCTTTGATCTTTCCGTATTTAGCTTCTGTTCTAAGGGAAAGGCATTTAACTTCTAATATATTGTGTATATTGAAATAATTACATACATACACTATACATATAAAGATTTTGGTTTCCGGGTATTGAAGAGGAGGGAGGGATTGGAGAGAAATGATGAAGATTTTGGGTTTGTGGGTTTTAATTGTAATTGGGTTTGTGGGGTTTTGTAATGGTTATGAGTATGATGAGTATCTCAATGGAACAGAGGTTAGATTTCAAGATTCTGTTTATGGAGTCTCTGCTTCTGCCAGTAATCCTCTTGTAGTGGGTCTTACAATTATTCAAGGAGCTGGTGCTCAAGGGGCTGGTATAGTTTCTCTCTCTTATTTAAACATAGATTCATTTTAATTATTGAAAAAAGAATTTTCTTTTTCTGTTTTTTTTTATTGTGAATTTTGATTGATTATATGTGCATTGTAATGGGTTCTTTTGATTTTCTTTGATTTATGCTTTTTGATAGATTAGTTCTCAGTGTTCTTGGGATGGTCATTTCTAAATTTGCCACTGGGATGTGGTTTTCTGAGTTTCCGAGTGTTTTTCTAAAGTTTGATTAATTGGGTATTTTCTTTGTTTTTAGTTTTTTAATTTTTCTTGATTTATTGATCTAATTGAGAGTCATTTGTTTAGTTGCATGCTATTAATCACATATATATTCTTAATCATGGCCTTCTAAAGTGTTGATTTTGATTAGTATAGTAAATTTGATTGATTTAGGCATTCACATATGTTGTTTTCAATATTTGATGATGTGATTTTGCACTCTCTTGTTAATTGTTTCTCTTTCTCATTACTCATTATTAGAGTTAGCTTTATTACACCAATTTCATATTACTAGAACTTAAACTTTTATAATCTTCAACAATTTTGTTCTTGTCTAAAATACCTATAGAAATATAAGTCTAATTTACTTGTTTTTGGAAGTAGGAAACTCATCTTAATATCTGTTGTAATATATCTGGATGTGTGTTCACTTTTACAGTATGTTTGGATGGAACACTACCCGGTTATCATTTGCATCGTGGGTATGGTTCAGGAGCAAACAGTTGGCTCATTCAATTAGAGGTTTGTCATTTGTGACATCTCTCTATCAATAATGACATCTAAACTCTTAATACACAGGCCCTGTCATGCTGTATTATTATGCATTTATGCTTGCAAAATTCAAGATGTACACGATTGCCTCATCAGCTCATATGGTGTATCCTGCTTGCTATAATGACCATAAATGCAACAGATTTATACATTCAATGTACATGAATTCAAATGTCTCTAAATAAGCACAAATCTGTTTGTTTTTTTTCCTATCAATAGTTTAAGCTAATAATCTAATGTTCCATATAACTGTCTTTTTAGAAGAAAAAAATTGTTCCAATTTATTTGTCGTTTATGTCTTTCTAGGAGAATAAATTATTTATTTTCCTATATCACCCCTAACTTTTCTCCCTTGTATTAATAGTTTTCAATTTCCCATAAAAGGGTAGTGATGAAATTTCATACAAATTTTAATTCTTAAATGATAGTATTGAATGAGTTTCTTAATTCATATGCCTGAAGCTAAAAAGACAGTTATTATGGAACCGAGGGAGTACTATATGCTGGATGATAGTTAATAAGGAAAATAATAAAAGTATATTTCTCTGCTAGATGAGCTCTTCATCCCATTTTACATGTCCTATTTTTGGTTTTGTGATATTCTATAATGTTTGTTACTTTAAAAAATCAATGCAAGACTATATCACCCTTTTACAAACTAGAGAATGAAACTTGCGAGCCCCATCATGTCTTACACCTATGGAAAGGATATTTATAGAATACTTTGGTCAAATTTACTTTTTCTTAAACTATGTGACAATTTGACTTTGACGTCAAAAATTGGGACAGAGGGAGTACGACAAGAGTCTTATTAGGAGATTCTTTTGGAATTCTCTTGCACATCATATAATTTTAAAAAGTTTTTCAAGTTTCCCACCTTTTATCTTGCTCAATTGTTAGAGATGAGCAAGTACTATATGAATGACATTCATATGCTAATCTAATAAAAGAGTGTTCCATTTTTTGTGCGGTTGTGATAATATCATTTGAATTTTGGTTTACATTTACTGGCTAGCAGATTCATCCACAGAAATTTCAATTGTAATATTGTTGGCCTTGACTGATAACCTGATCTTGTGTGAAATATTGCGACAGGGAGGAGGATGGTGTAACACCGTTAGATCTTGTGTTTATCGAAAGAAGACACGACGTGGATCATTAAACTATATGGAAAAACAATTAGTATTTTCAGGAATACTAAGCAATAAGGCTGAAGAAAATCCTGGTTTGCTATCAGAATGACATCTCTCTAAGTGAACACAAATACTTTAATTTGCCATCTTTTGATGTTACTGGATTTTTATTTCATGCATGTGTGCAGATTTTTTCAACTGGAATAGAGTAAAGCTCCGTTACTGTGATGGCGCCTCTTTTGCAGGAGACAGTGAAAATAAGGTTTGTGGTAATATGTGGAAGCTTTATCTTTCTCTGCTTAATTGATTGTCTACAAGGAAAATTGTGCTCTTATAAGTTACAACCATCATCAGTCCCCGTTGCAAGGTGTGGATTTTATTTTGTTTCTTCTTCTATTCTGTAGCAAAATGGGCACAAAGGTATGACATCAAGTAGAATGTCTAAATATCAAAAACTTTACAGTTCCTATTTACTTACATGTCCTGTAACTCAGACAATTGGCTGAGTGGGGAAATAATGTAACTCAAGTTTCATGGTCTTTCAAGGATCGTTTGGGATAATCTCTGGCTCCATCAATATGATTTAGATTCAGATAAATATGGGAGATTTTAATTTTTAGTAACCGCTGTTTATATGGTTGGGGCACACTAATAATGAGTTCTTTGACATGCCAATCTCATAATCGTATCTGGTAAATGTTATAAGTATGGTGGTTATAAATGTGGTAAACGGTAAGCCTAAATAATACAATTTTACTTTAGGAGCTTATTTTTGGGCTTTCTGCCATAATGGCAAATATTAGTACCATTTAGTCTGTAACTCTATCACCTCATAATGTTGAACATTAGCTCACCAATAGGTTTATGGTGGTAGACTAGGGAACTGTGCCTGCCAGTTTAGGCCTGTAGTCATGTTCCTTTATCAACTTAGCTTTCCTCCGGCTAAAGGATTGTGTATAAGTTACTCCCCAATCCCAATCTTGTGCATAATAAACCAAATAGATGCTGACATTTATAAAGGGAGTTGATATTTCTGCAAGCAAGGATATAGTTCCACAAGTTTGCTCTCACATGAATAGTAAATGGACCCCACACTCATGTGAGAGGAATCTTGTGGAAATATCAAATTTTACTTGTGGAAATACCAATTCCCCTGCTAAATTGCTTGAACTATATGACCTTGAACTTTCTTGACACTCGGGAAAAAACTTAAAGAAAGTAAACTCCTATTGTTATCAAAGAAAGAGTATACGTTTATCCACAATTTCGGTCAAGATTATTGCAAGTGATATGCTTTGATGAGTTTGAATTTCTATCAATGGCATTGAACAATGTGGTTGTCCTAATGTTGGCATGCAACCTACATAAAAATGCAGCCGATAGGTATGCAGTGAATAATGCTCAGGATGCTTATGCACGACTATTTCATACCAGGCATGCCGTTTTTCATGTTGTCAATAGTTGGGAATTTGTTAGGTGTTTCTTTCGTCTAACTTTTACCATCATAAGTTATGCTGATTATCTTCAACTTGTGTTCTTCACGGATAAGTATCTCTGCTGAAATCATGCTGCTTTTGGGCAACAAATTGGGGACTTGTCACTACTCACTAGAGATCTTTCATTTTTCTAATTCTACATATATTTATTCCACCTAACTTTTAGAGGTCACATCTCAGATTAGTATTATGTTTACTTGGTTAAAATAAACTTAACTAGCCATTGCCCCAAGTAATCACCAGATTCAGATCAATGCTTCCTGTAAATCATATGTTCTAAAATGATCTGGTTTTTCTTTAGGCTGCCGGACTACAATTTAGAGGTCAACGCATATGGTGGGCTGCTATGCAAGATTTAAAGGCAAAGGGAATGCGTTATGCCAACCAGGTTTTGTTATCATTATTATTTATATTCTTTCCTTTTTTTACAAGTTATTCTTTATGAAATAACATAAATAATATTTCAGGCGCTTCTGTCTGGATGCTCCGCTGGGGGTCTAGCTTCTATATTAAAATGTGATGAGTTCCGGGGTTTATTTTCAAGTCGTACTAAAGTGAAGTGCCTTAGTGATGGTGGATTATTCTTGGATGCGTAATTACCAAATCTTTGAAGCTTTAATTTATGTTTGTTGACAGTACTTGGTATGCTCCTAATTAGTTGTTTTCACTTGATGATTTGATGCAACTCTATGATAATGTAGTATTGATGTTGCTGGTGGCCGCACTCTTAGACATATGTTTGGAGGCGTTGTTAACTTGCAGGTACTTACCATTCTGAAACTTTTTCCATAATTGAAACTGATATAAAAGTCTTACGCTAATGCATGTATGCTAAATATCATGTCTTTGAAGTATGCTATATCAATTTTAGAGAAAATGATTTGTATTTAATAAGATTTTATCTAATTGAAATAGTATTCTTTCACAAAGGCGGCTTATATGCTTTCACCAACTTCAAGCCAAGGACTGCCGTAAAACAAAGTTCATATCTTCAAATCATAACTTACTCCTAATTTTGCAATTATTTTTCAGTGTCATTCAATAGTTTGGATGAATGCACATTTAAAATTTTGAACATGGTAATTTTTTTTATTTTTTTAAAATATGTGAAACACACGACATCGTGGGTCTAGTTCCTTTATGCAAAAATCAAATATCAGTATAAACAATTTAGCGAACGCTTGTTGGGTATCTCAGTCAACTCAGTTCAGTAGGTTGTAAGTTGTTGTAGGGGGTTATTTCCACCATGATAACCAAAAAGATCAGATGTAGCAGTCCAACAAGCAATAAATCGTTTTAGGAGGAAAGGAGGGGTGAAAGAAAGACTACCTCTAGACAATCTATTTCTATTTTGACTTGAATAATGCTGGTAAGTAGAGAAGTTTATGAATGCGGTATGACTTGTGCTATTCACAATTCCTTGGTCTTAATTCTTGTTGTGCAACTGTCATTCCATCTTTAACCCTGGATTTAGACTTGCTACTGAAATTAGTGTATTTTTTTTAACAGGGGGTGCAAAAGAACCTGCCACCTACTTGCACTAACCACCTTGACCCAACTTCGGTGAGCCTTTTCCCTCGTTATCTCAGTAAATTCATGATTTGAATAGGTAAGAAGGACAAATGTCTCATGGGTTGCAAACTAAACTTTTACTTTGTGCATCTTTTGTCTTTTCAGTGCTTCTTCCCCGAGAATTTGATTGCCAGCGTAAAAACCCCTCTGTTTCTTCTCAATGCAGCCTATGATTCATGGCAGGTATAATCTCGGTTCTGCTAATTGCTGCACTTGATCTCGAGATAAACTTAGTTTTTATGGCTGAAAATGGTTCGCAGTATGATATTTTAAATCTCTTTCTTACACATTTACATTCAGGTCACGGCCAGCTTAGCTCCTGCCTCGGCCGATCCTCATGGCTATTGGAGCAAATGCAAACTGAATAATGCACAATGCTCAGCGTCACAAATCAAATTTCTGCAGAGTGAGTTCCATGAATCAGAATTTGCATTCTACTATGTACTAGGCTTTAAATCAAAGCATAGTATGGGAACCTTTTTATTTCAATAACATATTCTGCTGATTTTTTTGAGCAGGATTCAGAGATCATATGGTAAATGTGGTACAACGCTTCTCAAGGTCTCCAAAGAATGGGTTATTCTTAAATTCATGTTTTGCTCATTGCCAATCTGAGAGGCAGGATACGTGGTTTTCAGACAATCCTCCCCTTATCGGCAACAAGGTACACCAATGTCTTCCTTTTTTTCTTTTGACATCCATATATAATCGAAAAGCTCGACATATCCCTTGTTTCAATCAACATTTTCATGTAGCTTCTTGCAAACATTAAACATAGCTCCTCAGAGTCCTTTAGATTTTTACATAATACTCCACCAAAAGAGTACCATTTAGAAGATTTATAAATTTTATGGATATATTTCTGTTTCCTGTTTACCATGAATTTAACAAAATCGAGTGACATTATAACAAAACTGTGATGGTAAACTCGAGAGCCAATGTTCTAAAAGGCGCTAGGCGGGAGGCGGCCTAGGCTGGATTTTTTTCTTTTAAGCCAATTTTAATATTTTATCTTACATTTATCCAAACAAAACAATAATATAAAGCAAAACAATCTACAATAAAAATAATAAAGGTCTTTGCTTAAAGTTCAAACACATATTCATATTGCCAATGTCAAAGTTCAAACACAAACATGCAATTGTTCAAAGTTCAAACATATCTTTAACGTATTAATTTTATTCATAAACAAGATTGCTATTAGAAGATTTATAAATTTTATGGATATATTTCTGTTTCATGTTTACCCTGAATTTAACAAAATCGAGTGCCATTATAACAAAACATTGATGATAAACTCGAGAGCATCGTGTCATTTTATATTACAATCAAGAAAAATAAGAATTTATCTCGTACTGAAATTTTCTTGATGTGCAGGGGATCGCGCTAGCCGTCGGAGATTGGTATTTTGACCGAGCTGGCTGCAAGTCTATCGATTGTGCATACCCTTGTGACAAAACTTGCCACAACCTGGTGTTTAGATGAGCTGCTCGCTATTATTTTTGTCTTTTCAATTATTCTATTTTCTCATTCACATGTTCGTCGTGAGTTGGTAATTTTTTATTTTATTTTACAATGTATAGAAACTCTTGTCATTGCAAAAACAATAAAACAGCAATTTACTGAAAGAGTAAATTGTTGTTGTCTGTCTGTGCAAAAAGAAGCCAGAAGAATGCTGATTGGCAACATATAAGCAGTTCTTGGAAAAAAGAAATGTCATTTAAAGAGAGTGATATTTGTGGTTTAGAGTTAAGTTGAATTTGTATCATTACAATATTATATATATATGGTAGTGGTAACTTACTTTTATTTATTAATGAAATGTATGATTTATTTATTATTTTTATGCTTTATATGGATATGAAATTTTTACTTCTTTCAGTTTAGTTTTGTTAATACTTATTGTTAGGGCGTGAATATTTGGGCTTGGCCATGGGGTAGCCCTATCTATGTAATGGGCCGTATTTAATGTTGGCCCATATATGTTTATTATGTATTTTATTGTAAGAGTCCTTATTGGAGAAGGATTGGGGTTTCCTTAGTTGGTGGGATGAGGATATCTAACTTGGGAAGGAAGCAATTGCAGTTATAAGTGGATTTTGACTAGGACTCCTATTCCTAGTAGGGTTTGGACAGACAAGACTTCTATAAATAAGGCTACAAGCAAGAAGGGATTCATTATCAGATCACACATTATGAGACAAGGGCATAAGAGATACAACACAAATACACAACTTGTACTCCCCATATCATTATAGTGGATTTCTCTCTCTCCCGTGGTTTTCTCCCAATTGGGTTTCCACGTAATTCTTGTGTTCATTCTTTATATTTCTTTTATTTATGTTTATGTGAGAGTATTTCGTGAGTTTGAATTCACAACGATACAATCAACCGTTGGCGCTGTTTTGGCCTGCCTTTTTGGGTGATTTCGTCAGGCGTACAAAATCAGGCGTTAACATTGGCGCCGTCTGTGGGAAACAAGACACTTGTTCAGTGTCAAATTAAAATCACCGAATTTAATTGGAGAGCCTGCACATAAAGCTAACATTGGAGAATGAGGCCTCAAATAGTGTTCTTTGGGGACTCGATTACGGACCGATCCTTCAGATTTGGTGGATGGGGTTCTGCTCTTGCTGATATATACTTTCTCCCGCGAGGTTGATGTACTGGTTCGTGGGTACGGTGGATATGCTACAAGATGGGCTTTATTCTTGTTACAACACAATTTCCCTCTGATATGTGGAGAAGCATGTATGAGTGCCACCAAGTTCAGATGCACATAGTTCGGCGGGTCAAATATCTTAATACCACTCCATCTATCGATCCCACATCTGAAATTCATCGGCAATCAACTCTCCAACTCGAGTTTGAAGGGCATCAATGGCATCTCTCTTTCTGCAACCTAGTAAAGGCTCAGCGAGACTACATTATATTCAGTCGCTCACAGGATGGTTGCGGCTCAGTCTTTTCCAGTTCAGCAATAACTCGGTTTCCAAAATCAAACAAGGTTTACAGTCCGGGCAAAAAGGCGTTGGAGGGAATCAGTAGCTTGTTAACAGTAATTTACGGCATTGTGGTGCCACAAGTCGAGGAACAAAAGCAAAAGCAAAATGGATCAGTTGGGATAACATTTGGTATTTGTTTGATATGAACCGGCAACAAATTTTATGGCGGACATAGAAGCAACATAACAAGCACCGGAGCAACAAAGGCAAATCCAGGGACTCCGTCGCCACCGATGGGCATCACCACCGTTCAAACCATGATGAGCATATCGAGGATGGACACAGATCAAGAGATGAGAGGGGGGGAAGCAGAGACAAAGAAAACGACCGAGTGGACTCGTACTGCTTCGGCATTTGGATCGACTTTCAAACTACTTCGGCTTCGGCACTTCAACCTATTACAAAGCAGGAACTACACCTCAACCAAATTTGGCTTATGCAGTAACCAATCACGTGGAGACTTTTGATTGTCCGAATACATGGTGGTTAGAACTTTTGATACTTTCTTGGGCAACAGTGCATCTCATATTTGGGATAAGGTGCAACGCTGATCGGTTTGGCTTTTCAAACGGTGCGGGGTTCAACTGGAGTATTGCAAAATTTGGGTTTGGAATCATAAACAAAGATTTGGTGGTTTCCAATTACTATGGTTACAAGACATGCGGAGGATACGAGGAGAACCGAGAACAGGCTTCGGAGCCGCTCTTGTGATAGAAGCAGATCGTTCGCAGAGATCAAAGACAAGTCAGTCCCCGTGGGAATAAGTCTTATCAGGAGGCCCAATCTTCAGTGCAGATCGTTCACAGAGTTCGAAGACAAGTCAGCCCCCATGGGAAGAGGTCTCATCAGGAGGCCCAACCGTCAGTGCAGAAGCCGAGGGAAAATCGTCAAGATAGCCCTTGGCGGAATCGGGACTTCGAGAAAAATGCTCTGGGCTTCACCGAAGTTGATAACTTCGGCATTTATTCAACACTTTGGTTTCGACACCAACTATTACAAGCTACAGAATGGAAATTAATCGGGGCTTCAGATTAGTCGGTCGACACTTCGGCATGGTCTCCATCAAAATACTACAGCAGATTTGACAGTTCAAGATGTCCGCTCATGGCACTTCGGGCAACAAGGTCCATTTCGGACGATAGCAGTTTTGTTTCAGAATGTATCATATCGGCTTCATCATGTTTTCACTTCGGCCGGATTTCGACATGACTTATCCTTTGGCATACTCAAACTACTTCGGCAAGATTTCGGCATTACTTCGGCGGGACTTCGACAGGATTTCGGCATGACAGCAGACCACTTCGGCAAACCCTTCGGCGATTCCTCTTCGGACTACTTTTACTTGGCAAGGCAACTTCGGCGTTTCCCTCAAGCTTCTTTGGTTAAGCTATTTTGCGGTGTTGTTTGGGAAAAAAGAATAAATATGCCCCACCAAGTTTTGGAGACTGTCATCGGAATGGTGATGTTACGGGAAATGGGGAATCTGCAAATGGAATGAGGGATACAGGGCATGGACAGGAAGTGACGCAACCCTGATGAAATTTATGGTTACTAATATAAAGTCATTAAAAGGAGATAGGAAACTTTGGATCACTTTGGCACTAGAGGCATCGCAAGCATATTGACTGACTTCAGCCTAATCCCCAAGTAACAGTGGCTCTTTCTTTCGGTGGCTACTCCTATGGCTCTCGACAGTTCTTCGCAAGACTTTAGTCACTATGTCCGATGCTATCTTGTATACACAACGTCCTCCGCATCAACAGCAACAGAGAGAGGAGGCTTCAGATTTAGGAATTTACTATGGGGGATATTCGATGGACTTGACGGGGATAGCAGTGGATAAGAAAACTCACAGTCTAAAGAGAAATATTTTCAGAATCAGTACAGTGGGTTTGATTGAACAATTCAGCGGGACTGTTGTTGATAGGCAAACAATTCGATGACTTTGAGAATGGAGTACACAGTGCGTCATGCAGCGGATACGAGGCGAACCGAGAGCAGGCTTCGGAGCAGCTCTCGTGACAGAAGCAGTTCTGGTGCAGGAGATTGGGGGTAAGCAGCACCTAGTCCCTAAAGGATGTGGAAACAAGGAGCCCGAACTTGGAAAATATTGATGTACGCTTTGGTAGTGGCAAGTCAGAGGCTTCGGTGATATTTTCAGGATCGGTTGGTGGTGGAATATACGGATCAACCTCTGAAAAAAGATCGGGGCCGGTCAGAGGTCTTTGGAAAGCTAGCAGCATGGAGTTGTTCTATGATTGTCCGATCAGCGGACCAAAACCTGCTTAACCTGCTTAACCGATCAGCGGATCGGTCTTTGGTGCTATGGTGGAAGACCCTTCGTCTCATTTGAGCGGAGTTTTTATTTTTCCCAGTATACCTTCGGCTCTCGGAGAGAAGGTCATTGGAGGATCCGCGGCAGAATTCCTTCGTCTCTTTGTAGCGAAGTGAAGGTTTATTCCTGATGTGCCTTCGGCTCTCGGAGAGAAGGTCATTGGTGGGGCTATGGAGGGCTTCGTGATAGAAGCAACTTTTCCTGGTGTACCCTCGGCTCTCGGAGAGAGGGTACATCGGAGTGTTTAAAGGATGGGTTCCAGCGCCTCTTCGGAGCGTCTTGGAACATTCCTGATGTGCCTTCGGCTCTCGGAGAGAAGGTCATCGGTGGGGCTATGGAGGGCTTCATGTGTAAGCAATATTTTTCCTGGTGTGCCTTCGGCTCTCGGAGAGAAGGCACATCGGAGTGATTATGGTGGGCTTCTCTTAGAAGCAAATTTTCCCGGTGTATCTTCGGCTCTCGGAGAGAGGGTACATCGGAGTGACTAAGGTGGGATTCCTTCGCCTCTTCGGAGCGATGTGAATATTTTCATGATGTTCCTTCGGCTCTCGGAGAGAAGGACTTCAGAGGTTTAAGGTTGGATTCCTTCGCCTCTTCGGAGCGATGTGAATATTTTTCATGATGTTCCTTCGGCTCTCGGAGAGAAGGACTTCAGAGGTTTAAGGTTGGATTCCTTCGTCTCCTCGTAGCGAAGTGAATATTTATTTAAGGGTGCACTTCTATTCATGAATGCATTCATTCATTCATGCATTCATTGATTCATTCATTCATGCATTCATATCTTCATTCATGCATATATAACATAAGCATCGACTTGAAGACGAAGGCTGGGCTCAGTCAGAGAGTCTCAGTTCTTGGATTTGCTGGGCTCGGTCAGAGAGTCTCAGTTCTTGGTCCTGTTGGGTTAGTTCGAAGATCGCCATATTTTTAGCCGGTGGGCTGGACGTTTTGTGTTGCTGGGCTATGTATTTTATATACTCTTCCATCAAATGTTCCGTTTTATGAAAGACTGGGGGGCAATGTTTGGTTGTGATTATTTGGGTCTAGCCATGGTGCAGCCCAATCTATTTGTATACTCTCTTATTATAAGTTCCTTATAAATAAGAGACTGGGGGGCAATGTTAGGGCGTGAATATTTGGGCTTGGCCATGGGGTAGCCCTATCTATGTAATGGGCCGTATTTAATGTTGGCCCATATATGTTTATTATGTATTTTATTGTAAGAGTCCTTATTGGAGAAGGATTGGGGTTTCCTTATTTGGTGGGATGAGGATATCTAACTTGGGAAGGAAGCAATTGCAGTTATAAGTGGATTTTGACTAGGACTCCTATTCCTAGTAGGGTTTGGACAGACAAGACTTCTATAAATAAGGCTACAAGCAAGAAGGGATTCATTATCAGATCACACATTATGAGACAAGGGCATAAGAGATACAACACAAATACACAACTTGTACTCCCCATATCATTATAGTGGATTTCTCTCTCTCCCGTGGTTTTCTCCCAATTGGGTTTCCACGTAATTCTTGTGTTCATTCTTTATATTTCTTTTATTTATGTTTATGTGAGAGTATTTCGTGAGTTTGAATTCACAACGATACAATCAACCGTTGGCGCTATTTTGGCCTGCCTTTTTGGGTGATTTCGTCAGGCGTACAAAATCAGGCGTTAACACTTATGTTCCATGGTTTCTGTTTAAGACGTGCCAAGGAGAGTTCCCTTTCAAAATTAACATGTCAAATTCAAATTCAATAATTATATGCAGATTGGTAAATTGGACAGGAAAATTGGACTGGAAGAACAAAATAAATTTGTTTCAGCGAACAATTGGATTGAACAGTCCAACTGTTCGCTGTAACAAATTCATTTTATTCTTCCGGTCCAATTTTCCTATCCAAATTTTTGGTCTGCGTGGAAGGACTCATTCAATATGTTATACTTTCTTGTCTCCCATTTTTTTATGTTAATAACTTAACATGAGATATTTTTAAATCTAAAATTGATGTGTCACGTTTAATTTTTGAAAACAATAAAGTTTGTAGTTCGTAGTACTTTTTAAATACTTTAAAATTGTTGTAATTGTATTATCTAAAATTAAATGAATTTATATTCATTTATGATTTTTTGAGCTTGAAATATCTTGAATTGATTTTAAATTTAATACTAATCTAATAATTTGAAATGCAATGAATATTGAAATTATAATTTTTGTTAGTGATTATGGTAAATTAAATTCAACTGTTAAAATGGATTTCCATTTTGGGATAAAAGAGCTCCAAACTGAAGAGGTGTTTCGGCAGTTAGGCTGTAATTCTGTTTTTTTTTTCTTTCAAATATTTCATTTTATAATTGAGAAAGTGTAACCGTTATTTCACATCACTTTTTATATAAAAAAAAACGAGTAGAGGAGAGTCGACAAATAAGAGATTGTGATCGACATTTAATATAAAAAGATGGTCACAAACCGTATAAAAAAAAGATAAAAGAAGAATAGGGATTTATTACTAGATATTTTACGTATTTCTATTAGTAAACAATATATGGGTTACATGTATGTACATACATGTGGTATGTAAGAATTAATAAATATATCACTTTAATTTATTCTATTTTTTGCGCATACACTTTCAAGTTGGTTACAATCCAATTTTGTCAAATATTTATCGACATGTATATCATTTTTGTTAGAATTTAAGAATGAATAATATTGCAGTCACACAAATATTTATGAAAGACGGAAAAGTAAGAACACACGATATACTCAAGTTCACCAATTTGGCTAGTCTTTCTTGTCTGATGTATTATGTCTCACACACCTTCTACAATGATCCACACACCAAACAATATTTTTATAGTAACTAGAAAGCCCTAGCTGCTATAACATGAGCTCAAACTTATGAAGCCCAACTACCCTATCGTAGTGGTCATTAAGGCTGTAAAATGAGCAAACAGTTTGAGCTCGATTCGTACTCGCTCGACTAAAAGTTTGATTCGAACTCGACTCGAAATAGAAATGAGTCAAATATGAATAAATTTTAAAATTCGATAAATTAACCGAACCTTCTCAAATTACAATTTTCTATTGATACTCGGATCATATTCGTTCGAAAAGTTCAAACACACAAGCTAATTTCCTGCTTTATGCACAATTTACTTTTCTTAAAGAATAATGCTAGAGACACAACTTATTCTACAACTATTTTACAATTTTCTGATGTGACATACTCCACCTCAGTTTTTATGTGGGGCCGAAGACTACATTGAAGCAATTTATTCATTAATATACTGAGGTGGAGTATGCCACATCAACAAATTATAAAATAATTATAAAATAAATTGTGTCTCTAACATTACTCTTTCTTAAAATTCACTTTCAAGTTTCAGTCAGTTTCGGTCTAAAAGAACCTAGAGGCATGGCAAATACACTCACGTAATAAAATGGATAGTATTTTTAGATTATGGCCGTTGAACCTTATATAAAATGAACTGGATAAGATTTAGTGGTCCAACTAGTAGTCGAATCGTTATTGACACAGTGACGTCATCAATATATAAAAATATATATTATTAATAATTAATAAAATTTTAAAAAATCTCATTTTTTATGAACTAAAACATAATAAAGTTAATTACAATATTACTAAAAGTGGTTAATTTTAATATTAATTTTTTTGGTAAATATATATATTAAAAATTGTGCTAACTAACCGATTTTACCGGTTGAACCACCGGTTCGACCAATGGTCAACCAGGTCGACTATTTTTTGACCAAAATCGATTAAGCGATCTAAACCAGATCGGAGTGTGAACCGATTCGGATTTTTATCGGTCCGACAAGCAATCCGGTCCGAATTTTAAAACCACGCTTAGCACACACTATATGTGCGTGCAAGTAAAAAATTGCCAGTTTATTAATGGAGAGATAATTTAAAAATGAGAGAAAAATTAGGAGATAAAAAAATTATAATATTTTTTTTAAACTACAAGTGTTACACAGTTTCAAGAAAGGTAGTTTTTTTTTTTTTTCAATTTCTCCTTTTATAAAATAGATATTCATATATGGGCAATTGACAAATAGCATCCTAATCATTCATTCCAAAAAGCAACGGTTGTGATTAAAAAATTGAATACAACGTCCGCTAAATATTCTAGCGGACGGATAATTGCCTAGGATTTTACCATACCCCCAAGTGCCGATTTTACCCGTGACGTTGGTGCTCCCTTGGTACAATCAATAAATGCCAAGACTTAGTGGCATGGTGACCTTTTTCTATGTTGTGTTTTTGCTTTTTTACTAGTAAACATGAATGAAATGTCAAATTTTTACAAACATTAAATAAAATAATGTTACTATCACATAATTTTTTTTACATAACTCTCACATATACACACATATATACTGCGGATCCCGCATGTCAGGTGAGGACCCACAATATGTATGTATGTATATGTAAGAGCTATGTGATAGAATTTATGTGATAGTAGCATTGCTCTTTTCATGTGTTGCCACGTGTGCAGTCTTTGGAGCTGTGGAACATGGCCGAGAACAGAAGCATGACAGTGGCAACAGCCGAGAACAGAAGCATGACAGTGGCAACACATGAAAATATAATTTCTGCTTTGGTTCAGTCCCGTCACGGAAATGGTGACCTCTGCAAGTCATGACAGTTCCGTCATGTTATGGTAATAAGAGATTGATACTCGTCCGCTAGTCATTCTAGCGAACTAGAATAAAATCACACATTGACTGGGCTAATTGGGTGCAATTTTGTCCAATTTTTTTTAATTCAGTCCGCTAGAATGACTAGCGGACGACTGTGCTTCCACAATCGATACAGATATTATGGATCATTGTTCTTTATCCCAATGTGAGAAAGAAAGGGAGTGTGTGTGTGCGCGTGTGTATATATATATATATATATATAAATGATTTAATTCATGGCAATCGGTTACTAGAGTCACTATTCCAGCAATCAACATCGAAGCCGTTGATCAATAACATGAAAAGCTGAGATTAAAAAAAATAAATTACCAACCGCTACAACTTCTCCCGGCCTCTATTTTAATAATGGATCTCACCCGATCAACTTAAAGTGTGAACGGGTCTCACTTTTTATTTTATTATGATATGCTATTATATGTAGCGGCTAACCCAATTTTTTTTTAAAAATCTCACCAAGTCAAACTAAATCTACAAATGGGTCTCACCACTTCTTTCTTTCAAACTCACACCTATGAAATAATGTGACTGTACAAATGGTCCTTTTTTTTATTTTCAGTTGCCGCTACAACTGACACTCCATATATTCCTATTAAAACTCCTTCATTAAAAAGTATATCAAATGATGTGTCAATATAATATTAATTATGTATATTTTATGTAATTGACTATATCATAAATTATTATTAAAATATTCAATATAGATATGAAACCGTGAGAAAAATGAACTCCTAAATGATCGGGTCAAAAATGAAAGAAGGTAGAAGACGGAGAAAAGGGGAAGACCCGCGTTACTAATAAGACTATCTTATCTTTTGCCTCCTTGTTTTTTACCCTATCTTGATTTGGATTGGGTAGACAATAATTGGGCTTCCAAGAATTATGTCTTTATTACTTCAGCTCAATCTTCTATCTTCTATTATAGTTGAGGAAGAAACTAAATTGTCTCCGAACCGCACAAACAACATCAATTAAAACCGTACTAACAGTTTTGGTGTATGTGGCGATTCTAAGTGAGTTGAAAAATCAAATTTACGATTTAGGTTTAGTTACTGACCAAAACCACATGCATAAAATCGAAACTGCACCATGCTTTTTTTGAATATTTTTATAATTTAAATTATATGGCCAAAATGCCCAAAATGACGTGTGAAGTGAAGATCACAACTCATTGTGAATTATTAAACTGACATGCATATTTGTTTTTCACCTTGACGAGTTATTGCCTATTTGTTAACTCTTTTATATTAGACGAATGTGTTGATATAGTGTATGCATATGCAAGTTTATGACTTATGCAATTCACTTCAAGAGTTCAAGTGCAACAGAGTCCTGTAATGGGTAACACTGTCAAAATGGAGCATATCAAGAAACATTATTATGGAAGCCACCCTTCAGTTAATTCATTTGGAATTATTTTTCATGTAATTAACTAATTATCTCTGTTTAGAATTTTCATATGTGCTTAAATAATAATTCATCAGGTTCTATTTAGTCTTTGTTTAGGAAAAACATTATAAGTAAGGTTGTGTGTTATCAAAGTGGTATTTAATATTGTGTGATGCAAAATTGTTAATTTAAATTGCATAAAATTTTGTTGTTTCAATTAATTTTGAAATCGAAAACGTACTAAATGAAACAGCACCCGCACTAATCACAAATGAATTCATGTGCGATTTTGAATTTTTAAACCGCACCTAAACGATTTTGTGTGACACCATGTTCACCCCTATCTTCTAATTTTATTGCTATTAATAAAACGACTTTCTTTGGTGTTGACGTCATTGGACTAATCGGGTCACAATATTTTTTTCTCTATGTTGTTCCTTATAAATTTAGTTATATTATTATTTTATCATTTTTAATTTAAAACTTAAATATCTTATTATTTAGTCTTCAAAATTTTATAAAATTTTAATTTTATCCTTATATAATTTACGCACGTAATGCGTATGCTTTTAGTATTAGTTAACAAAATGTAAATACACTATCCACTCCCCCCAGGGCCGGCCCTGAGTTTTTAAAGGCTTAAAGCGACAACAATAAATATGGGCCTTTTGCGAATTATTATTAAGATAGGCATAAAAAAAATTAAGAACTTTCCCTGAACAAAAGAGCATCAATACGAAAGAATACCAACTATACTAACCGACTATTTCAATATTTTCAAAGCATCATTTAGATATCACATTATCACTAAGTCAAAAAAGTAATCAGTTCAATTACATTACTTGAATATCATCCTTCTTGCAGTTTTAGCAGCAAAAGTATTAATAGTATCAATTGTTTACGTGTAAAAAAGTTGTGTAGGTGTGATATGAAAAAGGGTCCTTCCTGATTCAAAAACTACAAGTTTGTCATTGAGATTTGGGCCTATTTCATTGGATAAATTTTTTGTGAGCCTTTAAATTTAAACTAACGTGGACTGAGCTCTTTTATTTTAGTGTATATATAAATAACACAAATATCTTTTAAGAGCCCTAAAAATTTATTAATTTTAATGGGTTTAAAGTCCAGATACCTTGGGCTTTAGCCCAAGGCCGGTGCTGCCCCCCACACCCCCACCACCCCCTCCCACAAAAAATTTTGATTTTTTTTTACTCCATTTTGTATACTATAAAAAGTAAACTATTGAGAAGTCATGGTCATTGTACTCGTCAGTCGTCACAGAAGAATAATCCCAGTGGAGCCTCACCTGACGTCACCTCACCTCACGGCCAATATTTTGTAATCCAGTCTAATAAGGCGGCTCTAGCTGGCTGGCTGGCTTTATGTTCTTGTTTTTTCATGATGAGTTTGTATTTGGACAAATTTTATTTTTCAACTATGCTAATCATAGCATAATAATATCTCACCCATATATAATAATAATAATGCCTTCCCATTTATTATATTTCTATGTTCTTTACCCAATATTTTTGAATAAATTAGTTATGATTATCATATATATCAAATATTAGCCTTTTGTCGCACAAATTTACTTACTATTCCTGCATGCATGTTTGGCATTTTTCTCATGATTCTTTTTTCAAATTTTTAATATTATTTTTCTTTGTTTTCGTTACCTTTTTGTGATTATTACACAATTTTGCATCTTGATTTGTTTGGTTATGCAAAGAACAAAAGAAGGCAAAGACTCTTTTTAACATAATTTTAAAAAATAATGGTAGAATGGAAATATATAGGAGGCAAGAAATTGTTGGTTGGAGCGGCTAATTTGAATTTTAAATAAAATAAAATATAAACAATTAGTTCCCTCTATCTCTTTCCCCCACTTAATTGACATTTTGGTAAGTTATGTAAGGTGGTGTTTGATAAAATTTATTGTTAAGAGCTGAACAGTTTAGACATCTGAATAATATAAAATATCTGAATAGAATTATATTTGAATGAAAAAATATTATTTGATAATTATTTTTTCAAATGTCTAAATAACATATTTTTATTATTTTAACCCTATAACAAAAAAAGAAAAAAAGAAGAAGAGGACAATACCTTCTTCTTCCCCAGCCTCCCTCCCCCTCCCCCTTCCCCTCCCCCCGCCACCCGCCACCCGCCCCCCCGCCCCTCCCTTCTCCTCCTCCCGCCCCTCCCTTCTCCTTCCTCCGTCCCCGCCTCACCCCACCCCATCCCACTTCAAACATAGTATCATGTCCCAAACTTCTCGGTGATATTCATTCACTGAAACCATAGAAAAGAAACCAATATCATTTCCCCTCTTTCGAGAAATGAATTTTTCTGATTTCTTGAGTTCTGCCATTAAAGTTTTTCTCTCTATATAGGTATAGAGAGAAAGATAAGAAGAACAGTAGGTAGAGAAGTGGGATTCTGTCATAGTTAATGGCTCTGCCTCCAAAAAGAAATTCATTATCATCAAGGACGCCGCTCCACAATTTCACATTGCCGGATAATGGGTTGAATTTAGTTAACCAGAGATTCCTCCGGTGTATGAAGCCCAAACTCGGCACCGATCACCGATTCCCAGCAGCTCGAGGCACAAGGCGGCGTCGAGCGGCGAGATTCGAACTACCCACCAGCCAGAAATTGTAATATTGAAGAGAGGTTATTTTTGTCCAAAAAAATTATTTTCTCGTTCAGACAAGCCTCTAGATGGTACAAAATTAATTTTATGTTTAACCGATTAAGAGCCATTAGGAGGCAAATTTTTTTTTTATCAAACAAGATTTGTCTCTGACCGAATCAGAAACAAATCCATTAAGAGCCATTAAGAGATAATCAAACAGCACCTAAGTCGATGAAATCTTAGCTTAATGGTTAAGATTGATTAGATACTGTGATTAAGATTGCTTAATGCGGCTTGTGATACATATAAAACATGCTATTATTTTTAGTTTAATAAAGCATAAAGAATAAAACAGAAAAATGAATGTTTTGAGTTTTCTATAGGATTGAGGGATATTCATCAACATTTTGGTTTTAGATCAATTAAGAGGACTTGAGAATTAAAATTCCCACGCACCAATCATAGAACAGCAAAGTGCATACACCTAATTTGTGCATATAGAAATAATTGGAGGGATATGACCAACTTGGAGGGCTTTAATTTTGTACTATTACTATGTATAAATGTATTGTTGGAATAACGTTTTTGTTAGTCTCTAAATTATATTTGTTTTTTTACGTTTGGTCTTTTAATTAAAATGTTCACATATTTTATCTTTAAATTATATATATTTCAATTTAGCCTCCATATATAACAAGGTTACATGTTTACTCCCCAAAATATAGTTGTTTTTCAGGTTTAGTTTTCAATTTTCCTCTCTTTTTTATAACAATGTTTAGTACCCTAAAAATTACTCTGTTTTTGTAAGGTTGACTGAGATTGCAAAAATTATAAAGTATAAGAATGAAATATGCGAAAAAAATAGTTAACAGCCCAAACATTAAAAAAACTATAATTTAAAAATTAACGAAAAAGTTACCCCTATATATATATATATATTAGATCGGCAAAAAGAAATTTTTTAAATATCCAAAATCATAACAATAGTGGCGAATCCATAAGTTTTGGATTAGGCCACATAAGAATTACAATGTTTGGTAGCTTACAAAACCTATAACATCATGAGAGATTAGAAATGTAAAACACCTAAACAGAATACAACAAAAATTCTGAGATAGCACGATCAGCCATTCCTCAATTGCACCCACAACAGAATGAATTTGGGTGTAGTTACGAGTGCTTCATGCATGCACATATATCATCTTGTATTGTTTTATCTACAATGCCATGCATTGACAATGTTTTTTTTTATGAAATTTTAAAATTGGGTACTATTTATTATAGACCTGATAATTTAGGTTGAAAACTATATAATTAATCAAAACCAATTAGATCTATTGGATTGGTTAACTAGTTTTTAGGTTATGAATTAGTTCAGTTTTAGATCTATATTATTAATTACAAATATAGGTTGGAATTAGTTTAATTAATTTTGACCCATATTCTACCAGTGCTTCTGAAATACGAAAACTTTGACTTATTTGTGTAGATACAACACACTTGTGAATTCAGTATATATACTTTCACTATGGACGTAATTAAACCACCCCCCCAAAAAAAATAAAAATAAAAAATAAATAAATAATATTTACTGATTATGTATACTATAATTTTTCCCACATATTTCTTAACTATTTTCTAATTATTATTAATATTATTACTATCATAATAATTAAATAAATAAATGTTGTCTTCAATTGAGTAACGCTATTAATCAAATAAAATTAAGCAACTAGATGTTTAGTTATTTATCAAGTGGGGGTAATTTGGACATAATAACTAAATTCTATAATTAGTTTACTGTACAAATAGTTGGTTTAGTTAAAAATGGGACCCACTTGTGAAAATATCAAATTAATTTGTGAAAATATCAATTCCCATAATTTATAGTCCAATTCATCCGTCGTTGTTGCAAATAACATAGCTTTAGTGAATCATCTTGTTCTTACTCATAAATCCAAAGATGAATTAATATTGCGAGTGTGTACCTCGACTCCTTTTCTTGAGCCAGGTTGATTGTTAATTTTAGAGCCGTATTGCCATAAATTTGTACATAATTAGTCTATATTTTATCAAGGTCCCATTTTATAGTTGTTGCACAGCTCCTTATTTACGTAATTTTAATTTGTATATAAATGTTTTAGTTATTTTTGTTGTGATGTTCATGAATGAATGTTTTGAATATTTCAAAGATTTTCATCTTGGGATCGTTGGGGATGAGGTTACTTCGATAGTTTGTACAAGTATTTTTGTTTCACTAGTTACTACTATTACAAATACGTCATGGTATGAAATTATTTGAAATATTTTGAATTACAAAATAAAACCAGATTTGTTTTCGCTGGTGAACCGACTATAACGACTGTTTTGTCCGTCGCTATAGCATAGATAGCCTACACCATAGATATGACGACAGTTCGTAACGTCGCTATATCTCAAAAAATCGGACTTTTTATGTTATAACGACGGACGAACCGTCGCTATAACCGGTTCGTCTTTGATTTATTTTTTTTATTCGTTGAAGAGATTTTTTGTATATATATATATATATATATATATATTAATCTATGAGATTAAATATAATTATAAAAGACACTCATTTATTATCATTAATACTTATCCATAGAATTTATAATTAAAAAATGGACGTAAACACTTGTAATATATTTAATTTTCCTTAATTTTATGATAGATAAACCTCAATACCAGTACTCACTCTCCTCCCAACAATTTCTCTCTCTCTCTCGAGGAAATCTTCCTTCTAACTTTACTTCTCTCCTTCCTTTTGTTTTAGTTATTGTGTAATTTATTCTCATATGCAGAGGAGCAAAAGTTCGGTCAAAAACATATGGATCCTTTCCTGCAAGTATACATGCGTTAGGGACACATGAATTATGATCTATAAACCATCACGGTTTTGTAGAATATATATGTAGTGGACTAGTGGTTATCATGACCATGTGAGTAGAAATTAAGATGATATAGGAATTTGGTTAGTGTTCATATTATCATTAAATTTTCAATGAGGCCTTGTTCATATTAACCTAGTGGTTAAAACTGAAGTACTTTGATATTTAGATTTCAGGTTTGATTTTCACTTGTGTGAGTTTATTTATTTGATTATAAAATTATATTATATATATTCCTCAAAAAATGAGACTTTCAAAAACAAAAAAATATTATCATTAAATTAACAAATTATTGCCACTAAGCAAATCAAAACCTAATCCTCTAGTATATTTGTTCCAAAAAACCAATTGCATTTTCAACTACTTCAAATGTATCAAACTAATGGAGAAATACAATTTATTTTAAGCACATGATTTGCTTATTTTTTGGAATTACAATATTACTGGCTAAAATTTAATACTAGTTTGTTAGAAACAAAAAATGTGTTATTTTTCCCACATTGAATAAATATTACTCTCTTATTCCAAATTAAATGCTCAGTTTTGACCCTTTTTTAAAAAAAATCAAATGAATTTTTTTAGAATTAGTAATTATGCATATATAAATACATTTTTTTAAATTACAAAAATTGTGTTTAGTAGTTGTTAACGCCAAATTTTGTACGCCTGACGATATCACCAAAATAAAAGGCCAAAACTGCGCTAACAGTTGCTGGAGTAGTTGATTGTATTGTTGTGAAATCAAACTCACGAAATACACACAAATAAACATACACACATTATTATAAGAGATATAAAATATGGACACAAGAATTTATGTGGAAACTCAAATGGGAAAAAATAACGGAGAGAGATAAGAAATTCACTAAAAAATAATAACGGAAATACAAATTGTTTATTTGTGTTATATCCCCAAATCCTCGCTTATTGTAATTGTTGAATTTATAAATGTCATGTCAACCCGAATCCAATTAGGAGTAGGAATCCTTTTGGAATCACCTTATAACTGCAATTAATAACTGATCGATTTTTTGTCCAAATTCAGTATTTAGTGGTCTTTTTTTAAGCCACATAGGAAATGACTTTTTTTTTCTTTTCAAAAAGCCACGTATGAAAATTGGTTTGATTACTTAACGTTGGTTACGAAAAATGGACGGAATGACTTGATTTTTATTTTTTAAAAATTACAGTGGGCCAATTGAATATTTTTAAAGTTTAGTGGCCAAATGCTTGCAAGTCGATAACCACAGGAGGGGTAAAGGTGTTTTTTTACCAATTTCTTAATAACCTTTAAACCATACTCAATTAATGTCACCATTCTCATGTATCAATTCATCATCTTCATTCTCTTCTTCATATCATTATTTACTTGTGACTAAATTATCAAATGATTCCCTTCATTTTGATTTAATTTATCTCTAGAGAAGAAAAAAAAATATACTAATAAAATCTTTTCAAAAAAATAAATTCATTTGAAAACTAATAATACTAGCTAGAAAACTCACACTTGTATCCAATCATTAGTTACCCATGCATCTTTATTCTGCAATTTCCATTTCATATTTATATTGTATTCTTGTGCATATAAGATTGTAGGACCTAACCACAAGGACTCAATAATTCACTTCACATGCATGCATCCACAGAGACAACAAAATTATATAGAGTTATGTCCATGCGTATATATGCTTTTGAGGAGAGGAAGAAACTTCAAAAATTTATTATAGTTGTGATAATATTAATTTTAATTTGTTCCCCATGAGTGTGCACGTGGCCGCACACGTATGTGCCTTCAAATATGTACCCTACCATAAAAATTAAAATCTAGTTCATGGGGGTGAATTCATGGTACCCTAACAAGATTTGTTACTTTAACAACACAATAAAATTAATTCATCGTAAATAATTGTGTCGTTGAAAGTGTTACTAAAAATAAGATTTGTGACATTAAATGTGTATCAGGAAATATGGAAGGTATTTTGATCTATATATATAGGATCCGTCTCTCTAGCGAACCATAGGGAGCGAATTAAAAACGAACAGGTTATAGCGACGGTTTTTTCGTCGCTATAACATAGAAATCCGATTTTTTATGCTATAGCGACGGAAAAAGCCGTTGTTATAGCTGATTTATTTTTAATTCTCTCTATGGTTCACTGGAGAGACTGACCGTATATATATATATATAACTCACTTGATATCCAGAATTTTCAATGATTGAGATTTTGTTTTCATATTTTCCTGTTTCATGTATAAATTTGTCGGATATCAAAATGAGTAATAGTATTCATGATCAGAGTGAAAAGGCACTGGGGGAGGGTCCTCTATCAGAATAGTGGTATGGCACCTTTTTATAGTGAAGAGGATGATGAATGTGAAAGGACGATATCGCTCTGTCACATGCCTATTGAATTATATTGGTTATAAATTTAGGCCGCTAATTAATATTGTCAAAATGAAAATGATAGTCTCAGAACAAATATACATTTAGCGACGTATTTATCTATTATCATTAAAATTTTAGGCCTTTGAAACCATCGATTTTAGTGGAAAATATCAATTGCGCACCTGAACTTTAAGGTAAACGAGTTGAGTTTCAGTGTAAAATAAAATTTGGAAATTTATTAATTCAGATGAGTTTTTATAGGAAAAAGAAAGAGAATTGATATTTTCACAAACAAAATTTGATATTTTCACAAGCTCTCACTCACATGAGTGTGGGGTCCATTTACTATTCATGTGAGAGGGACCTTGTGGAACTATCATTTTTACTTGTGTAAATATCAATTCCCAAAAGAAAGTCCACAAGGAATTGAAATTAAATTTGATAGGAAGTTGCAGCTTCTTGTTGATGATGAACTAGTCACCTAAACAAGGGAATTTTTCCAGTCAGACACATCTCTTATGTTTCAAGAAAACATCAAAAAAAAAATTCTTCCCCTTTATTATGAAATATCACAATCAAGAAATCTCCATCAAAGGGACCCCATCCCTCTGTTCCTCCCAGAAGTAGTAGTAGTTTTTTAGGCCCATAAAGGACTACTCATGCAGTGTCCAGATAATGCAAACTGCAAAAGTTTTGCCTTCCCTTTCACTTATAAGTACTTTATTTATATTTATTATCCACAATTCTCTAATTTACCCATGTTTGGATCTAGATAAATGTTAGTATTTCAAGAAAAGTATAGGACAAGACAAGGGAATTTGTGGCTTTCCATTTAGGTTAAAAGTAATTTCCCTTTCATGTTGACTAACAGTTTGATTTCTCTCTCTCTCTCTCTCTCTTTTTTCTTTTCTTGTGGGGTTTTCAATTTTTCCAACGTCCACCTCCGGTGGTGGGTAGGGGCGGACGCAGGATTTCCGTCAAAGGGGAACTTTTATAATTAATTTTAAAATAATAATAATAATAATAAAATTATCAAATATAAATTTTAATTAAAAACACATAAATGTCACTACAAATCATTATTTGGGACTTTATTTCTTGAAACTGTTTCGTAATCGTATCTATCAAATATATCTTATTGCGAGGTTGTTCTTCGTCTAGGACGTGACTAATTAACTCTTGAATAAGTTCGACAAAAAGAGATTCAGATCGAAAACGTTTAGTAATACTTGATTTTGAAATGTTTCTTTCATATATATATATATATATATATATATGGATAAGGATCTTAGGCTCACTCAACTAAAAGTTCATCCAAGCTCACCCTCTTTAGTGACGGACCGAGCGACGGTTCGTCCGTCGCTAAAAGCTAAGACGACATTTGTATATATAACGACGGACCAAACCGTCACCCGGTCTGTCGCTAAAGGGGGTGAGTTGGGTGAAATTTTTCTTGAGTGAGCTTAAGATCTGGACCGTATATATATATATTCATCCTATTTTCAAATATCAAATAAAAAATTCACAAAATAATAAAAAAACAAACTAAAAAATAATTTGATATTATGAACGAATTAAACGTCCACTACTAGTCTTTAATCAAAATGAAATATTCACAACTTATTCCTTTATTGATTTAAATTCAACATCAAATGACACACATGCCAAATTTTTTAAAATATATTGTAAAGCTACAAAGTATGTGTACTAATTAGCATGAATAAATAAAAATAATTAAGAATCAAAACTAAGTAATTAACCACTAATGAACAATTAATAAACAATTAGAGAAAATTTAATGATATTTAACTTCGATTTTAAAATTTTGGCATAATCAAATATACTCATGCAAATAAAAATTGAAATTTGAAGTTAAAAGAAGATATTAGAAATTCCTAATTATCCCCTTGACCCAAACTTTTTTATTTATTTTTTATTTTAGGGTGGGCACCAATTTACCATCTTAACACTATACATACAAAAAAAAAAAATCATGGGTGCGCACTTGCCCCCTGCCTCATAGGCCTGTTCTGGAATGACTTATTTTACATGACTTATAAGTTATAATATAAATTGACTTATAAGTTGTTTTAAGTTTTGACTTATAAATAAAAACGTTCGGCATCAATTTAATTTATAAGTCAAAAATTAATTTAAACTAAGTTATGAAGGTGTTCAGCTCATAATGACTTATAAATTAATATAAATATTAATATTACTAAAAAGAATATTAATAAAAAGAAGGGCAAAATAAATATTACATATGATCAAACTAACTTATTTTAATATGACTTATAAGTCATTTTACAAATACTTGCTTATTTTTTTTTATACTTAAAAGTCAACTTATAAATAGAAAAATAAGTCATTCTCAAACAGGTGAATAATAACAAATGACTTATAAGCTGGTTTGACCAGCTTATAAGTCATTCCCGAACAGGCTTTTAGTGCGTCCGTCCCTGCCTACCTCTGTCTCTGTCTCTCTCCAGTTAAAAGCACCATCTTTAACTTGGGGAGTGGTTAGCATGAAGTTAACTTTAATCAATTGACCAATACAGTGTACACACGTAGGGAGAAGGTGATCTCTCCCTACCTGTCAGCACTATATTAGTCAATTGACCAACTTATGATGAAGTTAACTTCATGATAACCGGATCTTTTAACTTGCATCAAAATTCATACCTACCAAACTTTACATGCATCCGGGGCTCTTATACATTAAGTACTCTGTATCGGTTCTAAAATGAGAGTCCCATTCGAAATTTGATATTCTTTGTGTGTAAAAATTAAGATGTAGTAATAAAAAATTTAAAATCAAATTAAACTCTCATTTTGGGACGGGAGCCCAAGGTGAGGGGGAGGAAATGATTTAAAGATTTGTCAAGAGTAAAAACTATCTCCATCCTTAGCAGACACCGATAGACACCCATTTAAGAAAAAAATGGTTTATTGAATGTTATATTTGAATTTTTGTGCTTTTCATCTGATTCAAATTTGGAGAGGTCCATTATTGAAAGAGATAGGTAAAGCTAAAGCAATAAAAAATTTCCAAGGGAACCCAAAAAGACTTAGAAATGTTGCAGAATGCCAGAATGTCACCTTCTCAACTTTAAAGAATAAAAACTATTGGGTTATAAAAAAGCTCAAATCCATGGTAAAAAAAATTAAAAAAAGAAAAAGAATTAAACCCAAAAAGTAAAACATCTTTTTGAATAGTTAACAGACATAAATTACAACCAGTGGCCTCCAAAGCATATCAAGAATAGAAGATAAATGAATAGAAACACGAAACAGTACTTGTTATGAAACTCTACCACAATTACATACAAAAGATGATCTGCAACAAATATGAAGATTCTCTTTAGGTATTGAAAAGCTGAGAAATTCTGTATCAGAACCTATTTACAGAACGGAAATAAAGGGGAATAAAAAGGAACATTCAAAAAAGAAAAAAAGAAAAACTCTAGAGCACACACCTGATGAATTTGAAGCTTTCCCATATTCATGAAAGCAATTAATCGCAGGCTAAGAAAAATGTCCGAACGTGGCAGATAGTCTCTGAAAATTCTTAGAATATATGTCGGCAGCAGCTTGTAGAGGCTGCTGCTGCTGTTGCTGGTTTTGATGCCATGGAGAATTTGGAGAGAATTGCGTTTCGGGTTTAGTCTCATGAGAATTGTACATAGGATGATGATCTTGAGCAGAATGATTTTGCGTTGAATTTAGCAAGAATGGAGTATGGAGATATTCACTCCATTTGATTTCATCTTGTTCTCCTTCCACAGAATGAATTTGAGCTTCTTTTTCCAATTTTCCGCCATCTGTTCCTCCAGCTCCCCAACAAAAAGCAACATTACTATTGTTGGTATTATTGGTCTCAAAATTATATGTTATAGTATTTGTACTGCTGCTACTGCCACTGTTGGTAATTGCATTGGCATCCCAATTCTGCATCCTGTTGAGATGAAATGACCCCATCGAATTGGATACTGATGGAATGATGGTGGAATTGAATTCCGACATCATTTCTGATGATTTCGAGGCCGGATTCATGAAGAAAAAATTAGTGGAGTTCAAATTCACCGACAGGTCTATTTCAGGCCGTCCATAGTTAAACTGGTGGAAAGAGAGGTACCCCGCCAAGTCCGAATTAGGCTTGGTCGTTGTGGAGGTTTCATGGGAGGTAATAAACCTATTTAGGAAGAATTCTTGTGTTGGCGGCGGCGGCGGCGGCGGCGTTGAGATATTGCAATTGTTTTCTATAAGTGGATATCGGTTTATTTCTGCAATGGGAGGCTGTGGTGGTGGTTTTGGCTTCTCCTTTGTTATTTCTTGGTTGGAGTTTTCGTGATCAGCGAAGTTTAGCTCGTAGGATTCTTCTTCCGATGCTTTGTCATTGTTTCTGTTATTGCTTGTGGACTGTTTTTCTTCATGCTCAAGCTCGGAGAGGGGTTTGTGTGTATTGGGATCAATGCCTTTTTGCCTTAGTTTTTTCTTGATGGAAGAGTTCCACAAGTTCTTGATTTCGTTATCGGTTCTTCCTGGTAATTGAGCTGCAATTTGAGACCATCTGATGAATTGTATTAGCATTCGTATTACATACATAATAGCAAGTGCAAAAAAAAAAGAATCATACAGTTCAATGGTACTGATTAATTAATAATAATATATAATTACTTGTTGCCAAGAACTGCATGTAGTTCAATAATCAAATTCTCTTCTTGTTGTGAGAATGTCCCTCTTTTTAGATCAGGCCTCAAGTAGTTGATCCACCTTAGCCTGCAGCTTTTTCCACACCTTTGAAGTCCTGCAATAGTTCAAATTTTGAAAGGAAAAAAATCAAGAAAAGGGCATGTGTATTTTAGTTTTGAATGCATTTTGATTTGGCATTGAAAATGGAGAAAAATTAACAATATTTGGGCATATACATATATGTATGTATGTACCTGCTAATTTTGGGACAGAACTCCAACAGCCATGTCCATATTTTGTTATATGCTTGACAAGTTTTTCATCTTCCTCTGGTGACCAAAGGCCTTTCCTTAGCTTTTGCTTGTAACAGCAAGAATGCCTCCCCATATGAAAGAAAAAGAAGAAGAAGAAGAAAAAGAAAGAGAAAGCTATGAAAAAGTTGTATCTATAGAAAACTAGTTACTAAATTGTCAGCAAAAGGAGAGGGGGAGGCTCCTATGTAGCTAAGGATAGAGAAAGGAGAAGAGAGAGATGATAGGGAGAGTTTAGAAAATGAAAGGGCAGGCCGGTAGGGAATCAAATTAATAGGAGGGCTGAAAGAGAGAAAGGTCACTTTTCAAGAAGAGGGGTGAGAGTCCAGATTGTGGTTCTAAATTTAATATGATTTTTTTTTGAGAATTTATATTATTATAATTCTATATATTTCTTGAGGGAACTTAGGAAGGGACAAGAGGAGAACTAAGGGGTGTTTGATAAAATTGAATGAATCTGAATCTGAATCTGAATGAGCTGAATTTGAATCTGAATAAAAAAGTTGTTTGATAATTAATATGTCTGAAACATCTGAATGACATAATTTTATTATTTTACCCATCTGAAAAGATTCAAAGTTGTTGTAAATTTATTTAATATTGCTTAATATAATAGTTAATATTTTTTTAAATTTTTAATTATTTTTAATTATTTTTACTTTATTCAGCTGCTCATTCATTCATTCATTTAGCCAAAAAAATCTGACTTAGCGATTCAGCTCAATCATCTGACCGATTCAACCATTTAGACGTTTTTTTTTTCAAAACAAGCGCACTTAGGGAGTGTTTGATAAAAATTGAATGAATCTGAATCTGAATGAGCTGAATCTGAATTTGAATGAACTGAATCTGAATGAAAAAAATTATTTGATAATTAATATGTCTTAAACATCTGAATAACAGTCTTTTACTATTTTACCCCTCTTAAAATAGTAAGGGAGGGATAGAATTGGAGAGAATGTCTATTTGCGTAAAAAAAACCTTATTCAGCTCATTCAGGCCAAATTTTTTAAAGGAATCGCTTAGTCCTACTCAGCCCAATTCAAATTTTCAAACTCCTAAACAAACATTCTTACTAGCTTATTCGCTCAATTTTTTACCCATTCAACCCAATTAAGCTGCTATCAAACAGCTCCTTAATAACTGATCGATTCAACTATGAAGCCATTCATATATATTTAATTCTAAACAAATAGCCCCTAAGTACCTAAAACTCACCTTCATTAATCTTTGACCTATAGTGTCGGTTAGATATATAAGTAAATTCGAATTTGTAACTTGGGCAAATAAAATAAGAATTTTTCAATACGTTATCACCTTTTGTGTTATTACTTTTTTTTTGAAATGTGAAGATGGAGCTCCAATTATCTGACTCGCATCTGTCTAATCAAAAAGTTCAAGAAATTAATTAATGAGTTTGACAGCACTGGTGTGGGGTATATTGACAGATATTTATGGTAGAAAACAGAAATTTTTTTTCTTCTTCAAGTTCAATCCCCTTTCCAATTTCCATATCAGTAAAAATTTCATAAAAGATTGTGGCACATAGTATATTAAAGGACGATTTAATGTAGTTGGAGATTATGACAATCAGATTACAAAATTTAAATTCTATTATATATTGTGTAATAGTAAGAGTTTTGATTTAATTTGTTTAAGAGTATCCTTAAAAGGTTAATAAATACATAAAACAAACACTATTTGTACCAATTTACTTAAAATATGATTCAAATAAACTGCATAAAACATGCACCAAAGTTATCACACCATTCTAAAAGAGGTGGCAAGGTAAATAATTTTATATGGAAGGGCTTTGGCTCGAGTGATAGTACCCAATCTATGGTTAGTACTTAGTATGAGATTTGAGGGATCGAGACTTGACATGTCAAGGTGGAATGTGTGAGTATGTTTAAATTCTAGCCGAAATTAGCAAAACAAAAAAATAATCCTATTTTATGGCCAGCCCAAAATTATTTATTTTTTGTGAAAATCATTAATTTTAGTATATACATATATAAAAACATTTGTAACAAAGAAGACTTTTATTGTATTGGTTAAGAAATGAACCAAAGTCTTTGTTGAGATTCCAATTAAACACAAAATCATCCAAATGATTAGAAAAAGGTAAGATGTTCTTGAAGATAAGTAATGGCCATGATTAGTTAATACTTGCAATTATAGTTAACTGCATTAAATAAATGAAAGCAAGAACTTCTATATATATATATATATATATATATATATATATATATATATATATATATATATATACAGTTAGACATTCTCTTGTCTTTTCTGACAACTCTGAATTAAATACTCCTTGGTAACTTCTTTGCCAGCATTTTTTTAATATTTTATTTGGTTCTTTAAATAATTAACTAATTATTTATGAGATCATTTATATTTAGTGCTCTCTCTGTTTCTAAAAGATTGTCGTTTAAAGTTAATGCACACAGATTAAGAAATATAATTAATTCCTATGAAAAATACTATGCTACCCTTATTATAATTGTCTGAATCAATTACCTTTGTAGATTTTTAAAAAAGAGTATACCATTCAATTAATGCCAAAACTTCGCTATATACATTAATAGCTTGCTCGTGGAATGTGTAATGCATGTGATTAGTCAAGATTATATGAATAAGAAGCATTGGGAAGAGAAGGAATTTTGAAGGTCGTTTGTCTGATCAAGAAAAGTTTTTTTTTTTTAGGAAAACGATTAAGAAAGAGAAAGCTTTAAATAAGGGTAAAGTAAAAAAAAAGAAGTTAATTTGTATTGATAAACTCAAAACGACAATCTTTTAAGAATAAAAATTACTTCCTAAAACGATAATCTTTTAGGAACGGATGGAGTATTTGGAAACGAAGGGCACCTTTGCTTTCTCTCACAAGAACTCCCAATTCTACCAACTCCAAGAACCATTTATCTCCCAAGAAAGAATCAATTTACATAAATAATACTAATAATAATAATAATAATAATAATAATAATAATAATAATAATATTATTATTATTATTATTATTATTATAATAATACCCAAAAAAAGTTCAACTATTCATGATTGGTTTTGGAATTTTTAATTTTATTTTTAATATTTTTTTGGGAGAAAAAAGATGTCGGTTTCTTGTCTACATTCGGATATTGTAAGGCTAAAAATTAACTAAAAAAAATTGAATAAGTAAACAGAACCGACAATCACAATAATGTGGTTGTCATATACTGATTTGAATTATGAATTACTGGAAACTTGAATGAGGACAAGTGCTTTGATAAATTATTTCAAGTTTTACAGGTAATGATCTCAAAATAAGACAATTTTATCACAGTATCATTCAATTAATCTAGGCATATCTTTATGATTAATTGGATAAGATTTTTTTAATTTAATTTCATTGCATGCTTAATTTTTATACTAAAAATCACATTTCGAGGTGTAGGAGTGTTGCTTGAGGAATTTTTTTAGTTGTGATAATATTATTCAAGAAATGCATCTACTTGATACATGATAGCATGAGTTTTGCATGCATGTTATGGTTTAGGTATTTCTACATATACATACAACATTAATTTCAATATTTGTACACATGAATATATTAGAATTATCGATACCGAAGTTATACTGTGAGTACAATTAATGTGCATGGCGTTGTCAGCATAAAACATGAAATGAAAAAAGAATAAATATTGCATGCAACAAGTTGCAACCTGATAACCCCGCTGGAGAATTCGGGTTCAACCATAAACTTAGAAATCTTGAATTTGATTTCCACTTAAAGTAGTATAGGGGTCACAGACTGCAGACGTAAGCCTTATTTGGAATGGGAAGATTAGTCCAATGCAAGTTAGGATACTCCACATATCAAAATAAATAAATAAATTGCAGCCTTATTGGGATTGACTCATACTTCTGCGGGTTCGACGAATGACCACTACGATTATTCAGTCGGAGTCTCGCTCACCGGGAGCGGCTGCCCAGCTAGCCGGTGAGCTACCGAGGGTTGTAAGGGGCGGGACAGCGTCCCCTGGAAGCTAAGCACAAAATGTAATTGGGCTTGAGAATTTATTAGTAGCCCGGTCTTGGGTTTTACTAATGTATTGGGCCTCATGTATTTGGGTTCATATTATAGTAGCTAGGGTTTTCTAGTTACTATAAAAATATTGTTTGGTGTATGAATCATTGTAGAGTGTGTGAAAGATCTGATGATCTAATGAATACATCAGACAAACAGGACTAGCCAAATTGGTGAACCTAAGTATATCGTGTGTTATTAATTTTTTCGTTTTTCATATAATATCTGTATGTTTGTAATATTATTCGATATTAAATTCTGACAAGCCTGATCGAATAAATACTTGCATGGACTGATACTTGTATTATATGTAACAAATAAGTTCCAACATGTTTTTCTTGGTGCTAACCTTTTCTTTTTCTTATTCTTTTTTTTTAATTACAAATGAACAATAAGTTAATCACATTATAAAGATTCGAGGTGGGCGCTTAGTCGCTTAACACAAAATCAACGAAAAGATTTGTTCTACTTTATAAATATTTAAGATGCATGGTTTTTCCACAAGAGACATGATATGTATTGCGATAAATTTACGTTGAATTATAATTGTGAAACTTATCAAAATATGAGATTGATATGAATTATAGTAGGATTCCACTTATTACATATTTTTTCAAAAAAATTACAACTAAGACTTATTCACATAACTAATAATTAAAAAATTAACATAAACATTTACAACATATAACATATATAATTTTCCTTCCCACAATATATATTAACAATCTACTTTATTGTCCCAAGATAAAGAAAAACCTAGGTGAAGTCTGTGAATGAGAGCAATAGTTTATCTGCAAATATAACTTTTGTGGAAATACTAGATATTTGAAATTACTCTTTTATCCCTAAACAACAAATATATGGGTACCAAATAAAAACCTGACAAATAATTACGGATACAACTTTTGTCTATATATTTAGTCAAAAAACTAACATGTCAACTGATGCAATTACTTGTTATATATACAATTATATACGAAATGATTGCATCAACAATTTTTTTCTCAATATTTGTCCGATACATACATAATTTTATTTATTCTAAGATGCTCTCGTTTGACTTTTTTTCTCCTCCCAAACAACACGTTAGTACTTCTGCCGCTGCTATGGACATGGATGACATTTTTGCCGGTAGATTAAGGATACACTTAGACATAACAACACATTTGAATAACTTCCTTATGCCTTCGATAAATTTTCAGACGGGTAAAAAGGAGTAAAAAATCAATGATAGTGTCATCATTATGGAGTGAAAATAATATTCTCTCCCTTTTAAAATATAACATTAAATTTTAAAGTCAAATTGAGACATGATTTCAAACTTAAAATTGATTAATTTTTTTTCAATTTCAAAAATTATTAATTTTATAATTAGTAGTACGTATTATTTTTAAATAGTTTATAATATTGATGTAATTTATTCGAATTTTAAAATTATAAATTACTACTTTTAGTTAGTTTATAAAATTTATTAACTATTAGAACCATAACTTCATACAATTAAAATCATGTTAGAAGATATGACAAGAGTGATCCCTATACTTAAGGTTTTTATCGTCCTCATCACGACAGATTTGCTATGAGTTACAGACGATATACTTTCAGGATATATGTCAAGTCTCAAAACTGAACAAACTTGTGACATCAATATTTCACATTTGTTCCAAACGAATACTTCTTTGTGATATTTTGATATTTGTAGAAGAGAAAAATGTGAAAAAGAAAAATTATTTTAAGTGCTTAGTATTTTCAAATGTGTCCTTATGTATGTCATATGCATATATCTTATCTTTATATATATATATATATATATATATATATATATATATATATATATATATATATATATTGTAAGTTGCACTTTACAACTACTAAATTATATTTAACTACACTTATTAGTACTAACTATGTAAATTACACATTAGTAATAATTAATAGTTAAATAGAATTTGAATAGTTCTCACTAATTTTCTTTTGTTCCAAAATAAAAAAAGACTACACCACTTGCACTTATAAAATAACTAGTAGTCTTTTATATTAAATGGGACAAGGAAGAATTAATTTTTTCAAATAATTTTGTGTGACGCCCTCAAAATAGGTCCATACAACCCATTACGAGTCGCCAAAATATATGGTACAGAATTCAAATACAAACTTCATATTTACAACTATTACTCCGTCGTGCAAAATATGACAACACACAAGTTGTGGGTTTCAATACAAATAACAGTACTCATACTCCTTATCAATGATACGTTACATAAAGATACAGTCAATAACTGTTTTAAGAATTAAAATATTTAGAAAATGCTCAAGGAAACCTTCGTACATGAAAGGCCATACATCTAAGTTATAATAGATATCATAGGACTTGAGAATTAACATTGGTTGACCCAATAGACCCCAAAGAAAAATGAGAGGATTACTATCATATTCATTCCAATGGTGTGTATCTTCTTGCCATAGAGCTTTAGCGAAGCAAGAGGAGATGATTAGGAGCCAAGAAGAATCGAACCAAAACTTTCTAAAACAGATGGCCCTAATCAACAATCCTTCAACCAATGAGACTCATTATATAGAACCCGTGGCGGAAACAGAAAAGGAAGGATTGGACAATGTGTGGGAAAATTCCATAGCATCAATACAGGAGACCTTAGTTGAGAAATCACAGCCAATCGAGAATCTTCAAAATTGGGCAAATCAGATTAACATGGCCTTGATGAAAGAGGAGCTGAATGAGCAAGGGATACAGACTCAGAATCTTCAGAATCAGCTCTCTCAAGTAGTGGAAGTCGTGAGCAAAGAACCTCAGAAGTCCAGTAAGATTCAGTGCATGGACTCTGAGGATGAAGTGGACGAGGAGATCTTGATTGACCAAGAGTATTCAAATGAGGATCTTCAGACCTGGGCAGAGCAGATTAGCACGACATTAAGTAAGGAGGAGGTATTTGAACAAGAGACAACAATGCAAGATCTTGTGACTCCAATGACTAAAGCCGTGAGTTACGATCCCCAAGATACATGGTGCTATGACATGGGTGCAGAAACTGATAGAGTATTCGAAGTGCACTTGGAGCTGGACGAGCGAAAGGCAATGGATATCGAGGAGCCAATCGAGGTTGTGGAGTATGAATGTGAACCAATAGTGACAATCCCCCAAGAGCCTCCTCTGCTTAAGTGGAACAAGCCAGTGAAGTTTGCACACCCTTGCCCCCTTGGTAGCCATATTTCAGAGTCGGATCTCGATGATAAGAGAGACTCCACTAGCTTAAAACCATGGTGGTCAGAAGAGAAGAGAATAGAGGAAGAAGCCGTTGTGCAGTGTGAATCTCAATGCCCCTATCATGTCACCTACATAACGGAACCCTTGCCTAGCTCCCCAACCTTCAGGACGGGGAATTCTTTTACGTATCCAATGCTAGGTAGTTTAAAACTGCATCCGCTCCTACTGGGAAGCCGCCAAAGTCACACAGCTATTCTGATGGATGGAGGGGTTCTCCAGTAATTTATTCAAATTTTAAAATTATAAATTACTACTTTTAGTTAGTTTATAAAATTTATTAACTATTAGAACCATAACTTCATACAATTAAAATCATGTTAGAAGATATGACAAGAGTGATCCTTATCCTTAAGGTCTTTATCGTCCCCTTCACAACCGATTTGCTATGAGTTATAGACGATATATCTTCAGGATATATGTCAAGTCTCAAAACTGAACAAACTTGTGACATCAATATTTCACATTGATTCCAAACGAATACTTCTTTGTGATATTTTGATATTTGTAGAAGAGAAAAATGTGAAAAAGAAAAATTATTTTAAGTGCTTAGTATTTTCAAATGTGTCCGTATGTATGTCATATGCATATATCTTATATATATATATATATATATATTGTAAGACCCCAACTTTTATAAATAAAAATTTAATTTCCTCTATATATTATTTTGATATAGTAAGGTGTTGATTTGATAAATGTGGTAAGTTATGGATGGAATGTGCAAATTTTACAAAGTAAGCAAGTGGTCATAATATATTCGTTGTGTCGGGGAATATTCTTTTGTCGGAGAATATTCGTACGACGGCGCAGCCATTGGTGGACCCCACAACAGAATAATTGTCGGATATAGAAAGCGACAGAAATAACATTTTCACGGCAAAACTTTTACCGTTAAACTGTTAAAATACCCGGTGATAAAAATACAGTAATACGCATTGTTGCAAAGTAGCACACGGTATTGCACAATATCTTTGATTATTGATGCTTACGTAAGAAGTCACTCAGTATTTAATAATTGTTACAGTATTTACTGTTTAATATTTTATATTATTGACTCAATAATTGCTGCATTGATATTTTATTGACTCAATAATTGCTACGTTGCTATTTTTTTTATGATTCAATAATGGCTACAGTTGATATTTTGTAGTATTGATTCAATAATTGTCGTTGCACAGTATTTCACGTTATCAACTCAATAATTCATATTATTTGAATAATATTATTAGATAGCATTATTGACAATGTCTAAGGAAGTTCTGTCTAGGAGGGGTTATTTAATTACGCGCCAGTAAGGAGAAGTCCTTATCGGAAGGCCCCCTCTTTCCTGGGAACGACCTGGTTGTCATTATTGTGATTCTGTAATATTAATTTATATAATAATTGATGAATGGTTGATAAAAATATTTTCATTGTGTTGAAAATATTAATGTTAGTAGAAATCGACATTTATTTCGATAATAGTTAATTTTCGGATGTTAAATTGACCTAACGGAGAATTAATCAGATAAATGAGCAATTAATGGGTGGTTAACATGTGGGACCCAGTTATTGGTGGATAATAAATAGTTGGTGGGTAGTTGCAGGGGTGGAGGTGCAAGATTTATAAACTTGAGGGACTAAATTAAAAATTTAGGCAAAGATGGAGGTACTAAAGTGTAATTGTCCAACCTTTTTCTAGCCTATAAATAGCAAGCTAATTTCATTCATTTTTCACCATTCCTGAAGAACAAAGTTATTATAGTGAGAAAAATTATAGAGAGAAAAAGAAGAAGAGTATTCTGCTACTACACTACTCCAGTATCCAATCTTCTACTGAGGTAAGGGGTATTATTTCTTTTATATTCATAAAGAATGCTATTTTCTTTCAATACTCGTAAGGGTTGTTACTCTATTCTTTATTGATCTGTGGGAGTAACCTGTCTACGCGGATTACCGCATGCATGGTGAATAACCCTTTGTATTCATTCTTTGTTGATCTGTGGGAGTAACCTGTCTACGCGGATTACCGCATGCCTGGTGAAAACCTTTTGTATTCATTCAATTCCTTAATAATCTGTGGGAATAACCTGTCTACGCGGATTACCGCATGCGTGGTGAATCACCCTTCGTATTCATTTCTATTAAATTGTGGAAATGATCTGTCTACGCGGATTACCGCATGATGGGTGAAAATCCAATTACAGTTTCGTATATTCATTCATACTCGTACGAAATATTATTTCACTGAAATATTGGTCTGAACTTGTTATGAAATTTTCATCTTTTTATGACAAGTTACTATTCACGGGTTACTATTCACGAGTTACTATTCACGGTAAAAAAAAAATATTTTTTTTTTATCTTTGATTGAATCCAAGTTTTGAATTTCATTCTTGAATTTTGCTCCACAATTGATTATTACGGAGTATTCATGAACTTGGATAAATTAAATTACGAATTCCTAATTTTTGTCCTTTATCTCACTGGATTCGTTTTTATATTATTTTTCATCATCCTCAGTCTTAAATGATGATACAAATGAATATCTTTGGCCTGTAGTGCAAAGATGAATGATTATTTGATGAATATCTTTGGCCTGTAGTGCAAAGATGATTACCTGATGAATATCTTTGGCCCGTAGTGCAAAGATGGACAGGAGTTGAGATGAACATGATCACTGGTGATATAAATGAATATCTTTAGCCTGTAGTGCAAAGATGAATATTTGATTCGAGATATATATTGATTGATGTTACAGGGATAAAATATTGATGATGGACTTTAAATCATAGAAGATAGTAGACTTCATTCTCTGCTTAACTCTTCTAATGATTTGTTATTTCCGCTGCGAATATTGATCTAAAACTTGTTGTCCATAATATTTTATCTGAACTGTTGAAGACTAACGATAATTTATTTTTCATTATCTTAGTCATAATATTCTTTACTGGGCTAGTTGAGCTCACCCTTTTCTTCCATTGTTCTCTTCAGGAAATGAGAATATTGCGGGTACTAGTCGGGGAATGGAGTGATGGTCCGAGTTAGAGCAGTAGTAGTCCTCGCTATTTTTGTGAAATAGTGTGATAATAATTATAATGAGGACTTAGTTTGAATCTTAATATTTTCTACATATTTGTACTGAGACTCACAGTTGTGTGGTCGTATTTTGCACGACCGTATGATATAAAGTTTGTATTTGAATTCTGTATCATGTATTTGGCGACTCAGAATGGGTTGGGTTGACTGGACCTATTCTGGGGGCGTCACAGTTGGTATCAGAGCTTAGGGATATGATCTCTGGCGGAGATCTGGGAATAGAACCAGGAGGGGAGAGACGAGTAAATCCTTCGCTAGTGTTTGTCCTACCTAAGCTTATGTGGTATTTATTTTGTCGGTCGGAACATAGGGTTGATATGTGATATGTTAATTTATTTGATTAACCCTTGTTTTATGGCAGTATTTGAGAATGGCAGCTGAAAATCTTAACAATGGAGTGAATGAGACCGTTGAGACACCTTTAATCACCAACCAAGAGAACGTACAACAGGAAGGCAACAATTCTCCTGTAAACAACCCTACCGAAGAAATGATAAATGACGGGATGTTCAGAAGTTTTTTGCAGTTCATGCAAAACCAGACGAGGGAGACTCGTGTTCATAATACAGGTGGAAATAATAACTCGCGGCTTGTCACTGCCAGGCAGTTTAAAGAGTTGGGACCACCAGAGTTTCAGGGAAAGCCAGATCCAATCAAGGCAGAGACGTGGGTTAAGCAGATTACCAAGATATTTGATGTCTTGGGATGCACGGAGGAACAGAAGGTTTCATTCGCCACGTTTATGTTTCGTGGAGAGGCAGATTACTGGTGGGAATCTGTGAAGCGTACCCAGCCTGCCGCACTCAAGATGTCTTGGGAGACGTTTCAGAAACTGTTCAATGACAAGTACTTTCCAGAAAGTATTCGTCACATGAAAGAGGTAGAGTTTATCAGACTAGAACAGAACAACATGACGGTGTCCCAGTACGAGGCTAAGTTCGCGGAGTTATCCCGGTTTGCACCTCATTTGGTGGAGAATGAGGAACGTATGACGCGGATGTTTCTGAGAGGTTTGAAACCCGAGATTCGTCAATACCTCATTTCTCACAAATTTTCTTTATATTCGGATGTAGTGAACAGGGCCCAGTTATTAGAACGAGATAGTGATTACGTTCAACCAAAGGACAACAACCAAGGTCGTACCGGTGGCAGCAGTCATCGAAACAATGACAACCAGCAGGGAGGAAAGCATCATGACAGAAGCGGTAACCACTCCGGTGGTAATCGTGGCCATGATAATAGAAGAAGTGAGTCGGGGGGAGATTTCAAGAAGAGAAGGTACAACAATGAGAACGTGAAGACGTCAACAGTGTTGTCCGATTTATGTAACGACAATTAACGCGCAAGTATACGCGGTCAACAAGTAATATAAGAAGTAGGGTGTCGTACCCACGAGGACTAAGTCTTAAATGCAAATCAAATACTCAAGTAAGCACTATACTGTCTTATCTAAACAAATGATTGGTGGAGGAATTATCAACTATTGATTATAACTAAAGGAAGCGGGAGAAATAAAAGATGTAGTAGTGAGACAAGCTAGGATTACAATTCCCCTAATGCGTCGCCTAAACTCCTAACTCTCCACATTACAAACAAATCAAGGAATGGCCAGCCGAGAAATGAACTACGCATATGCTTCTGTCGAAGGCCAAATGCACATCCCTAGCTAGATGAATCACAATATGTCTATCGATGAAAACAACTAGACTAGGGTCAATAAGATTAATCTCAAGACTACACAAGGCAAATAGAGATATGTCTATCCTATTCAGCAGTTTATGCACATATTCCTTTAGGCAAGGGCATGACAAGTGTTATTGTATTTTAGAAGCCAGATATTAATGTCCAATCTTCAATATCCATTAATATCACTACCAAAAACTCTGTCAAGCATTCAGTCAATAAGCAAGAAATACAACAACCCATTCCCAAGATGATTCATTAATATAAATAGGAGAGAAAGTTAATTAGGCTAACACTAGGTTACATTGCAATCCTAGAAAGATATTAGTTCATAACCATGGTGCTAATACACATTTCTATCACATTCAACATTGCTCAGTAATACACAATTAACTTAAAGATTTGGAATAAGAAAACTCCTAGGGTTTTCTGTCTCCAAGTCTTCTCTTCTTCGTGGACTCCTGAGCTGTCTGTGATGCAATAACTTTTCTCCCCAAAGAATTTTAAAGCTTCTTTCTGCTCTAGAATCTCCAGCTCTCTCCCTTTCTTTTTCCTGGCCTCAGCGTATATATCCCCTTTTTCCCTCCTTTTAGGTCATTAAAAACGAACCAGTCAAAACACCGGAGGTGACGCTGCGGCGCGGAACTTACACCCCTTTGGTGGCGCTGCGGCGCCACTCACGCTGCGGCGTGAAATTAAGAAGTCCTGTGGCCGCTGCAGCGCCAGATAATATCAGCATGGCCATGGGGTCGGCGCTGCGGCGCGAGATAGAGGCTGGGCTCTGGCGCTGCGGCGCCAGAGTGTAATAAAATGACACAATTACCCCTGCAAGCTGGAGATGACTCAAAAAGCCCTGCATCAAACAGGGAGAGCATAAAAACAACAAAATATATGCAAGAGCATAATAAATAACGAAAAACAAGCAACGTCTTAAGCTTGAGCGAATCTGATATGTGATATAAATACCACATATCAGATACCCCCTAACTTAAGCATTTGCTTGCCCTCAAGCAAACTATCTAACATCCACACCCACTCTACCAGAAGACGTGAAAGGAAACTACAACTATAGAATAACACCACGGCCTCAAAGCGTACTTATAAAGCCTCTCTCAGAATAGGACAATCAATGACATGAAAGGGGCTTTAAATCGAATTTGCAAGCATGAGACTGTAATCGATCCGCTCTATGCGTGCAAAGATCAACCGCCCTAACTAAACATAGCTCAAAGAGAAACTCGCACAGTCGAATGCTAAAAACAATATGCACACTACGCAACTTAAACAATCAACAAGCATTAAGACTAGGATGCAATCACAGGAAAAGATCAAAAGGCTCTAGCATGAAGACAATAAAAATCTGACTCGGACAGTCCTTAATTACCTTAGGCTAGACAGAGCTACCCATACATGAGCTTTTGATCAGTGACTCCCAAGCCAGATGGCTTTAGGGCACTAGGCGTAAAACACCCCTATGAATCTAATCACTCGAGCAGCAAAGGCCACGTAATCAACATAAGCCAAATTAGACTATAAGAAATCTGAAGATTATTTGACGAGTGCATTTTATGCTCCATCTCAACATCGGTCCTGCGTTTATGGGCGAGTGCGTTTTACGCTCCATCTCGACCCACCGCAAGACTTTCGATATTCAATCTCCTTTTCAATTAATTCTATTATATTTTGATATACAACATGCCAGAGCCCAAGATCCAAAACTGAAAACAAACACCCAAGCCCTTTATTACCTTGCAGAAATGAAAGTTTATAAGAATGAACATATTCCCAAAGCAATAAACGCGCGACGTAAAATCTAAACATAAATAGTTAAAACAGTTGATCGGCTATTGCTAAGAAAGACGGATCAAAAACAGTCTCGACTTATCGATTCACAACCCGTAACTCATACATGCTTGACACAACTCTAAGAGACAGCCATAACTACATGGCGCTTGTCATTAGCCACGATCAAAAAATTTGACAGCCAAAACACCCTCACCCAGCATATCCACAGCTACAGAACGGGGTTAAAAAGGGGGAAAAATCCAACTAAAATAGGCATGACCCTGCCCAAATAAGGAGAAACCATAACACCTGGCATCAAGTAAACCAAAAATCTGCACAATTCCCAAAATATGGCTATAAACAATACAACCAAAAATTACAAGAAAGCCAAAGCGAAAGTAAAATACTATATACAAAAATAAAACACAAGCAACTAAATATTATAAAGCAAACATTCATTAATATACCTAATAAAACCAACGCACCACTACATCAACACATGTATTCCAAAATAAACCGAAAACATCCACCAACATAGCATAAAAGAAAAATAGATAGTCCGCACCACTACATCAACACATGTATTCCAAAATAAACCGAAAACATCCACCAACATAGCATAAAAGAAAAATAGATAGTCCGGGGCTAAACCGCCCAAAAGAAACATGACAGCAATTCATATATAATAAAACTTAAAACAGAAAACTTAAAACAGGAAATCTCCCCCAAGCTTGAAATTTGCCAATGACCTCACTGGCCTTCACCCTCTGGAGCTCCATCACCTCCGCCATCATCATCGGCTTCAACATTGGCATCCGCTGGGTCCTCCTCGCGATCCTCTCCTGTGGCTGGAAATGGCGGAGGATAAGGCGCAAAGACTGGAGGCTCTGGAAATTGAAAGGGCATGGACTCTGCGTCGTCTCCTCCCTGAGCATAATAGATACTGGAGACCGTATTTGCGAACTCCGCATGATAGTGATTGAATTGGCTCTGCCATTGAGCCACTGTATCAACCTTGCTATGGAGAAAATTAAGACTGTTTAAGATTTCTGCCAAGGCCCCAGGTGGCATAGCCTCAGAAGATGTGGGCTCAGGCGCTTGAGCGGAGGTACCAGCTTCCGATGAGAGAGGTGGCAGGGGCCCCGGTAGATATCCCTGACCCTTTGGGTGCGACGGAGGTCCCCCATCCCAAACTCCATAACGGGCTATAACGTGATGATCAATGACGGCCATAGGCGGTTGAGTGATGTCGTCTTTCTCCCAGACCACACCCGTCCTTTTGCATAGGCGTGTGATCAGAGATGGGTGAGGGAGTCCGGAATTGATGTTGCTCCTAATGGCCTTTTTAATTGAATCCTGAATAAGAACCCCCACATCAACCTTCAGTCCCATGACAATTGCATAAAGCAGTACTGCCCTATCTCTAGTTACATCGCTCAGGTGGCGTGTTGGCATGATATTGGCACAAATAAAGGAGTACCACGCCTTACCATAACGACTTAAGGCTTGATGGGGGAAAGAGGTCTTTTCCCCGTGGAATTCATTGGTTTTCCACGCGGAACCAGGCTTGCAGAGCTTTGCTATAATCTCATCAGTATTGTAACTCCGCATCCCAGACTCCAGATAATCCTTACCATCGTAGTTTGGAGTCCCATACACAGCATTGATTGTTCGACTGTCATATTTGATCAACTTACCCCGAACTGGCACCGAAGCAGGACCATCGGCATTAGCATTTGCATAAAATTCCTTTACCACTGAAATAACTGCAGATTCGGGCGGCTTGGTGAAGTGAACCCATTTCATAGTTACAATCATTGAATTCATATCGCCATCCATCTTGTCATCTGGCCTTAGCCCTCTCTCTGGCACCAAACTCCTCTTTGAGAAATTTTGGGCATATCGCTTCCATGCTTCCTCACTCGGGAATTTTACAGCATCCCAAAGAGGAGGAGGAGCTCTGGAGGACGGAGGGGGACCTATACTAGTGCGAGGACGCTTGGAACCCATAGCCAACAAAACTAAAGGACAACAGAGAAAGATGAATAACAAACGACAAAACAAACTCAGCTCTGAAGAAATCCTTTACCTTGGTTTGCTTATTAATAGAATGAAGGAGAATAACTGCACGACGGTTGAAGGCCCCCAAACGCTCAGAAACCGAATTGGGAGTGACGGTTGATTTGCCGCACTCGTTGGGAGAAGGGGAGACGTGCGAGAGAGAAAGGAGGAACACGGCAAACTGAACCCAAAAGCCTCAATTAATCATAAAAACACGGCACTGGCGCTGCGGCGTGGTGCATGGCGCTGCGGCGCGGGACAGGGTATTCTTGACGCTGCGGCGTTATTCTCGGCGCTGCAGCGTTATAGTGAGGCTTCTTGGCGCTGCGGCGTCATTTTTGGCGCTGCGGCGTGACATTTTGACGCTGCGGCGGAACTTCTGGACGCTGCGGCGCAACTCTCCAGTAGCTTCCAGCATATGCCGGCGCTGCGGCGCAAAGAAATATTAAGGATCTGGCGCTGCGGCGTGGTGATTGGAGCTGCGGCGCGAAACTCAGGCTAACTCCTGGCGCTGCGGCGCGAGCACTGTGTTTTCTTTTCCTGCACTACCTAAAAACTTGAATCAATACCCAGATAAACTACTAGACAAAGCTAACATACTAACAATTATACAAACTATTAACTACATATTAACACACTAAATTAACATCTTCAAAATTCTAAGGAAAAGAAAAACAATTGCATTAATGATAACTAAAGAAAACAACACTAAATAAAACCACAAGGATATTTTTGATACTGAGATGGGGTTGCCTCCCCATCAAGCGCTTGATTTAGAGTCGTCGGCTTGACTTTCGCCCCGCCTTACACCGGGTCTCCCAAGGTGATGGAGGTGTTTTGTCGATCGACCTCGCCGCCCCAATAGTGTTTCAAACGTTGTCCATTGACTTTGAAGGTTTTGTCTGAATGCGGGTCTTCGACCTCAATAGCCCCATGAGGATACACTTTAGCAATGGTGAACGGCCCCGACCATCGGGACTTCAACTTCCCTGGAAATAATTTCAGCCGCGAGTTAAAAAGAAGCACCTTCTGGCCTTGTTCGAAGTTCCTTTCGACAATTTTCTTGTCATGCCACCGCTTTGTCTTTTCCTTATACAACTTAGCGTTTTCATACGCGTGCAGACGAAACTCGTCTGATTCATTGAGTTGTAATAATCTTCGTTCACCTGCTGCATCCATATCGAAATTGAGCTTTTGGATAGCCCAATATGCGTTGTGCTCTAGCTCCACAGGAAGATGACAAGCCTTGCCATAAACAAGCCTATACGGAGACATTCCGATAGGCGTTTTGTAAGCGGTGCGGTATGCCCACAAAGCATCATCAAGCTTCTTTGACCAGTCCTTCCGATTAGGATTAACGATCTTCTCCAAGATACGCTTAACCTCTCGATTAGAGATCTCTGCTTGGCCACTTGTCTGCGGATGATAACCTGTGGCTATTTTATGGGTCACCCCATACTTAGCAAGAAGTGCTTCGAAATATTTGTTGCAAAAATGTGACCCTTCATCACTGATTATTGCCCGAGGAGTACCGAAGCGAGTGAAAATATTTTTCCTTAAGAAATTAAGCACCACCTTAGCATCATTAGAAGGCAAGGCGACTGCTTCTACCCATTTGGAGACATAATCAACCGCGACAAGAATATAAAGATTGTTGTAGGACGACGGGAATGGTCCCATGAAGTCAATACCCCATACATCAAACAACTCTACTTCAAGGATATTCTGCAGTGGTAATTCATGCCTCCTTGAGATGGTTCCTACCCTTTGACATCTATCACAGTGCATCACATATTGGTGTGCATCTTTGAACAGGGTAGGCCAGTAAAACCCTGATTGGAGTACTTTAGCAGCAGTCCTTTGGCCCCCAAAATGTCCTCCATAATTAGAGGAATGACAATGATGGAGCACACCTTCGATTTCCTCCTCTGGCAAACATCTCCGCAGAATCTGATCCGAACACTGTTTGAATAAAAAGGGCTCGTCCCAAAAGTATTGTTTTGCATCATGTAGGAATTTCTTCCTTTGTTGATAACTCAAGATGGGAGGAAGCACTTGACAAGCGACGAAATTTGCAAAGTCCGCATACCACGGGGCTTTACTTTGGACGCCAAACAGTTGTTCATCCGGGAAGAAATCATTGATGTCTTTGATTGCGTCTCCCGAATGAGGAGGGTTTTCCAACCTCGACAAGTGATCTGCTACCTGATTTTCTGTCCCCTTCTTGTCGCGGATCTCCAGATCGAACTCCTGTAGAAGAAGGACCCACCTTATCAGCCTGGGCTTTGCATCTTTTTTCTCTATCAGATATTTAATGGCCGAATGGTCTGTGTACACAGTCACTTTTGTTCCAATAAGGTAGGAACGGAATTTGTCGAAAGCATACACCACTGCCAGCAATTCTTTTTCGGTTGTGGTGTAATTTAGCTGAGCATCAGTTAATGTTTTGCTGGCGTAATAGATCGTGTGGAACACTTTGTCCCTTCTCTGCCCCAACACTGCCCCAATTGCAAAATCGCTGGCGTCACACATGAGCTCAAAAGGGAAAGTCCAATCAGGAGCTACCACAATAGGAGTCGAAATGAGTTTTTCCTTCAATAGTTCAAATGCTCTGAGGCAGGCTTCATCAAACTGAAAAGGCATATCCTTTTCCAACAGTGAACATAGCGGTTTTGTTATCCTTGAGAAATCCTTGATGAAACGCCTATAGAAACCTGCATGCCCAAGAAAACTCCTAACCCCTTTCACTGATGTAGGCGGCGGTAGACTATTGATGACATCAATTTTAGCCTTGTCTACTTCAATACCACCATCTGATACTCTGTGGCCCAGAATAATGCCCTCTTTTACCATGAAGTGGCACTTCTCCCAATTCAATACAAGATTAGTTTCAACGCATCTTTGGAGAACGGTAGTCAAATTCACCAGACAGTTATCAAATGAACTCCCGAATACAGAAAAATCGTCCATAAAAACCTCGAGGGTCTTTTCGACCATGTCAGAGAAGATGGACATCATGCAACGTTGGAATGTTGCAGGAGCATTACACAACCCAAAGGACATTTTCCGAAAGGCAAAGGTCCCATACGGACATGTGAACGTTGTTTTCTCCTGATCTTCGGGAGCAATTGAAATTTGATTATAGCCAGAATAACCATCTAGCAGACAGTAGAAAGCATGCCCAGCAAGTCTATCGAGCATCTGATCAATAAATGGCAAAGGGAAGTGATCCTTACAGGTTGACTTGTTTAACTTTCTGTAGTCCATACACACCCTCCATCCAGTCACCGTTCTGGTTGGAATCAACTCGTTATTCTCATTGGCTACTACCGTCATACCGCCCTTTTTTGGCACACATTGAATGGGACTGACCCAAGGACTGTCCGAGATAGGGTATATGATGCCCGCATCTAGCAGCTTTATGATTTCCTTCCGGACCACCTCCTTCATTATTGGGTTCAACCGCCTCTGATGTTCAATGGTCGGCTTGGATCCTTCCTCCAGTAGGATTTTGTGCATACAAAGGGATGGACTGATCCCTTTAATGTCTGAAATCGACCACCCCAGTGCCGTTTTATACTGTTTAAGCACTAGCAGTAGCTTCTCTTCCTGGCCTTCATCTAAAGATGCAGATATTATAACAGGCAAAGTGGAAGAATTTCCCAAGTATGCATACCTCAGATGATTGGGCAGGGGCTTTAACTCAAGGACAGGAGGTTCTACAACAGATGGTTGGGATTTGGAAGTAGATGCTTTTGGATCATTCAGCGACTCAAACTGTCTTTGGAACTGTGTAGGTCTCTGGGGTGCATCCAGCCAGTTAGCAAATTCAACATGGGTGCCCTCTTCATTAGCTCTGGTACCTCTTAGTGTAGCTTCTAAAGGGTCTGTCATGCATGTTTCTGAGAATACTTCCCTGACTGCATCATCAAGCACTTTAATCTGAAAGCAGTCTTCAGGGGTGTTCTGATATTTCATTGCCCTAAACACATTGAAAGTCACTTCCTGATCCTGTACTCTCATAGTCAGCTCCCCTTTCTGCACATCTATAAGGGTTCTCCCCGTTGCTAAGAATGGTCTACCCAGTATTATCGGGACCTCCCTGTCTTCCTCAAAATCCAGGACAATAAAGTCCGCTGGGAAGATTAACTTGTCCACCTTAACAAGCACATCCTCTACTATCCCCTTCGGGTACGTGAGAGATCTATCCGCCAATTGCAAAGTAACACTTGTGGGTTTGGCTTCATTCAGTCCAAGTTTCTTATATATTGACAGAGGCATCAAATTTATACTCGCCCCCAAATCACATAAGGCCTTGCCAATGAATTGGTCCCCGATAGTGCATGGGATCGTGAAACTTCCAGGATCTTTCAGTTTTGGCGGGAGCTTGTTCTGTAAAATAGCACTGCATTCCTCAGTCAGAGCCACTGTTTCATAATCTCCCATTTTTCTCTTCTTCGACAATATGTCTTTCATGAATTTAACATAGCTCGGCATTTGCTCCAACGCCTCTGCAAATGGGATGTTTATGTGAAGCTTCTTGAAAACTTCTAAAAACTTAGAAAATTGCTTATCAAGCTTTTGTTTCTGCATGCGCTGGGGGAATGGCAACTGCGGGATAGGAGGACTAGCTGTGTTCACTGTTGGGGTTGGTGATGAAGGGCTTTCTTGAGCGTTTACCTCACCCCGTTGCTTATCATCACTCTGCTCCACAATAGATTCCTCTAGAGTCACTTCTTCTTGCACTACAGGACTCTCTCCACCCTTTTCATTTATAGTTTTCCCACTTCGGAGTGTAACTGCTTTGCAGTGTTCCTTCCCATCCCGTTTCGGGTTGACATCAGTGTCACTCGGCAATGTGCCTTGCGGTCGACTATTCAAAGCAGAGGCCAACTGTCCCATTTGGACTTCAAGGTTCCGGATGGAAGCCTCTTGATTACTGCTCCTTGTCTCATTTTGGGCAATATATCGAGACAGGAGATCTTCCAAACTAGGTTTTCTTTCCTGATGAGGTGGGGGATGGTGGAACTGATTATGAGAACTCTGTGGTTGTTGGTTGAACTGATTTTGAGCTTGAAAACCGGGAGGGTTTGAGAAATTAGGCCTGGTGGTCGGCGGTTGTGCTTGATTGCTATTTGTGTTGCCCCAAGACAAGTTTGGATGATTCCTCAAGCCCGGATGATAATGAGTAGGGAGACTTGCGTTTTGCTGCCTCCCGTAGTTGGAAACAAATTGAACTGACTCGGGGCTTATGGCACACTGATCAGTTGTGTGACTCCCTTGACACAATTCACACAACAATGCGACACTCTGAGCATTCTGCACAGCTTGCACTCCCATGGTGTCAAGTCTTTTAGTTAGCGCTGCAACCTGAGCCGCTAATTGCGTGACTGGATCTACCTCATATATTCCTGCTGCTCTTCTAGGGGCTTGCCTATCATTTGGCCATTGATAATTATTGGCCGCCATTGTTTCCACCAATTCATACCCCGCTGTGTGATGCTTAGACATGAACGCTCCTCCAGAAGCAGCATCAATACTCGATCGAGTAGCTCCAGATAACCCATTATAGAATGTCTGGATGGGAAGCCATTCTGGCAGTCCATGGTGGGGGCATTTTCTTAGAAGATCCTTGAATCGCTCCCATGAGTCGTACAAAGACTCTGACTCAAATTGAATAAAAGAGGTAATTTCGTGCCTGAGCCTGGCGGTTTTAGCAGGTGGGAAGAACTTTGCCACGAACTTTTGAGCCAGGTCATCCCATGTGGTTATGGAGCCTGACGGAAGTGAATGTAGCCAGCTCTTGGCCTTGTCCTTTAAAGTGAAGGGAAACAATCGCAGTCTGATGGCATTGTCAGTCACTCCGTTGCATTTAAACGTATCGCAGATCTCCAAGAAGTTCATCAAGTGATCATTGGGGTCATCATTTGGTAATCCCCCAAACTGAATATTGGAGCACATTTGGATGGTGCCCGGCTTGATCTCAAAATTGTTTGCCTGGATTGCGGGCCTAAGAATGCTCGCTTGCAAATCTGCGATGTGAGGCATAGCATGCTCCCTTAAAGATTTCTGAAGTTCCTCAGCCATTTTAACAGGAGTATTTATGCCCCGAGCTTTTTCTCTTTGCAGGCGTCTGTACGTTCTATCAACCTCGGGATCGAGAGGTGTTATATTCCGACCCCTTCGAGGTGGCATACGCCGTTGAGATCACCTGAAAGGAAAATTAAACAGATAAAATTAGTCTAAATTAAGATTGTAATGACTTAGCTTTAATATTGATAACAAATATTACTAAGTCCCCGGCAACGGCGCCAAAAACTTGTTGTCCGATTTATGTAACGACAATTAACGCGCAAGTATACGCGGTCAACAAGTAATATAAGAAGTAGGGTGTCGTACCCACGAGGACTAAGTCTTAAATGCAAATCAAATACTCAAGTAAGCACTATACTGTCTTATCTAAACAAATGATTGGTGGAGGAATTATCAACTATTGATTATAACTAAAGGAAGCGGGAGAAATAAAAGATGTAGTAGTGAGACAAGCTAGGATTACAATTCCCCTAATGCGTCGCCTAAACTCCTAACTCTCCACATTACAAACAAATCAAGGAATGGCCAGCCGAGAAATGAACTACGCATATGCTTCTGTCGAAGGCCAAATGCACATCCCTAGCTAGATGAATCACAATATGTCTATCGATGAAAACAACTAGACTAGGGTCAATAAGATTAATCTCAAGACTACACAAGGCAAATAGAGATATGTCTATCCTATTCAGCAGTTTATGCACATATTCCTTTAGGCAAGGGCATGACAAGTGTTATTGTATTTTAGAAGCCAGATATTAATGTCCAATCTTCAATATCCATTAATATCACTACCAAAAACTCTGTCAAGCATTCAGTCAATAAGCAAGAAATACAACAACCCATTCCCAAGATGATTCATTAATATAAATAGGAGAGAAAGTTAATTAGGCTAACACTAGGTTACATTGCAATCCTAGAAAGATATTAGTTCATAACCATGGTGCTAATACACATTTCTATCACATTCAACATTGCTCAGTAATACACAATTAACTTAAAGATTTGGAATAAGAAAACTCCTAGGGTTTTCTGTCTCCAAGTCTTCTCTTCTTCGTGGACTCCTGAGCTGTCTGTGATGCAATAACTTTTCTCCCCAAAGAATTTTAAAGCTTCTTTCTGCTCTAGAATCTCCAGCTCTCTCCCTTTCTTTTTCCTGGCCTCAGCGTATATATCCCCTTTTTCCCTCCTTTTAGGTCATTAAAAACGAACCAGTCAAAACACCGGAGGTGACGCTGCGGCGCGGAACTTACACCCCTTTGGTGGCGCTGCGGCGCCACTCACGCTGCGGCGTGAAATTAAGAAGTCCTGTGGCCGCTGCAGCGCCAGATAATATCAGCATGGCCATGGGGTCGGCGCTGCGGCGCGAGATAGAGGCTGGGCTCTGGCGCTGCGGCGCCAGAGTGTAATAAAATGACACAATTACCCCTGCAAGCTGGAGATGACTCAAAAAGCCCTGCATCAAACAGGGAGAGCATAAAAACAACAAAATATATGCAAGAGCATAATAAATAACGAAAAACAAGCAACGTCTTAAGCTTGAGCGAATCTGATATGTGATATAAATACCACATATCAAACAGCAGCACCAACTGTTTCTAGGGGCGGAGAACGACCGCCAGTCGTATGCTATAAATGCGGGCAAGAGGGACACATCAGTCCTAACTGCACACAACAATCTAAGGTGTGTTATAACTGTGGAAAGGAAGGACATATAGCTCGAGTGTGTCCTGTGGCGAAACCAAGTCCAGCAGGGGTAGTGATCCCTAAGGCTGTTCCGGACAAGTCAAAGTCGGTAGTTCCTGGAAAAGCTTTTGTCGTGACTGCCCAGCAAGCAAGGAACCCGAAAGAGGTTATTACGGGTAAGCTAATCATAAACTCTTGCGAAGTTTACACCTTGTTAGATACCGGTGCTACCCATTCATTTATTTCACCTGCTTGTGCTCAACGTTTGAACTTGACTTCTGATAAATTAGACTTTGACTTATCTGTTGAAACTCCGTTAGGAGAAACCTTTGTTACATCTACAGTTTACAAATCTTGCTTGATTCAGATTGGTACCCTTACCTTACCTGTTGATCTTATATCTTTGAAAATACTTGCATTTGACGTGATTTTAGGAATTGACTGGTTAACCACTTACCATGCCAAAATTGATTGTTTTCGTAAGGTTGTTAGTTTTCATATTCCTAATCAACCTGTTGTGCGAATCCAAACCACCAAACCACTAAAATCAGTCAATATCATTTCAAATCCCAAGGCTATTCGTTTATTGAAAAACGGATGTCAAGCTTTCTTAGCTCATGTCACTGATCTAAATCAGAATACATCAGATTTGAATGATATTTCCGTTGTTAATGAGTTTCCTGATGTATTTCCCGAAGAACTTCCCGGTCTACCCCCAGAACGTGAAGTTGAATTCTTTATTGACCTTGAGCCCGGTACAAAGCCCATTTCTAAAACCCCATATCGAATGGCTCCTATTGAACTTCAGGAGTTAAAGGTCCAATTACAAGAGTTGTTAGATATCGGTTTTATTCGTCCTAGTACGTCTCCTTGGGGTGCTCCTGTTTTATTCGTAAAGAAGAAAGACGGGAGTATGCGACTTTGTATTGACTATCGGGAGTTGAACCATGTCACCATTAAGAATAGGTATCCGTTACCTCGTATTGATGACCTGTTCGACCAGTTGCAAGGAGCGCAATTTTTTTCAAAGATCGATCTTCGTTCTGGATATCATCAGTTGAAGATTAAAACTGAGGATATTCCAAAGACTGCTTTCAGAACACGGTACGGGCATTATGAGTTCTTAGTCATGTCTTTTGGATTGACTAATGCTCCTGCTGCTTTCATGGATATGATGAACCGTGTATTCAAAGAATATTTAGATCAGTTTGTGGTTGTATTTATTGATGACATCCTCATCTATTCTAAAAGCCGTGAAGATCATAACCACCACTTGAAGATGGTACTTCAAAGGCTTCGTGATAACAAGCTTTATGCCAAATTGAAGAAATACGAGTTCTGGCTTGAGGAAGTAGCATTCCTTGGGCACGTAGTATCAAAACATGGGGTATCTGTTGACCCGGCTAAGATTGAAGCAATACAAAGTTGGGAACAACCTAAATCGGTGACCGAAGTACGTAGCTTTCTGGGCTTAGCTGGTTATTATCGGAGATTCGTGGAAGAATTTTCTCGAATCGCTACTCCATTAACTCAGCTGACTCGGAAAGATACAAAATTCGTATGGAACGAGGAATGCGAGAAGAGCTTTCAAGAGCTCAAGAGGAGACTCATTTCGGCACCTGTTCTGACAATACCATCTGGTTCGGATGGATTTGTCATTTACAGCGATGCTTCGGGCAAAGGGTTAGGATGTGTTCTCATGCAACATGGGAAAGTCATAGCCTATGCCTCACGACAACTCAAAGAATATGAGAGGAATTATCCTACTCATGATCTAGAGTTGGCAGCAGTCGTTTTTGCGTTGAAGATATGGAGACACTACCTGTATGGGGAGAAAGTGGAGATCTATACAGATCATAAGAGCCTCAAATATTTCTTTACCCAGAAGGAACTTAACATGCGGCAACGACGTTGGCTTGAGTTGTTGAAAGATTACGACCATACCATCCAATATCATCCTGGAAAAGCAAACGTGGTAGCAGACGCGTTAAGTAGAAGATCATATGCGGGAATGAGTGCGATGCTGTCAACACAAAGGCCCATTTTGTGTGACTTACAAAGGATGGAGATAGAGTTCAAGACTCCGGGGACCCACATGATGATGTCAAGTTTACGAGTAGAACCAGCTTTAATTGATAAAGTTAAAGCTGCTCAATCTACAGATCCGGAGTTGATGAAGATGAAGAAGAAGGTGCAAGAAGGTGTTATTCCAGAAGCAAGAATCGATGAAGAAGGAATACTTCGAGTCAACTCCAGACTTTGTGTTCCTAACGATTCTGACTTGAAGTATAGAATCATGATGGAGGCACACAACACACCGTTTGCGATCCATCCTGGGAGTACTAAAATGTATCGTGATCTTCGACATACATTTTGGTGGAGCAATATGAAGAGAGAGATTGCGGAGTTTATCTCGAGGTGTTTAACATGTCAACGTGTCAAGGCAGAGCATCAAGTGCCAAAAGGTCCATTGCAATCACTTGAGATTCCAAAATGGAAGTGGGAACACATTACCATGGATTTCGTTACGGGTCTTCCCAAGATTTCTCAAGGCATAGATGCAATTTGGGTTATTGTCGATAGATTAACTAAGTCTGCTCATTTCTTGCCTATACGAGAAACTTATTCACTGGAACGTCTTGCTCATATGTACATAAATGAGATTGTGAGATTGCATGGCATGCCAGTATCCATAATTTCGGATCGTGACCCAAGATTTACTTCACGATTTTGGGTCAGTTTGCAGAAAGCTATGGGCACCGATCTACGATTCAGTTCTGCATATCATCCTCAAACTGACGGGCAATCGGAAAGGACTATTCAAACTCTTGAAGATCTATTGAGACTCTGTGTTCTAGATTTCAAAGGGAGTTGGGACAAGTACTTACCATTGGTGGAATTCTCCTACAACAACAGTTATCAGGCAAGTATAGGCATGGCTCCATTCGAGGCGTTGTATGGACGGAAGTGTCGTTCTCCAGTATGTTGGGACGAGGTGGGTGAAGCAACATTGTTAGGACCGGAGTTAGTACGTATGACTATGGAAAAGATTCAAATAATCCGACAACGTATACAAACGGCACAAGATCGACAAAAGAGTTATGCGGATCTTCATCGAAGAGACGTAGAATTTAATGTCGGAGATCATGTATTGTTACGTGTTGCTCCATGGAAAGGAGTTACGAGATTCGGAAAGAGAGGAAAGCTCAATCCACGATTCATTGGTCCATATGAGATCCTTGACCGAGTAGGAAAGGTGGCCTATAGACTCGCTTTACCTCCAAGCATGTCTCGTGTTCATAACGTTTTTCACATATCCATGTTACGTAAATATGTGAAAGACCTAAATCACATTATTGAGTTAGAACCAGACGAGATAGCCGAAGATTTAACGTACGAGGAGGTACCTGTCAAGATCTTGGATAAGAAGGAACATGTCCTACGCTCGAAGATTATACCTCAAGTTAAAGTTTTGTGGAGGAACCATGATATCGAGGAAATGACCTGGGAGTTAGAATCGGAAATGAAAGCGAGGTATCCTCACCTTTTCGACATACCAGGTACGTACGTCAATTTCGAGGACGAAATTTCATAAGGAGGGGAGGTTGTAAGACCCCAACTTTTATAAATAAAAATTTAATTTCCTCTATATATTATTTTGATATAGTAAGGTGTTGATTTGATAAATGTGGTAAGTTATGGATGGAATGTGCAAATTTTACAAAGTAAGCAAGTGGTCATAATATATTCGTTGTGTCGGGGAATATTCTTTTGTCGGAGAATATTCGTACGACGGCGCAGCCATTGGTGGACCCCACAACAGAATAATTGTCGGATATAGAAAGCGACAGAAATAACATTTTCACGGCAAAACTTTTACCGTTAAACTGTTAAAATACCCGGTGATAAAAATACAGTAATACGCATTGTTGCAAAGTAGCACACGGTATTGCACAATATCTTTGATTATTGATGCTTACGTAAGAAGTCACTCAGTATTTAATAATTGTTACAGTATTTACTGTTTAATATTTTATATTATTGACTCAATAATTGCTGCATTGATATTTTATTGACTCAATAATTGCTACGTTGCTATTTTTTTTATGATTCAATAATGGCTACAGTTGATATTTTGTAGTATTGATTCAATAATTGTCGTTGCACAGTATTTCACGTTATCAACTCAATAATTCATATTATTTGAATAATATTATTAGATAGCATTATTGACAATGTCTAAGGAAGTTCTGTCTAGGAGGGGTTATTTAATTACGCGCCAGTAAGGAGAAGTCCTTATCGGAAGGCCCCCTCTTTCCTGGGAACGACCTGGTTGTCATTATTGTGATTCTGTAATATTAATTTATATAATAATTGATGAATGGTTGATAAAAATATTTTCATTGTGTTGAAAATATTAATGTTAGTAGAAATCGACATTTATTTCGATAATAGTTAATTTTCGGATGTTAAATTGACCTAACGGAGAATTAATCAGATAAATGAGCAATTAATGGGTGGTTAACATGTGGGACCCAGTTATTGGTGGATAATAAATAGTTGGTGGGTAGTTGCAGGGGTGGAGGTGCAAGATTTATAAACTTGAGGGACTAAATTAAAAATTTAGGCAAAGATGGAGGTACTAAAGTGTAATTGTCCAACCTTTTTCTAGCCTATAAATAGCAAGCTAATTTCATTCATTTTTCACCATTCCTGAAGAACAAAGTTATTATAGTGAGAAAAATTATAGAGAGAAAAAGAAGAAGAGTATTCTGCTACTACACTACTCCAGTATCCAATCTTCTACTGAGGTAAGGGGTATTATTTCTTTTATATTCATAAAGAATGCTATTTTCTTTCAATACTCGTAAGGGTTGTTACTCTATTCTTTATTGATCTGTGGGAGTAACCTGTCTACGCGGATTACCGCATGCATGGTGAATAACCCTTTGTATTCATTCTTTGTTGATCTGTGGGAGTAACCTGTCTACGCGGATTACCGCATGCCTGGTGAAAACCTTTTGTATTCATTCAATTCCTTAATAATCTGTGGGAATAACCTGTCTACGCGGATTACCGCATGCGTGGTGAATCACCCTTCGTATTCATTTCTATTAAATTGTGGAAATGATCTGTCTACGCGGATTACCGCATGACGGGTGAAAATCCAATTACAGTTTCGTATATTCATTCATACTCGTACGAAATATTATTTCACTGAAATATTGGTCTGAACTTGTTATGAAATTTTCATCTTTTTATGACAAGTTACTATTCACGGGTTACTATTCACGAGTTACTATTCACGGTAAAAAAAAAATATTTTTTTTTTATCTTTGATTGAATCCAAGTTTTGAATTTCATTCTTGAATTTTGCTCCACAATTGATTATTACGGAGTATTCATGAACTTGGATAAATTAAATTACGAATTCCTAATTTTTGTCCTTTATCTCACTGGATTCGTTTTTATATTATTTTTCATCATCCTCAGTCTTAAATGATGATACAAATGAATATCTTTGGCCTGTAGTGCAAAGGTGAATGATTATTTGATGAATATCTTTGGCCTGTAGTGCAAAGATGATTACCTGATGAATATCTTTGGCCCGTAGTGCAAAGATGGACAGGAGTTGAGATGAACATGATCACTGGTGATATAAATGAATATCTTTAGCCTGTAGTGCAAAGATGAATATTTGATTCGAGATATATATTGATTGATGTTACAGGGATAAAATATTGATGATGGACTTTAAATCATAGAAGATAGTAGACTTCATTCTCTGCTTAACTCTTCTAATGATTTGTTATTTCCGCTGCGAATATTGATCTAAAACTTGTTGTCCATAATATTTTATCTGAACTGTTGAAGACTAACGATAATTTATTTTTCATTATCTTAGTCATAATATTCTTTACTGGGCTAGTTGAGCTCACCCTTTTCTTCCATTGTTCTCTTCAGGAAATGAGAATATTGCGGGTACTAGTCGGGGAATGGAGTGATGGTCCGAGTTAGAGCAGTAGTAGTCCTCGCTATTTTTGTGAAATAGTGTGATAATAATTATAATGAGGACTTAGTTTGAATCTTAATATTTTCTACATATTTGTACTGAGACTCACAGTTGTGTGGTCGTATTTTGCACGACCGTATGATATAAAGTTTGTATTTGAATTCTGTATCATGTATTTGGCGACTCAGAATGGGTTGGGTTGACTGGACCTATTCTGGGGGCGTCACATATATATATATATTTTGTAAGTTGCACTTTACAACTACTAAATTATATTTAACTATACTTATTAGTATTAACTATGTAAGTTACACATTAGTAATAATTAATAGTTAAATAGAATTTGAATAGTTCTCACTAATTTTTTTTTGTTCCAAAATAAAAAAAGACTACACCACTTGCACTTATAAAATAATTAGTAGTCTTTTATATTAAATGGAACAAGGAAGAATTAATTTTTTCAAATAATTTTGTGTGACGCCCTCAAAATAGATCCATACAACCCATTCTGAGTCGCCAAAATACATGGTACAAAATTCAAATACAAACTTCATATTTACAACTATTACTCCGTCGTGCAAAATACGACAACACACAAGCTGTGGGTTTCAATACAAATAACAGTACTCATACTCCTTATCAATGGTACGTTACATAAATGTACAGTCAATAACTGTTTTAGGAATTAAAATATTTGAAAAATGCTCAAGGAAACCTTCGTATATGAGAGGCCATACATCTAAGTTATAATAGATATCATTGGACTTGAGAATTAACATTGGTTGACCCAATAGACCCCAAAGAAGAACGAAAAGATTACTATCATGTTCATTCCACTGGTGTGTATCTTCTTGCCATATAATTATCTCTATTTTCTCAAACTGGGGATTATATTCCAACCATACATTATATAAATAGTGTTCATAGATGTAATCAGCAAGTGGATGTGCACAACTATATCTTATGAAAATAAGAATTCGTATGCGATTAGACATCTTGTATGATAGTGGCTACACACCCTTCCAAAGTCGGGTTCTGAACACCCTATTGTTGTTCACCAAAATCAACTGTTCATCTTTGCACTACAGGCCAAAGATATCAATCAACAGTTCATCTTTGCACTACGGGCCAAAGATAATTTTTACCACAATTTAAGTCTGGAGATTATGACAATGATATAAAGAATGAATCCAGTGAGATCAAAGATAATTATTAGAGATTTATAATTCAATTTATCCAGAGTTCAAGAATGTCCAAATTGTCAACATGAAGATCAAAATATAGCTTCAATTTCAAGAATAAGATTCATAAAAGATATATTGGACAAAGAAAAGAAAATTTAATTTTGTTGTGAATAGTATCGTATGAATAGTGCCCATGAATAGTGCCATATGAATAGTACCCATGAATAGTATCGTATGAATAGTAACAATGAATAGTACCGTATGACTAGTACCCCGACATAAAAAGATTAAAATTTAATAAGAAAGTTCAGACAAATAATCCAGTGAAATGATATTAGATGAAGCGCAAACCATAATTTTTTTTTAATCATTTCAGGAATTATAGAAGCAATACTTATCATAGTAAGTGTAGATTTAGGAATATGAAACTAAATAATATCACTTACATACTATAGATTATGGAAGAAAATAATAATCCTTACAAATATTGAACGAAAATAATATCCCTTACCTTAGTAGGAGACTAAATCTGACTGATATAGCAGAGATTATCTTGAAAAAATCTTGCACTATTAGCTACACTCAAAGTACCCTTACACTAGAAAGAAATACGCACAACATTATAGAAGAAGATCAATTCTCTGATTCTGATGTGATTTTTATTTCTTAACTAAGCATCCTATTAGGAGAATTGCATGACACTATTTAAAAATAATCACGAACGCACGGTGGAAATTTCACGGACGAAATTTTGATTTTACTATGCAGCACTGTGCAAAAAATTATTCTAAGAAAACAAAAACTTTATATATAATAAAATATATTCTAATAAAACAAACAACTTTATATATATTATAAAAAAGTTTTCTGTTTTATTACTATTATAATAATAATAAAACAAAACTGATAACAATTTCTACCGACGGTTTGACAAATTTGCACATGGGGGTCCATGGGATAATAAGTAAAACTTACAACAAACGCCTCATGACAAACCCCTCAATTTAAATCAAAAATTGAATAAATATCCACCACAAATCATTTATCTTTAATCAACATATTTTTAATCTTTTCACAATTATTTATCATTAATATTATAACTCACAATATTGACAACCAGATCGTTCACAGGAAAGAGGGGACTTTCCAGTAATGATTTCTCCTTAATATTGGCGCGCAATTAAATAACCTAACCCCTTTCATCGACAGAACTTTCTAAACATTGTCAATAATGCAAATAATAATTTGAATAATTGTGTCGTGTCAATTATTAATTTAATAATATAAAATATTGTACAAATGTTACTGTAACAATTATTGAATCAATAATATGAGATACTATGCAGCAACTACTGTGACAATTATTGAATGAAACGGAGTGATTTCTTACGTACGCATCAATAATCAGAGCTACTATGCAATACCGCGTACCACTGTGGAACAACGCGTATTACTGTACTTTTCTCACCGGGTATTTCAACAGTTTAACGATAAAAGTATTGTCGTTATTTTTATAAAAAGGTTATTTTTGTCGCTTTTTTTATCCGACAGTTATTTCGTTGTGGGGTCCACCAATGATTGTGTCGTCGTACGAATATTTCCCAACAAAAAGAATATTCCCCAACCAAACAAATATTCCCCAACACAACGAATATTTTATGACAACTTGCTTACTTTGTAAAATTTGCGCATATCACCCTTAAATTTAACCTTTTATCAATTTAACCAATTACTAAATAGAATAATAATTATAAGAAAATTGAATACTTTTATTTCATAAAATTCGGGGTCTTACATTTTGCACTTTATTAAATTTCTCATTCTAGGCACAAATCAAATGATTTTTACACATATCAAATGATTTTTACACAAATCAAATGAACTTCTCTCTTATTCTCCACAATTAGGGAAGCAAATTAATTATACTTTTATATTTACTTAAATTGTCCACTAACGAGTTTTATTTAAGCCCAAACTTGACAATAATTAAGTCTCTAAAATATAGAATAAGGTGCAATTTCTAACAATCCTCCACTTATTTAAAAAAACTATATTTCTCCCAAACAATATTATATCAAACAACTGCAAGGTATGTGTGCATAAAAGGTGTTACAAACATTGAACATTTCCCTTAGTGCAAACAACTCAATTTCACATCGAAGTTGATGGTGTCTGTAGATTGAACCCTTACTCCTATATGATATGACCGAAATTGTCACACACATAAAATCCTTCTACCACGGTGAGACGTATTCTCAATTGCTTTGTGCTAATATGGTCATGTGCAATACCACGTTTCATGAACCTCTAAGAGAGTAAATCACAACCCTCTACAAGAAACGGCTCCATTTTTAATTATATATGTTTTTGTTGCTAAGAACACAACAACTTTGTTAAGAGCATATCTCATGCCTCGATCATGTAATATACATTACTATCTTAGACTACATTTGGAACCACATCGATAATAACACAATCAACAACCGTGACTTATTTTTCTCATTGAACCTATAAACTAGGGATAACCAAAGAATAGATTGGGCTCCCATCACCCCTAACTCAAAATAGTTTACATTTCATATAACATGTAATCAAATTTACTAAACTTTCGTCAGAGTCGTAGTAAATAAATATATAAGTCAAGTCGTCACTTGATTTCCTCTAAATTTAACAAACATTATGATACCTGATATACACATGCATTAATTATACATTTTAATTGTTAGTTTGTATATAGCGCGATTACGTAATCAAATCACATAAACATAGCGGAAGAGCGATAAAAGGGAGTTTTTAAAATTTTATACAAGCCATCAACATGATCATACTTTATGCATAATTATCAATTCAATAGAAAAGAAATGGAGATCAGATTCATACCCTTGTAGAAACTAGCTTCATTAGGTACGAGTTCAACTCCAATTCCTTTTCACGTTCAACTTGAATCCACCGGGTTTGATTCCTTTCTTTGATCAACATTAGCAACTCAAGCATTTGGCCTCTAGAGGTGATCCACCAAGGAAGAATAAGTATTGAAGAAGATGGGTGTTTGGCTAAACCCTAATATCTATCTATATAGAAAAAGTGTACTGATCTGTCGACTCTTGGAATAAAGTGTGTAACTTGTGTTACCCTAAATTATAATAAGACTCTTCTTATTATAGATGTAGGTAACCCTCCTAACCAATTTAGGATTAGGGTTCCATGTATAAATTGTTATACCCAAACATACCTTTTGATATACCCTTAAGGTCTTAAGGGACATGTCAAAGTATAACTCATCATACACAAAATACTATGATAATCTCAAGTCTAAGGATTACTTGTACTACTATCACTAAAGAAATTTCTATTGACAGACAAGTAAAACTCCATTAGGTATTCCTTAGCGAGCCACGTTCAGTATACTTATTCTTCAATAAGCACCTACATACTTGCTTTAGTGTCTCCACACAAATGATTATGAGATCAATTATCCTCATCAATGAGCAAGCAATGTATGTACCAATCTATCCGGATTCACTAATGCCATTTTTAGTAATTCAACGATTGGAAACTATTTTAGTCTTAAGCTATCTAAGAATTTAGATCTCATCGGCATAATAATCATCATGATTCTAAAATCATTGCTTAAAACTATGGGTTTATCACATTTAATATAGCAACATCTTGTAGATAAATTAAAAGCATTTAATAAATAATTCTTTTATTAATTTTCCTGAAATTTAAATTAAAGATTTGATAATTAATCTAGTCTCTGTGGTTCGACCTACACTTGTCAAATCTACAATAGACGTTGTGCACTTGCAGTACATAATTTTAACATATCAATACCTTTTTGTATTAATTATCTAACAAAAAATTATGTCTATGACAACATGTCAAGACTTGAAGATAATCTCATATGCTCTATACAAAAACAATTCATTATCACAATATAATGAATTAAGCAATTTTGGAAGTGGTCACAATTTGATGTTTCAATAGCAAATTTCAATTTTATTTGCTTTCTACATCATATAAAGCAATAGTATTATTTACTACTCCAAGTAAATTATACCACTCACTAAGGATAATAATACTGTCCACTTACTTGTAGAAATATAAGAATGCCTTCACTTGTAAATATTTTCTTACTTTTTAAAGATCACAAACAGCAATTAATCCAAAATTAACAATATGTACTTAATACTAATTTTCAGTAACACAATATAGTGAAATAGGAGGTTTTAGATTAGGCCACAATCAATATTTTGATAAAGACCTTAATCTATTAAGCTTCCCTCACAAGATAATATTATATTCAAATAGTAAAATGAGAAATATTCATTTGTTTCTTGCTCAGCCAAAAAAGAATACCCTCGATTATGTGAAAATTTTCTTGTGAATTTATAATTTTCTTCACTAAAAATATAAGTGACATTTCTTTGATCTTCTGAAATAACGAGAAATCTAACATAAACCAATTTTAAACTACTATTGTACTTTCTAAGTTTAAAACTAGAGCTTATATCTAATCTCATGCATTGCATATCATACATAAGACTCTCACTAAAACTTATGTATTCCAGATTTGTAATACCTAAATTAGAATTAACTTTCAATGTACCACTATTAAAGGATTATTAAATTTTTTAATCTCAAGGTTATTAAACTTAGTTCACGGCCCCTCAGTATGCTTAAATTGGGTTTAGTTGAAATCCCACTATGTTTTCACATGATACTAAGATAACATTTATTTTACAAGTCTTTCAACATATATAAAGACAGGAAATAGATATGTCTAATTCTCGTTTACATTAACAATACTATGTACAAATGATCAACATATCACTAATATAACCAAAAACTATCACATTATAGTTTCTAAAATTGAATTGGTAGTATAAAACACATAAATAATTCTATATCTAATCAATAAGAAAAAAGTGAAATGCTAATTCTCGGTTTAGACCATAGGTACATAACTATTTTACACTTTAACCTCTCAACTAAAAAGAAAAAAATATGTTGTTCATTCACAATATATTCCCTCAATCAAATTTCTTAAATACTTGAACTGGAGTAATATATAATAACTAGTCCTAAAATGTTGAAATAGTTTATATTGTTTTGTCTAAAACTTTAGAATTATTTAATGAAAGTAATCTAATCGTCAGTATCGAATCACTTATTCTTATACACCAAATATAGAATCTTAAGATAAATCTGCTCATATTCAAGTATTATCACCTAATATGTAATTCACTATAATATTTATAGCTCATTTTCAATCTCACTCTTGGAACTTGATCAATCACTATAAATATTTTGGATCATATTTAATTAAGCTAATAATATAGGTATTTTATTTATCAAATTATTATATTGATTTTTCTTAATTCATCAAATCAATATAGTTCCTTCTAGGTTCAACTTATAACTTGTATATATAGGGCCTTTGAAAATTAATTAAGTGAAATAAGTTCGCATTTCAATTTTATCCAAAAGTTTAAGTTTCAAAAACTTTCATTTCATAGGACTACATAATCAAATTGAATTTCACAACAAAAATTCAAAAGCCATACTATTTCTAATATAAATAAAATTATACTCTATATAGTTCAAAAGCCAAATTTAGTCCATAAAAATTAAATTCTTAAAGTATTACCCAGACACTTTTAAATAGTTGAAATCTCATTGAATAATTCCACTTCACAATATTATGCTCATTACTTAAAATAAATTTTAGATTAATTAACATTTTATATGACAATGTTCCTATAAATATTACTTCCACATAAGAATATTAAGAAACACTTCTCTAAACAAAAAATAAGTTCTTGTACATCTTATGTTATAGTTATTCGTATAAAGATTACTTCAACATAAGAATCTTTTAGAACACCCCCACATAAGAAAACAAGCTCTTATTTTCTGAAATTTCATAAAATATTTCAAATACAAAAATTATTTAATTAACACGAGCATTTAAAATTATACAAATATATATTTCAAGTATACCAACACATAGCACCTGACTTTATGTAAATAGTATAAAATTCATTATATACAAATTATAGTACAACTCATCAAATTGCAAATTTATTTGCATAAAGATCATAAAATGTAAAAATTTACATTACTTTCTAATAAATTAATTTATGACAAACAAAATTAATTTCTATAGAAAATAATTATATTTCACACATGAACTGAAAAATTCTCAAATTATTTTTTTTAGAAAGTAAATTATATTTCACATATGAACTGAAAAAATTCTCAAATTAATTTCTTGTTCCAACATGAACATGAAATATTACAACAATGTATATTTTGACGTTAACAAATAGAGAATCTAAGACAATTTTTATAATAGTATGAAATTCTTGAACTTTACTATATTTATATAAAGTCAAAAGTAATATTTTCCTTAATTATAATATGCAAAGTTCATATGATCACAATATAATATACGTACTACTTACTCATACAAGAAGTACATATTTGAAATAAACCAACATATACTGTAAGGATTTTCAAAAAACACTTATAAATAAATTTTCAAGTGTTTTCACAATTTTCAAGTGCTTCTACAATATCTCCTCTAACTACTAGTTGATAATTATTTTATTATTCACAAACAAAATAATTTATCTCAAAATTCATGCATACAAATACCAAGCAATATTACACACTAAATATTAGCTCAAATTTTATATATGCATAATTTTGTTCAAAAAGAACATAAATTTACTTTATTCTCAAAATAAATTAATTTACAACTAATTTGTTATACATAAAGACAAGTATATTTCTCAAAAATTACTACAACTTTCTCATAATAAATTAATCTCAATTAGTAGTATAAGAAAAATAATTGTCTCAAATTTCATACATATATATACACATCATATTATTTTATCTACTCATAAAATATTATAACAAAAATATATATATGTGGGTCCAAGTGCAAATTAGGGTACAAATGCCCTAATTGAATTAAATGCACAATTAGGGTTCTACGACCTCATTAAATGTACAAATTAGGGTTTGCATGACTTAATTAAATGAATACAGGAAAGTCGAAAATAAATATGCTAGACCCGAGAGAAGCCTTCACGTGTCTCGAGGCAGAAGGCACGTGGAGGCGGCTCGTTTTGGGAATTGATTGAGGGATTGGATTGGTGGCAAGAAGGACAGAACGATCTGGGCATTACTCTGGTGATTAAAGGGTATTTCTGAATTTTTCTGAGGGCATGTGCCTAGCACATGACCACTTTCTAGAAAACCCTATAAATACCCCTTCCATTTCATTGGGAAGGAGACCTCTCTTCAGACGCAGGACTTGGACATTCTCTCAACCAGAAGCATTCAAGAAGGCTCTTGGAATCCCTGCTAACCTAACAAGGTTTCCGGATTCTAGGAGTGGAAGCACTCAAGAAGGCTCTCTAAATCCCTGCTACCCTAATAAGGTTTTCGGATTCTGAGAGTTCTGCCACATGTCATTGGAGTAATCGTTCACCTGTTCTTCTCCCCTCTTCAATCAATCAATTAATTTCGTGCTCTTTGTGGATTTCTCTCCTCCTCAGCTAACACGAAGCCCTAACCCTAGCAAGGTACGATTTCCTTACCCACATTAAATTGGCGACTCTGTTGGGGAAGTGTAGAATTCGTGAAGGGTATGTCCACAACTCGAAGTGGGAGAATTACAGGAAGAGTTTCACCGACAACGAGCATTACTTCACCGGATCCAGTTCCAAGACAAGCAAGCTTTCCAAGGCGTGAATATGGATCTCGATCAAACCATCCTTGAAGACGCTTCGGAAAGAAGTTCAACATCACCATACATGGCTGATCAACAACTAACGAATGTCAAGCAGACAGGCACGGGAAGGCATGGCGAGGATGCAAGCGAAGAGCAGACAAATGTCTTGCAACTGGAGATGCTCAAGGCGTTGAAGGAAGCACGGGCAGGACAAGGGATGATGATGGCTATGATGCTGGAAATGCAGAGGAAGCAAGAGGAGATGGGGAATTTTCGCCAACAATTGATGCAGATCCCCACTTTCAAGGCTATGTTTTCAGGCAATTCGCAGGGAGAACAAGTAGGGGTGGAGGACAACAACAACGACGACAACAACAACAAAGAGCATCAGATTATACTTCCATTGACGGAGAATCAGTCAGTTCCAATTATCAACTTGGAACCCCAACACAGTGGTGACGTGCTACAACCTAGACTGGAAGCAAGTCAACCTCAGACAAACATCATCCCAACTGCTCTCGTTGCATTTTCACAAGTGCAAATGCCACCATCCCGAGCCACATCCAACGAACAAGCCAACCAGTACAACCAATGCAAGCTTTGCATGATGCAAGTGTGCATCAGTCGATCTCTTTGCCGTACTTCCCGCTAATGCGCGCATCAATACATCACAACACCACAAAGAGTCCATGCCACAAGCCAGTATGTGACGAAGGATGATATGATAGATGTGATCAATCAACTTCGTAGGTAAACATCCCGACCTTTGGAGTTAGACTTTACTCCACCTTACCCGGCACATATTCGGAGACAACCTTACCCGGTAGGGTATATTGAGCATCCCCCATTATTTCCAAAATACAATGGTGTGAAGGGAAATGATAGGAAACATATTTCCAGGTTCGTGGAGTCGATGTCTCCGTGGCTAGGATATGATGAAGTAAACAACCACAACTTGTTGATGAGGGAATTCAATAAGACCTTGACGGATAAGGCCTTCAGTTGGTACTACAATATAGAAAAGGGATCAGTCCATGATTGGGATAATCTAAAATTGTAATTTTTAAGAAGTTTTTCTATGTGCAAAAACAGGTAACCATTGTAGAGCTGATGCGATTCAAGCAGAAGCAGAACGAGGGGCTGTCAGATTATGTGTGGACAGATTCAGGGCCCAAGCATAGAAGTGTGCAGAGCCAATTGAGGAAAAGAACTTGGTCAGCATATGCAATAATGGTGCCTTAGATGCCTTCAAGCCCCATCTCATTACAAAAGCCTGTGACTCATTTGCAACTCTTTCGTCTTTTGCACAAGACTTGGGAGGAATCATGACATTACTCACCTGCCATGCGACGATTACATGGAAGGGCAAGAGGACGGACAACCGTGGCCTTGGCAGATTTCCAGTCAAAACCACAAGGGGGCAAGAGGGAGAAGAACGAGAGAAATTTTGATCGGAGTAGAGGAAAGCCCGGAGATAAATATACAGGAAAGCTAGTTCCGGAGGTTATTACATGCAGTGAGAAGGCATTCAGGGGTCTGTATAAACAATGAGTTGAGCATGGAGTGGTGAAACTTCCAAGGCCCCGGTTGGTTGTGGCGGAAGAGATGAAAAGAAGACTGGACTTCTGTGTATACCACCAATACGCAGGACATTCCACTATGGACTGTTATAGTCTGCGGAGGATATACCATGAGAAGCTGGCGGTCGGAGAGATTGAACTAGGAAAGAAACGTGCAATACTATCACCCATGGTGTAGATCCAGAAGTCAATAGACAACCCAAATACTGGCTCTACCATCGAAAGAACTCTGAACAATAGATATAAGAATTGACGAATTAAAAATCCACCCAAGGTGGTGGTCCACCGAAAATGGTGGTTGAAATCCTCAAGAGTATCCCTTGCCAAGAAATTGGATGACCAAGGGAGGAGGCACTAAAATTGATGAAAAAAAATCCACCCAAGATGGTAGTCAAGTCCTTGTAAAATACACTTGTCAAGAAATTAGACGACCCAAGTGATGAGGCACCCGATTTTTCAAGTTCTCGTAAATCACATTTGTCAAGAAATTGGACGACCCAAGTGACGAGGCACCCGAGTGTTACACTTTATCATCAAAAATGAATGAAGCACCTGACTATAAGTCCTTAGACCCAAAAAGTTATACTTTCAACTTCAAAATTAATCGAGGCACCTGACTATAAGTCCTCGGAAGTTACACTTTCAACTCTAATAATGATTGAAGCACCTGAGTATAATCCCTCAACCCCAAAAAAAGTTACACTTTATCTTCAAAAGTAGTGAACGTTATGCTTTCTCCGACAAAAGCAAGATTTACTTTCTTTTATGAAAATCTGAACGTTATGCTTTTCATTAAAAGCAATTTGATTATCAATAAAATGTCAAACTTTCACTTATACTTGAATAATTTTCTATTTTTTTTTAAAAAAGTATAGATTCAAGTGTTGGTTTGCATGAAATTGAAAAAAAAAAAATATTTTTCTTTAAAAAAAATATACATGTTTATTCCTATATTATGCATATTATTGTCTTAGAGTATTGATTTGAATAACTTAGGATTCAATGTAAAACATTGGGTCTCGAGAAAAAAAATTTCAAGTTAAAGGCAATCAATAATGTTAAAGAAAATTTATTCTGATGAATTAAATATATAAAAAAGCATTTTCTAATACATGAAATGGAAAAACTACAAAAGTTTATTATCTAAAGGCCATGACATATCGGACTGAAGAGGGGCATACATAGCTAAAGCCTCCAGGTCGACAATGGCGGTATCCCGAGCATTCATATTTCAGGCTATCAGTTCCTGAAGGTCTTGGGCAGATGACTCAATTTCTCAAAGCTTGGTCTTTAATTTATCCATGGCATCTTGAAGCTCCTGAAGCTCAACATAAAGTAAGTCATTCTCAAAATGACGTGAAATGACCTCCGAACAAAGTGCAACAACATGATAACTGGAAGTAAAGAGATCCAGCCTAGCACGGAAGGAAGGCATGCCAAGGCCCAAAGAGGATCGAGAAGTCATCAATCTCACAACTAAACCTATCTAAGTCCTCTGCTCACAAATAATAGAGAGAGACTGTGCATTTTGAGAATAAGGATCACAAGACGATCTAGCAAAAAAGGTCTGAAGGAGGGCTCTATGAATATGTATCCAACCAAGTATACATGAGAACCAAGATAGGAGACATCCAAGATTCACCTGAAAAGAAGAAGAATGAAAAAATGAAGGAAGAGGCCAAAAGTCTCCTAGGGTTCGACCCCTAAGGCTCGAACACCATGGGAGGCTCCCCCTCTTACCTTTGACTTCTCCTCGCTCGTTGATCAAGTTCCCAAAATGAAGCCACCTAGGATTCGCCCCCAGAGTTCGGCCACCTAGGGAAAGATTTTCCATGATGTTCAAGAGAACTCCTTTAGGGCTCACCCCCTAGGGTTCGACCCCCTAAAGGTTCATTCTCTTAGGACTTTCGTCTTTGAGACTTACGAAATCGAGCTTTGCGAATTGTTCAGAAACTTGAAGCAAGACTTGAACACTTGAAATATTTTGCACGATCGTCCCACCAAAGGCGTGACTAATGTGCAGGGGGCAAAGGTGAGCAACTTACTGGCAGATGACATAGACATCATCCAGAGTAGGGGTAAATTCCCCCCAAGCAGTGAAAAATGTGCAAGTAAAGGAGCACCATCGCGAGATCAATACAGTAAATGCGTTATGGTCCTGTTGGATACGCAGGTCTCTACATAGCTGAACACAACGAAGGATGCATGCACTCTTGAGTACGTCCACATAATCAGCGTTACCTAGGATCTCGTCAGTCCAATCCTTCCATCCCTGAATGCGACCAGATGAATCGGACAGAAAGCGAAGAGAAGGGTACTCCTATTTCTCCATGCATATGCAGGGAATGCGATCGGAATGGGGAAAGTCATCCCAACATTCGCAAGCCGCTGCATATAGAAACAAGTCTTCCTTCTTTGGCGAAAAAAAAAACTAGACGATCATAAGCCCGAACTTACTCCCAAAAGATGTCGGAAGGATCAAAAGAGGGGAGCCCAGGGTTCGGCCCCCTAAGGTTCGGCCACCTAAAGTGGTCCTGCTACAGAATATTTTTCGTCCTTCGTGTTTTTGTCCAAAAACATCGATCTTTCTTTATGATCTGAGGGAAAAAACCAAGATATAATCAAGGTAATGGGGCTCGGAAGACAAAACAAAGATTAGAAGTACCTGAAAAAAAAGGGATTAGGCCCTACAGGGATTAGCCTCTACAGGGATAAGGCCTTACAAGGATCAGCCCCTACAGGGATCAGGCCCCACAGAGCCCCTACAGGGATCAGGCCCTACAAGGATCAGCCCCTATAGGGATCAGCCCATATAGGGTTTTGCGACCTAGGGTTTTTTTTCCCCCTTTATACTTTTCAGGTCCTGTTGCTCCACAAATCAACTACTCGGAACGAATGCTTCTTCGCCGCGAAAATTATAGCCTTTCTTTGATAATATTCGAGGGAAAAAACCAAGATATGGTCAAGGTGATGGGGCTCGAAAAACAAAAGAAAGTCTACAATTGCCTGAAAAGGGAAAACAGATGAAGAAAATCAAGAAAAATCCGGAAGAAAGCATGCAAATTGAAAAACGAAGACGAGAAGAAGGGATGGAGCCCAAGGGTTCGGGTCCCCCTAGAGTTCGGCCCTATAGGGTTCAACCCCTAGGGTTCGGTCCTATAGGGAGGAATTCTCCCTGTTATCTCTTGCTCGGATTGAAGAATGTCTCCTTGCTGCTCCCATGATGATCTTCCTGGCTCGTAGGAAGAGAGAAAAATCCAAAATGAAGCAAGATGAAAAAGTGAAGTGTGAATGGCTTAGGAGATGTATATATATAAATACATATATATGTTCTCAAGTATGCTTGCACCAGAAAAGGAAGCAGTCACCATGTTCCTATTAAGAGAATGATTCAATCTGGTTTCCAAAAGATAAGTAGATTTGATCTGCTTCTAAATATAAATATATAAAGATATATTATTTTCTAAACATAGAAAAGATTTGATTTTTATTTCCCAATAAAGGGAAATTTTGAAATTTGAATTTACTTCTAAATAATAATAATAATAATGACGAGGAAGGATATTGTCTTCAAAATCAAATAAAGAAAGATTTTATTTTATTTGAAAATATTTGATTTGATTCCTAAATAAAAAGGAAAGATTTGATTTACCAAAAGAAAGATTTTATTAGATTGAATTTTATTTGGTAATATTTGATGATCTTCCTTGTTTTAATTTTCAGGAAAAAAATAAGGAAACAAATATTGGGCAAGCTATGCAAAGATTTGCAGAAAATTTTCCAATATGTCCAAGGAAGAGCCCTGCTAAGTTTTGCCTCCCTAGGGTTTAACCTTAAGGGTTTGGCTCCCTAGGGATTCCCTCTTCTAGGACCCTTGTCTTCAAGACCTGTAGAGTGGAGTCTCGCAAAATCGTTCAAAAGCTTGAAGTATTCTTGCGCGATCGTCTCTTTGAAAACGCGACTCTCGCACAGGGGGCAAATGTGGGCCCAAGTGCAAATTAGGGTACAAAGGCCCTAATTGAATTAAATGCACAATTAGGGTTCCACGACTTAATTAAATGTAAAAATTAAGGTTCGCATGACTTAATTAAATGAAGACGGGAAAGCCGAAAATAAATATGCTAGACCCAAGAGAAGCTTCCACGTGTCTCGAGGCAGAAGGCTCGTGGAGGCGGCCCGTTTTGGGAATTGATTGAGGGATTGGATTGGTGGCTAGAAGGACAGGACGATCTGGGCATTACTCTAGTGATTAAAGGGTATTTCAGGAATTTTCCTGAGGGCATGTGCCTAGCACATGACCACTTTCCAAAAAATCTTATAAATACCCCTTCCATTCCATTTGGAAGGGGATTTCTCTTCAGACGCAGGACTTGGACATTATCTCAACTAGAAACACTCAAGAAGGCTCTTGGAATCAATGCTAACCTAACAAAGTTTTCGGATTCTAGGAGTGGAAGCACTCAAGAAGGCTCTCTAAATCCCTGTTACCCTAACAAGGTTTACGAATTCAGAGAGTTCTACCACGTGTCATTAGAGTAATCGTTCACCTGTTCTTCTCCCCTCTTCAATCAATCAATTAATTTCGTGTTCTTCGTGGATTTCTCTCCTCCTCAACCAACACGAAATCCTAACTCTAGCAAGGTATGATTTCCTTGCCCACAATATGCACAAAATTAAATTTATTATGTCATGAATAAAAATTTAATTACTTTTCTTATCCCACAAAACAAAATAAATAATTTATTACAACAAAATGTAAGTAAAACAATACTCAAACATACAATATCATCTATACATAATATAATACATAAATATATACTTTCAAGTATATATACTTACAAAATGATACACAATTATCATTTGTAGAAATAAAGGTAAATGTTAAAAAATACACCTTTTGGAATTAAATTCGAAGAATACCTTAAGGCATCAACATTTGGTGTTTTTTCATGATGACTCTTCATCTCCTCCACATCAATTTACAAACTTGTAAATTTTACGTTTTTTCCGCTTTCATTTTTCTCCACAATTCATCTTCTAACATGAGTTATCAATAAAAAAATAATTAGCAACTTATTATCTCAATATATTACTAGTTATCATAAAAACTTCATTGATAAAATACATATAAGAAAAATAACATTTATCTTTGAAATAATGTTATATATGTCTTCCATCAACCAATTTTTGATTTTAATAAATCAATAAAGGCCTTAAGATTGTTAGAGCCGTAGATTCATAGAATCAAAATTGTACTAGAAGACATGACACGGGTGATCACTGTCCTTAAGATCTTTATTGCCCCCACCAAGATCGATTTACTATGGATTGCAGATGATCATATACCTCCAAGATATATGTCAAACTTCAAAACTGAACAAACTTGTTATTTGAATTCACATTTGTTCCAAACAGAACACTTCTTTGCGATAGCTTGATGTTTGTAGAAGATAAAAATGTGGAAAGGAGAAGTTTTTTCAAACAATTTTACACCTTATTAAATGTCTCATTATAGACACAAATCAAATGATTTCTACACAATTCAAATGAAATTATATCTTATTCTCCATAATTAGGAAAATAAATTATACCTTTATATTTACTTAAATTATGTCCATTAATGAGTTTTATTCAAGTCCCAAACTTGACAATAATTAAGTTCTCAAAATATAAAATAAGGTTCAATATTTTCTAACATTAACTATATTCAAAATAAGTATAACCCTATATATGGACGACTTTGTATTTGAAACTTTTTAAATATGATTAAAAGAATTCAAAATTGATTTTAGTTATATTTTGAAACCAACGGAGTACATATATACTAAGTCTACATATTAAATATTCGACGAAAGTTCTTATAATAATATCGAAATAAGTAAAAAGGGTTTTGTTCTAAATTTTACTTTATTTACTTAAACAAATTAAAGTCTAAACTTTGAATATTATAATTGATTGCCACAAGTATATATAATAATCAACGAAGTAATAATAATAATAATTAATAATCTTTCTTCCTATCTGTATTATCTTGTCTCCTTGCTGTGACATTATGTATGAAGGTTCCTTGACCTTAGCAATGTCCTAATGGGATAATGAATACTAGTATTAATTTCAAGGCCCCATAAGGAGATACATGTAAACTCCATACCTCATTATGCATTCGTGAGCTTATATTATAGAGGTGAGAATGAGCTGTTACGGTTAAGTCAACCATGGACCTACCCCCCCCCCCCCTCTCTCTCTCTCTATCTCTCTCTGTGATAATACATGTTTATTCCACTGTTTATTTATTATATATATATATAGGAGAATAATATCGAGAATCTTATATGGGAAAATATTTTTTATGAAAAATAAAGTAAAGTAAAGTAAACTAACGTAAAGGAGCATAATTAATTAATAAAAAAAATTACTTTCTCGCAGGTGTAAAGTTGACATTCTAATTTTTAATTAGGAAAATAGACTTGCACTTTTCCATGATACAAAATTATGCAAAAATTGCAGGAAAATTAAATCTACTTGTCGAAAAATAATTAGCGTGGGACTTACATTTTTCTATGACACCCAAACACATGAAAAAATAAGCCGTTTTCTATAGATGGAGAGCTGAGTAGGTTAAATAACTTGTGATCATTGAATTTTACATGCACTTTCATTATGGTCATCAACCTATTTTTCTTTTCAATAATCAAATTCTGTCAACTTTAACTATTTTTGATCAAAAGTTAACCGACAACATTTGAGTTGGTGATTTTAATTGACTGATGATTTCAAATTTTCAATGCATGTTTATATATATATATATATATATATATATATATATATATATATATATATATATATATATATATATTACGTACGTATGTATGTATACTAGATTGTTTAGCAGGTTATTAGTAATTGATATATATCCGCAGATCGGTTTATGTACAGTAATTATGTATAGAAGGTATATGGCCAGGGATGATAGTATCAACATCTATGGTACGAGTTTGATTCTCTCAATAATTCACGTGCCTTGTTAATTTCAAAAATAAGAGTCGATCTACAGGGACGAAGTCAGGATTTATTTTTGAGAGGGGCCAAAAAAAAATTTAACAACATAAAATATATTCATTACTAAAAAGTAAAATTTCACCATCACAAAATATATTTTACTAAAACAAAAATAATGTAGTAATAGAATTTGCTTTGACAAAGACAATAAAACATAGCAAAAAAAGTCTTTTAGAACATATCAAAGCTTCGTCAGACTTTGGGGGGCCGTGACCTTACAAAATTTTCAAACCAAACCAAATGTACAAGTGAGTTTTACATAATTTTCAAACATTGGGGGTGAATTTTACAAAATTTTTAAACCTTGGGAGGCCGTGACCTCCTCCAATATACATGTGGCTTTGTCCCTATCGGTGTAATTTGAATTTGACTTTAACATATATAATCCACGAGCAATATCAGAATTTGCCCAAAATGTTAAATGTGACAACTTAAATTAAATCAAAGTTTCTAAGATTATGTTTATTTATGCATGGAAGCCGCTATGAATATCCTTTGGTTCAATTACATGCTACGTACGAAACAAAATATTGCATGAGTTATGCACACTAGATAAATCCTAACATAAGAAAAGAATTAATACCACATAAATTATGCAAATCAGGTAAATTCATAGTATATAAACTATATTTAACTGACTACAAAAATTAAATGAAATCATTGCTTTTGCATAGTTCTAATTAAACCCCATAATTAAAACTATTGTTGTTAACAATTTTTTTTTTTTTTTTTTTTTTTGGTTATAGATCAGTAATCCAATCCAATGGAATCAAAAATCAATTTTGGGTCTTATTATGTACTTGTACTATGCTGAGCTGGGGTACTTTAAGGGAAGATGAACTTTACTCCCAAACTTAATTAATGACAGATGCCAGAGGAGCTAGTGGCCCCTCTAGGTTTATCACACACAAACACACGCATTCAATTGAAATTTCATAAAAAGATTTGTGGGGTTTTATATAATTAAGAATATCTGACATCTCTCTATGTGTCGGTCCTTTAGCTAATTAACTTCCTAGTTATTAAGCAAAGAGTATACTGAGAAAGAGATGCATGAAGATAGAAATCCAGAGGTATAATTCGAATTTCTGAGATCTTTCCGTTGAGTTTTTTTATATGCAAATATTGTCTGATTATGTCCGAGTACTTTTGTGGAATAATCTTGTTTTAAACCTAACTTATAATCCGTTTGAAATTACAAGTCCCGTGATGTATCAAATAACAATTCTTGACAAGTTGTACGAAACTTGTTACCTTCGACAATGAAGTTACAAATCCCATTTAAAGCCTCGAATAATCTAGTCTTCGTAATTTATCATCTGTCCCAAATTACAAATCCCATAATATGTCAAATATTACGTAGTTCTTGACAAGTAATTCTACAATACGACCAAGAAGTGGGTCGTTTGAAGCCTGGAAATGGAAAGATCAAATTTGGATGTTTGAAAATTTTCTAATTTTTATGAACGTATACGTTACGGAATTTTGCTTTCTTATTGTCTAATTAAGATTATAAGAATTTGGTAAAAAGGACAGACTTGATAAAATTAGTAGAAACCACATTAATTGAGTTCCCCAGTACATCCCTATGTCAACAAAATGTGGCCTGCATAAAATTCAAATGAACATGGTGTCTCTTTCCGGGGCCGGACTTCAATTATTGATAAATAAAAAAAAAATTGCAAGCAACCAACTTGTCTTTCCAATCCAAATCATTGGTTAAAGTCCATTTCTAAGTAGTGACTGAAGAGTAGCTAGCTCTAGTCCTGTACTCTGTACGGATGATAGCAAAGCAATGGAAGATGCATCACTATCTTCACAACTGGGTACGTTGAATCTTTGGCTCATTTGACCTTTTTGTCCCTAGCAAGTTACTTATGTTAACATGTTACTCCCTCGTCATATATTCTATTAGCCCCGTCATGTTCTTGTCTCGTTTTACACGCTTCATCAGTTAATTTTCAGATACAATTTTGCACAATAACGGTCAAGTGTTTGCTCGTCTACTAGTTTATAGAGTGTTTGCAGTTCCAACGCACTTCAAAATCTTATTTTTCTGCAAGTAACTTATTTGAAACGTAACTTACGTAACTCACAAACACAGCGTTTAGAACCCAAACACACCACACTGTTTTTGTTGTGGTGGCCAAACGCACTAAAAGCTATTGCAGCAAATGCTTTTCAGACGCCCTCCCTCAGTTTATTTGACACTCTTTGAGAAATTATTGGACTAAAATCTCCATCGACTTAATTTTATCTATCCATGTCAGCAGATTAGTTTCAAAAGTTAACATAATTTTTTGAAGATTTCAAATCGAAAGACGGAGATTCTACTCCATTAATTTCTTACATACAATCTACTGAAATGGATAGATGAAAGACGACATAGATTTTCTATGGGATCTATGGAGTTACAAGATTTGGTAAGATTGTTACATCCACGACCAGCTGTGGTTGATCAAATTCAGCAATGTTCCCATTCTCTCCACAATTATACACTACTCTCTATCCCACATGACATGACACATTATATTTGAGGCTGCAGCATTTACACGTACGATTAATGCAAGACATGACAACATTAAGAAACTTAAAATATTTTTAGATGCTTAATATATCATTCTAATAATTGAGAAGCAAAAGCTAGATTGTGACAATTACAAATGCTTTGGCGTAATCCTTCATTACAAGAATATGCGAACGATTATATCCCTCGTAAATCAACATTAGGTCTTGGGAAGTTGGAACTGAGCGTCAAATTTTAACTGAATTTCAATTTTATAAAAAAATTTATTTTTAATTTGAGGCCTGTAGTTGAGTTGTCAAACGTAGTTATGAATAATAATCGAAGGGAAGAGGACATAATGTCTGTGCCCTTGAAAAAGTGGGAGTGTTTTGAAAGCGATAACTTTTCCTAATCATCTTTTTAAGTATAAAGAAAGAAAACTAATTGACAAGAAAGAGCAACTAAAACTTGAGTAATGGAATTACTTTTTGTGTGCTTAGCACTTAATGGTTTCATTGACTATCTTGGCTTTGATCTTGGAAACTTTTTTACTCATAAGACATTATGAAAAAGTGAGGTCGGCAAAACCCTTCATTTTTACTTTTGAAAAATATTCATAGTCATTGTATTGACTAAAATTAAATAAATTTATGTCAGTTTTAAATTTAAAATTTTTTAAAATTAACTTTGAACGTCGATAATGACCTTATAAAATATTTCTTTTATTAGACCTTTTTAAAGTTTTATCTATAAAATATTTCTTTTATTAGACCTTTTTAAAGTTTTATCTATAAGCATGTAGCATCTCAAGAAACTTGTTCCCTACAAGGTTAGTTTTTACTATCACAAACCCATGTCAAACAGGGGAAAACTAGTAACATATTTTTCACTATAGTACCATTTTATTTTACCAACTAGATGAATTAAGCATAAGGTAAAATTTTGATTGAAATCTTATAAGTGATTAATAATTACAACCCCATAAAATTAATCCAAAAATAAAATTGTAGGAACATGTCACATTGTTCATGGGGGCACATAGAATTGATAAGAGTTTGATTAGGGGTCCCTTTGAGATGACCTTAATACATCCTATTAAGAATAAGAATGGACCATTAACCATATCACTACTAGCAAGGAAACATAACCACATGGAGATCTCATAAGTATTACTTACTTAAATCATGACTAAACTTGTTTATCTTTTTGTCTTGTCAAGAACTAATTAGTGATAATGACACTATATAACATGAGGGAGGCCTTCTTACCACGTACGTATGGAAACTTTAAACACAATCATTAGTTTAAAAAATTACTCTCCATTAATTATATCCACCACCATTAGTATTAATTAATTTCCTAAAGTAGTTTTAAACGGAACCTTAAAAATGTGTATATATATATATATATATACGGTCCAGATCTTAAACTTACCCTTTATCTAACATACATTGCTTACCCCCTTTAGCGATGGACCGGACGACGGTTTGGTTTGTCGCTATATATACAACCGTCGCTATATGTTGTCCGTCGCTATATGTCATATGTTGCTAAAAACTATAGCGACTGTTGTATATATAGCGACGGACCGAACCGTCGTCCGGTCCATCGCTAAAGGGGTAAGCAGGGTATGTTAGATAAAATGGTAAGTTTAAGATCCAGACCGTATATATATATATATATATATATATAAGTTTTTGACCTTCGAATCATTTAATAAAAATCAAAACAAAAGCAAGGCGTGGGATGCTATTATAATAGGAATTTCTTAACATGTGCCCTTAGGGCACATGCTAAGCACACAGTTCAAGGAAATATTCCCTTGAATTATATGTATATTCCCTTGAACTTGGTGCAAATGCAGAAATCAATGGAATATGCACACAGTTCAAGAGAATATTCTCTTGAACTGTGCACTTAGCATGTGCCCTAAGGGCACATGTTAAGAGGATCCTAAATAATAAGGTCTTAATTAAACCCCTTTAACTCAATAAAATATCTGATGCTAATGATTTTTTTAACTCCATCAATCACCCAAAAAAAGTGTGTTTGTCTGCTTAAAATGCTTGAGTTTGTCCCCAAGGCATGGAATTATTACATGTAAACTTTTTTGGTGGGAAATGGAAGACTTTAATTTAGCTTCCCGCATCAACATGGAAAAACATGATAACCCTTTAATTTGTGTGGAGAGATGGCTTATGCCTTTATATGAATGTTTGAGATTCTAATATTGGGGGTAGTACTAGTAGTAGCTCTTGAGTCTTGTCAATCAGTACCATGTTTTGAAACGTGTCCCATTCTCATTGGGAGTGTGCTTAATTTGTTCCCTAAAGATGTTTGATTAATTTCTCTAATAAAGGTCAGCAAAACAAGTACGTACATGCATTTAAACAACTAATCCAAAGCCCTAATTGGGTTAAATTTATAAGGCCTGTTTTATTACCAGAGTGTTGCTATATTTCCCACAAATTCATGTTGATATTAAATAAAGTTAGTCTACTTATAAATAATTTTTTATTAATTTATTATTTGATAGGTATTAATCTAGCCTTCTTTTCTTGTTCCTATATTGTTTTTTCCCCTTCTTTTTGTTGTTGTAAAGCAAAACACAAACATTATCAGATTAATTATCTGATTCAGAAGCTAGGTAGATTGGCCGATTGACTTGGTGTAACCAAGGGCGGACCCATGAATTTTTTCCATCCTCGGCTACCAAGTATCAATTATATACACAAGAAATTGTGCCACCAAGTACCATGAATTTTTTCCATCCTCGGCTACCAAGTATCAATTATATACACAAGAAATTGTGCCACCAAGTACCAACTATATATAGCCCAACTATTACAGCACACAACTGCTGTTATTGCCCAGCCCATACCATACCATGATCAAGTTGCTAGTTTTGCCACTTTTTGGATTACAGACCACACATCCGATTGAAACGAAATTTTGATAATGTTTTAGAGGGCATGACAAGGTATTTTTAAAAATATAACTTGTCCATTTTGGACATTATAGACCAGTCTAACAAAGTCCTCAAACTGCTCTGTTGAGACAATTTTTAAACCGAACATGAAAATGACTTTTGTTCCAAAACAGAATTCTACCCTATTTAACCTTATAAAAATTACTTCATTTAATTAATATAACATGTGTTAAGAGTTCTTGTTTACTATCTCAGCTTAATTGCTCGATTTGAGCTTAAGAATCTATAAGAAACAATTTATCGAACATGATATGTGCATTATTTTTGTGGACAGAGTTCATAAGCATTTGTACATGTTTCTAAACCATAATTTCCCTCCTTATTACTCCGCACAACAACAACTAAACTCCTTCTTTCTAAGATCCCAACATTATCACAATAACAGTCTCAATTTCGCATAAAACAGTCCATTATTGCTTCTAAAGTCAAGAATTAGAAGTTACCTTGCTATGATGGTTCAATGAGTTGAATCTTATGTTTATGTTTATAAGTCAGCTATAATTCTCCTCGTTTCTGCCTGCTATCCGAATCAAGTTCCAATCCCGATTACTCTTAAGGCTAGTTGCCGAAACCAAAGGAAATTTGGACATAAATTTTGGGAGATTGGGTTCGACAATGAAGAGAGAGAATTTCACCCGGGCTACAGCCCACCCCAGCCCAAGTGTGGCTACGCACCTAGGTGTAACTAGCAGCTTTTGTCCCTCCAAAAGAAGACCTATATGACCTAATTAAATGATCTTGGATTGGAACTAATCCTACAATATTTGCCAGATGTTTAACTCAAAAAATCCCGTTTAAGTACAAAGATTATCACCCTTCTCGAAGTGTGTCATGTATGAATTTTAAGATGTGTACAAAGAACGCCCCACAAAAAAAGTAAGTTTAGTTTGGTTTGATTTTGAGTTACACAAAAATCCAATGTAGGTCAACTCATTTTATAAATTTCAAAATTATTATTATTATGATTAATGAATCAAATTATTATTTATTATTTTTTTTAGTTTCTATCTTCCTTTAACTTCTCTTTAGTTTGATTTTATACATTTTCGCTCTCTAAATTTTGTATATACACTCTTTTTAAAAATGTTATACACTTGGAAAAAAATTACACTTTTCTCTCTAAACTTTAATTTTTCCCTCCCACTTTCTCTCTTTAATTTGTTTATTCACTTTCTCTTTATATTGGGGAGGTATTCATCAATTGCTCATGAGAGACTACTCCTTTGTGTCACCAACTCTAAGTCTATTTTGACAAATTTGAAATACAAGTAGTTGATTATTATTTGTAAATTATAATATGTGATCCAAACTATATTTAACCCACAATATATATAATAGCCTGTTTGGTTACAACATTAAAATTTGAATAAGAATGAAAATAGGAATGGAATAAAATGGACATTCCTATTCCTACTATACGATTTTTATCGATCGATGTTTTTTTTTATAATTTGTCGATTGGAATGAAATAATCAATCTTTACCCATCCTGATAATAAGCATTTATTTAAACATATAATTAGTTTTTTCATTATTCCCTCTCATTTAAGTAACCAAGCATAATAATGAACATTTCTTTTAGAATGCTCATTCCATTCTTCCCAAACCAAACAGGCCATAAAAGTAGACAATCAACCCATATAATTCTAAGTTAATTTAGTTAAACCAGAGGTTTATAACATGAATTACCAGGCCTATTGGCCTAGTTCAAAGTACATAGCTATGCATAATATTTACATTGGGATATAGATATCCAGACTGGGCTTGAGGCTAATTTCCTAGAGACCAAGCCCAAAATCCTACTATATATGTAAGGCTTGAATTAAGGGACTAAGAAATGGAGGAAAAATGATGTAGAAAGATAATAATAATAATAATAAGTTATGTTGGTGATGTATTGAGGTGGCTCTCGCAGATGCCAAATGACTTGATTTGGGGAGTTATTTTTAAAAATAACTATATGCGGGCAGGTAAATTGAACAGGATAATTCGACCGAAAAAACAAAAGGAATTAGTTCCAACGAACAATTGGGCAGTACAATCTATTTGTTTGCTGGAACAAATTCTTTTTATTCTTTCAATCTAATTATTATATCTAATTTATCTGTCCGCGTAAAAATATTCTATTTTTAATGGACTTGGGACATAAATGTGTCATATTTTAAGAGAGAATTATATTTGCAATATATATGTATTTTTATTCCACAGTTGTACATTGTGCTTTAAATATTGTACATATGCTTTCAATTGTGATATGGTGCTCTCTGAATCCTGGGGCAACGCTTGTGGGTAGTGGGTGGGTAAGAGAGTTTTGGTGGGAAAAAGTTAAAATATATATAATTTTTTATATATAAATTATATGACAAAATAGAATTATAATAACACTTTCATCCCGTTAATCGTAAAAACAAATTGAACTACCATATTGTTTTGGCCCACTTATTTTTTAAAATAATTTAAATGAATTCCAATATACTTCATCCCTTAAATATAAGAATACTATTTATTTTTTTTGTTCTAAAATTAGATATACAATTTGACTTTTAAAATTAAACGACGACATATTAAATTTTAAATTGGTGTGAATTTATTTAATTTTCGTTGATACAATTATTATAAATTTATAGTATATAACAAAAATTATTAATTATAAAATTATTTCTTTTTAAACTTTAATTTTAGTTGATACAATTATTATAATAATGTATAGTATATAACAAAAATTATTAATCAAAAATTTTATTGCATTCTAAACTTTTACGAGTCATACCAATTTTAAAATTTAATGTCGTCGTTTGAACTTAAAAATCAAATTGTATCTTTAATTTTGAAACGATGTGAGTACTTTTTATAGTCAAATTAAAATATTTTTAAACTCAATATTAACAATTATAGACCAGAGTGTGTGAAAAGCATTACTTCAAAAATACTCCATCCCGTCCACACAGAGTAGTTCGATTTGCAAATTTGTCATTTTATACTAAAAAGAGGATTTTTATCATCTACATCTTGTTATCATCTTCAAGGATTTTCATGATGGCCATTTGCCCATTTCATTGTTCTTTTATACACTCCCTCTGTCCAACTTCATGTGACTACGGTGCTGTTTGTTTATATCTGATTGCCTCTTAATGGACTGCCTCTTATTCGCTAAGAGGCATGCTGCTGTTTTTTTGTTTTTTTGTTACCTCTGAATGCCTCTTAATCGGTAAGACAGAAAATGAAATCTTAATAATTAAGAGGTGCCTCTTAATGAATTTTTTTTGATAATTTTTTTATATATAAATATATTCAACAATATTATTCACTCATTTTTATTAAATTGAATATTTAAAATTATTAAATAAAATTTTACCCTTTAAAATGGTAAAATAGTGTCATTAAGAGACAACTTACTTTTTAGTTATCAAACAATTTTTTAGATTCAGACCTCATAACCATTCAGATGATTTAATTTATTAAGACATCATAATCATTCAGATCTTAATTCCCAAGTTTATCAAACACAACCTACCTTTCTTTTGTGTTAGTGATGACGTATGTGTGTATACGGATGGTCAAGGTGCTTAGTACTTGTTAAATATTCAAAATGGTTATATATATATATATATATATAAGTCTCTGAAACGGACTGTTCGTTTACGAACGGTCTAATAATTTTGATATATATTTGATATATTTGTAAACATATATTTTGATATATTTACATACATGTTTACATATATATTTTGATATATTTGATATATTCACATGCACATTACCGATTTTGATATATTGTGATATTTTAATATATTGTGAAATCAAATATATCAATGTATATCAAAATATATCAAAATATTTGATTTCATAATATATCAAAATATCACAATATATTGATATATTGTGAAATCAAATATATCAAAATTGTGATATTTTGATATATTTTTACAAATATATCAAATATATCAATATTGGGACTGTTCGTTTACGAACAGTCCGTTTAAGAGACTATTTCTATCTCTCTCTCTCTCTATATATATATATATATATATATATATATATATATATATATATATATATATATTTCTAAATTTCAGTTTCTTTTTCTCAAATATGGGCAACAAGTGTTTGCATGAATTTGTTTAAAGTTTTATTTAATGAAATTGTGGATAATTGTTATGATATGAATGACATTTAATCAATATATCTTTTTATTAATGTTTTTTTTAGTAATCTTTACATTTGATTTTAATTTATAAGTTATTTTTTACCGAACACCTCCATAACTTGTTTGAACTTAATTTATGACTTATTTATAAGTCCCAACTTAATCTAACTTATAAGTCAACTTATATTTTAACTTTAAGTGATTTTAAAATAAGTCCTTGCCCAACGGGCTCAAAGTCTGTACCACGCCATTTGGTTAGAATGTTCGAGACATTTACAAACTTGAACGTTCTCTCTGGAAAATACTACTAGCAGAATCGTATCCCTAGCCCTGAAATGGAACCGGAAGCCGATGATCCGGTTGCTGAGAATCAGGTTGAATCTTGGACCACTGAAGTCGAGGTTGCTGGTAATGAACGGGCAACAAACAATGTAAATGATTTGAATATAAGAGTTGGCTATTTCCAAGAGTTTCAGCTAATTGTAATGAGGACTTTATTTGAACACGCGTCCCTCCGGTAATCAGAACAGCTATCCCGTTTATAATTGTTGCGAAGAATCCAATTTGTAGCCAACAGGTTCGGATTACCGACTGGTATTGGACTTCAATAGATCAGCTTCGTTTGATTCCAATTCCGCCAGTTCATTCCCAGCAACCTCGACTTCAGTCTATTCCAATTTTAAGCGTAAATCAGTCTATTCCAATAGTAGTTGTATCAAATTTAAAAGTGAAATATTTTCAGACGTCCCAAAAATGAAGTGTGACGTCTATTTTGGAATGGAAGGTATACTTGAAATAACATTTAATTGGAATATGCACTCTAACATTATATCAAGGAAATCAATTCTTAACTGTAAATGAGCACAACAACAGGTACAGATTAGGATTTAGGAAGCCAATCCATTGGACTAGAATCCAAGGATAAACATAGGAGATTATTGCCTTGTATGGTTAGTGGATCCACCAGTAAGATTACCATTTGCCTACAAAGGAACACAAGTAACAAAGTGGCCACTACGCTTCTTTATAATGCTTGTTAATGTTATATCACCACAAACTTTTTCCAATTAGAGTTTAAGTTTATAAAGTATTGTTTTAAAATGAATCTGTTGGTATATTTCCAAGTTGGTATATATGCTGATACGTTGGGATATATGTTCCAAATTGATATGTTTTTTGAGAACATGTTAAAGCATTTGAATTTTATTTGAATTAGTAAAATTTTGCCAGTAGCAAACAAAGACTCTGTCTTTCCAAAGTTTGTTATTCTTCAAAATCTTCCTGATATACTTGAACAAACTTTGTTCGTCTTCAACAAGGTATCTGTTCGGTTGGGTTATATATAGGAAATTGATATTTTCACATGAAAAGTGTCGCTATAGATGTATAGCGACGGTAAAAACTGTCACTATGAAATCTATAATGACAGTTTTTATGTGAAAATATCAGTTTCCTATATATATGGTACTTCAAGTTTTATTGAGCAACCCACAATTGATATATACATATTTACAAAGTTACAATCTTTCTAGCAAAATTGTAAGTGCCTTGAATTTAGTATTATTGTTGGAAATCATAGTATTCATTAATACTATGATTCTTAAAGTTCATATCTTGTAAAAGGGGCTTCGGAGTGAAGCAAATGGTTTACTTTAATATTGTACAAGGAGAGTTCAAGGGGGCAGAGGTGTCCAAAGGAGTATTGGTATTCAAGGGAGCATAGGTGCTCAAGGGAGGAGGTTTCCTCAAAGGAGCTGTGTGCTCAGGAAGTTTTTTGAATTCTGTTGTATATGGAGTTGATATTATTGTAATTTATTTATTAATATTAAAAGAAATCTGCTGGGTATCAATTGATACCTGGCCTTGGATGTAGGCCCATAGGATAGAGGTTTACGGGGCCGAACCAAGTACAATTCTTGGTGTGATGTTTGCTTGATTATTGCCTTATATTTTCAGTTTATTTAACTATGTTTGCCGTTTGATTTCTGCATTAGAAAATCCCAAAAATATCACTGCATACGCGGTTTAATTTAGTGTGAAGTTGTATATAGAAAGAGTTGTAAAAACAACTCAATATAGACAGCTCAAAAATAATTTACCAGTTTGGATTACATCTGTAAAAAAATAAAATTTCCCAGAATACGTTAACACGCACATATACACACCTATTTATCCCCTTTCTAGGTTTGCAGTCATACAATTTCACATCTAGTAATTCCTCTATGATTGGAATCGGAAATTTGTTCTTGACAGTGATGTTATTCAGTGGCCTGTAATCCAAACAAAACCTCCAATTAAGTATAGTCTTTCTTTTTAACCAATAGAACATGTGAAGCTCAAGGGGAAGGGTTGTGTTTGATGATCCCACTTGCTAACATCTCCCTGACCATTTCTTTCTACCTCAAATTTCTGGATGTATGGTTACCTATAGGGATTGGAGTTCACAGGCTGGCAACAAGGCATTATAGGGACGTGATGATCTTGAGCTCTGATCGGGTTGGCAACTGGCCTAGTAAATTCTCATGCCACCCCCCCCCCCCCCTTCCTTTTGCAAATCTGTGGCATAAATGTTGGACTAGCTCATCCCATAACATCCATGGGTGTTCATCTTACAGGGATTGGTAATGGTACCAAATAGCTGCATTTCCTTCAAGGTACAAGGCAGCATATAGGACTTTTAATCTGACATCAAGCATTGGGTTTAGTTAGAAAAACTTTTCGCAAATTTTAAACCAGCCCCTAGCTAGGGTCCTTACCATCAAATCTAGGGAAATCCATTTTTTGCATGGGAAATGGAAGAAAAGGGGCAGGGTGCTGTCTCTCTCCATGAAATGAGGCCAAGGGCTTAATGCAGTGAGGCTAGGAAAGTAGGAGTAAGGTGTGTGTGATGTATTCGAAGCTGTTGTATGGAATCCAATTGAAGTATTGTATGGATAGAAATGGTTTGGAATTGCCCAAGTAAATGGGTTGGTGTGTCCCGGATGCGCTGGAGTTAGGAGTGAGCAAAAAACGGATAAAATCGAATTACTGAACATAATCGAATTTTTTTAACCGAATAGTTCGGATAGTGAAATTATGAATATTTCGATATTCGGTTATAACCGAATAACCTATTCGTTTCGGTTATAACTGAATGATCAGTTCTAGTTGGAGTGAGTGTTACAATTTAAGTATTGTATGGGTAGAAATGGTTTGGAATTGCCCGAGTAAGTGGGTTGGTGTGTCCCAGGGTTGCTCTGAAACCACACTATGGTTAGGCTAAATCTAGTGCTTCAAATAGAACATAGAAGAAAAAGAGAACAAATTAAAATGGAATTGCTGAAAAGAAATTTTGCATCGAGAATTTTGATGATGCTTTCGGTACAATAATGAGCATATTATAGCCCTCCTCTCCAACAAACTCTGACGAGCTGTTAGCACACACCTCACACCTATAGACTCGTGTCACTCACATAAAAATAAGAGTCCTTCTACGGCGACATTGGTTTTATGACATTTCTAGCGACTTTTTTTTAGTTTGTACAGACTCTATTTATTGTATGTATTCAAATTACACCTAAAATACTGTTTTCTGTAAAAATTCCCATGAACCCCCCAACGGCTAAGAATCAACCCCCTTTTATGTTATCTTCCTCCCCATCTGAGTCGTCTTCTTGACGGTTGACATTCAATTGATTTCAATAGACCAAGAATATTGTTTGTTGGAACTCTCCCATTACCTACTCATAAAGCACTTGTGTTTTCAAGGATAAAAAATATGAGTACTGGTATTTGCCCAAACCAGTTCACCTCCTTTGCTACCCTATCAGCTTATGTTGAAACTATGATTGATATGTTATGATAACAATGTGAGTTTATTAAATGGGGGCAGATCTCACATGGACAGTATGAGATATCAATAAGGGATTGATACAGTTGTTAGAATTTGAGCTTAAATAAAGTTTTAAACATGGGTTTTGAAGCTAGAATTTAAGTGGGTTCAATTAATCATTTGATAGAAAGTTCAAATTTATGGGATAATGAATTAAAAATTTACTCCCAAAGATTACTCGTGAAGATAATAAATAAATGTTTGTGAGAAGTTGAGTTCGACATCAATTGATAACAAAACATCAAGTGAGTATATATACAATTAGATTGTTCTTGGATTTGGGCTCCAAGGAGCACCCCACTTTTGTGGAGGAGAGAGGACTTAAGGTTTGGATTTGACCGTGCTACGTCGCCGACCAGGCCGGGGTCGTGGGTCCTTTTATATATATATATCCTTTTTGGGTAATGCTTAGTTTCATTTTAGTTATTAGTTTTGGAGAAGTCAAGGAAGCAAGAATAAGAGAAACAGGGAGTCAAGTGCAGTCGCGCTTGACACCAGCGCAGCAGCACTAGGGTCGGCGCCGCTGCGCTCTAACCTAGCGCAACAGCGCTCCAACGCGTGTGCCTGACTTGGTTGCTTCACACATGTTCAACCATACCTCTTTATATGCATTCAATCGGTTCACAAAGTACATGACTAAACTAAAAGGTCACTAAATCCTCATAAATATCATATCAATGTAATCATTTTCATTTAATTCATTCAATTCAATTCTTTATCATTTCTTCAGTCATATTCATAGTATATTTGATAGAGTTCAAAATATTTTCATTTGGTTCGTTATGTGTGTTATTTGTAGTGTTGCTATAACACACGTTGTCATTGTATCCTCAGTGACAAATGTTGATAACTCTAAGCATTGATAAATAGTGCATAATTGACTTATGGACATAGTAATGTAACGTACATCAATTTATGAGATTAAAATTATAAGATTCCCTCATTATATTATAAATATTGTTAAAATATTATCATTGATGATTATCCACGGTTAAAAATAAAATCGATTCGCAAGTTCAAAATCCCTCCTGTCACGTGGTGTCGGTCGTCAATCACATGCTAATAACACTTGGACAGCCAATTGTAACATGAACATTATCTGCGGATACTGAATTAAGAATTAATAGAGATCGACTTTATTTTAGGTGCATGCATGCATGCATGCATGAGTTTGATGTGATAATAATGAACTGCTAGCGCTGCCGCGGCTGCCGCCGGAGAAGCATGGTGTCGCACCATCGGACACCGAACCCGTAGCTGCAACCGACCCAATTCCACACAAGGGGCGACTTTATTTGTATTTTCTCCCCAATTATTTCCAACGTTCTCAAGTAGAACTATATTTTTTTTAAGTAATGTTAGAGACACAATTTATTCTATAAATATTTTACAATTTGTTGATGTGGCATACTCCACCACAAACGTTCTCAAGTAGAACTATATTTTTTTTAAGTAATGTTAGAGACACAATTTATTCTATAAATATTTTACAATTTGTTGATGTGGCATACTCCACCACAGCATATTGATAAACAAATTATTTCAATGTAATTTTCAGCCCCACATAAAAGCTGAGGTGGAGTATGCCACATCAGCAAATTATAAAATAGTTGTAGAATAAGTTGTGTCTCTAGCATTATTCTATTTTTTTTATCCGTTCTAAGATTATACACATTTTCAATTAGAGCATGCTTTTTTTAAATATTTAATAATTGTCGTTTAAAAAATATATCTTTTATTCTGGAACGAATTAAATAGATGTTCACTATGAATTACTTCCAGGTGAAGAATACATATGAATCAATTTGTTTTTGTTAGATTAATTTGAGATATTTTTTTTTTATTAAACTTGATATAAATAATTTATATTTTTTAAACAATAATCCCTATAATTTGTATTAATTTCCAGATAATATGTATTATTCATAATTTTATTAACTAACATTAAGTAAAATGTACTGCATGTCTCTATCGTTTCGACCTTTTAAATTAATTGTAAAAGACCCTCAAAATCATTACATGTAGTCGTATACACAAGTGAGCTGAATACGAAGCTTGTACTAAATAAACTCGTTTTTAAAACTTGTATATAAGTCAAATATATTAATTATTAAATTAGGATTGAAATATATATAATTACATGAGATTGAGTAAAATTATAAAAATAATCCACTATATCAAATATATTATTAAAATATTATCAAAAAATATAATTATTTACATAACTCACAACAAAAATCAACATATAAAATTGTAATATATATCATTTTCCTTTCAAAAAATGAGCGTCTAATTTAAGCTTTTAAATGTACCGTAAATTTTAAAGATATATAAATAAGATAAATATTTTTGATAACTAGGTAGGTAATAATGACTTCATTCTTAAAAAGAGTTTTATTTGCTTCTTCTTTTTTAAAATAAAAAAAATCCACTTTTATTGATAGTAATTGTATATAATAATATAATTTTCTCAATTTTATCATCAGAATTTTATAATAAGTCATTATTTTTTTATATAATTCTCACATATAAACACATATATATTACGAAGTCCCATCTAATATATAGGACCCACAATATATATGTAAATATACGGAGGAATTATATAACAAAATTTATGTGATAGAAGCATTATTTCTTATCATCTGTCACACGTGGACAACCTAACCTGAACAAGACCTCCCCGCACGTGCGAAGACCGTAACATAATCTCTTTCCTTGTCGGATCAGATCGTTTATTTACACGTCAGAAAGGCTGAGTCACATCACATGGACAGTAGATTATATAGTTGTAAGTAGAATCAGATCCTTTAGATCAGACTTTACGTGGTACCTTTACAGCCGTCAGATTCTGACATTTATGTTATTATATAGGTATTGTAGTGTACGACACGCGCTTCTGTGTGTACGCACCTACGTACAAAAGCATGTGGTTATAATATTTATATATTTTTTTCCAAGTTAAATGATTGTTTTTATATAAAACAAAATTTAAATTTACAAATTAGAATTTAAAACACATTAATCATTTTTCTTCCTACTTAACAAGAGGTTTAGAATATCATTTGAGCCAAAGATTTTCCGTATTTATTTAAATTCAGTCTAAACTATCAAAAAAATAGAAAAAATATTAGGTCAAATCATTTTATGAATCAGTACATGTTTAATATTAAGATGTGTTTCTTTTCCTTATAATAAATTGAGTTTTAGAATAGTATCAAAATCGTACAAAAGAATTATAATATTCCTTCTAATGGTTAAATTCTTGATTAAAATTGTAAAAGAAAGAGTAAAGTTTTTCCTTTTTACAAAATCATTATTTAAAAATTAAAAATAAACTAACATTAATATATGAAATGAAATAGAAGATGGATTTTATATTCATTTTATTCAAAATTATAAGATCATTATTGACTTTTGAAGATTAATTCGAGATATTTTTAAATTTAAAATTAAAATAATTTATTAAAAATTATGAAATAATAAATTTTACAATGTGTAATATTTTTTAAAATTGTTTATAACATTTATTATTATGTTGACTAAAAATAAAGTAATCTATTTTAATTTTGAATTAACAAGTATATTAAATTAAATTTAAAAAATTAATAATTATCTTATATTTTAAAACAAAAATGATATATTAATTGGATCGATCATGCGGGCCCTAGAAGAGGAAAAGATATTTGTAAGTTGAGAGGATTTGTATTGGATCCACTCTCTCTTGCATATAATACACTTCATATTTTAATTTTTTAGATATTAAAATTAATAATGTTTTGATGATAAAATATTAGACATAAGAATAGAATATAAAATAATTTATATAATAATAAATGGTTATAATTATTAAATATATTTATTTATAATAAAATATAAATTAATTATAATTTAATACGTGACATCGATGTGTACAACACGACAACAGTGATGATGGTTAAGGGCTTTTATCTACGAGGCTAAGCAACCGCGTGTCGGTGTACACAATTTTCCTGACACGAAACCAGATGACGACACGTGTCCTCTCCACCATGTCCTGGCAGGCTGCTTATAAATCAGCAACCATTCCACACTTGTAGTTACTATATCATCCCCCATCCTCTGTGCTGCTGCTTTATTCTGATATATATTTTGCTCGGTATTTGTAAGAGAAAAACAACAGAGGGAAGATGGGAACAGCCACCTGCATAGATATTATCTTGGCCATCTTCCTCCCTCCTCTTGGTGTCTTCCTCAAATTCGGCTGCAAGGTAGGTAGTATCTAATTTGGATCCGATTCTCATGAAATTAACATCATGATAATTAGTTGGTCGATTGATCAATACAGTAGTGATATGCAATAAGAGATCTCCTCCCGATCGACATGCGTGTCGATACTGTATTAATTAATTGACTAAAATTAATTTTATTTTAATAATATCTATTTTGACTGACCCTACAAGCTGTATATATTGAATCATTTTCTTATTCAGAAGGTTAACATTTTTGAATTTTTTCGATGTCAGATTCATATCTCAAAAATCATCCGCATAAATCATGCATGTAGGAACCATTTATCCCTGTCTATGATAATTTTCAAGAAATTATTTCATTCTCTAAAAAAAATATAGCTAGAAGTGAGTGTTTTATTTCTCAATAGAGTAAGTTGTTATTCTTTAATTTTTACAAATTTTAGTAATTAAGCTTGATCTTAAAAAAAAATAAAAATGGTTCTCTTTTATTTTATTTTTTGTTGTAGTTTAATGAAATATTATAAACTGGAGTTGAAATGTGATGGTGGTGATGGGTGCAGGTGGAGTTTTGGATCTGTCTGTTGCTGACCATCCTTGGATATATCCCTGGAATTCTCTATGCTCTTTATGTCCTCACTAAATAAACCCACCTACTACTCTGACCTTGGTAATTTATATATATCTCCTTCTCTTTTATTAATTTATGCAAACCTAGCACATATATTTAGCATATATATTGAGCATATATATATATATATATATATATGATTATTATACAAATTTAATTGAGAATATTTTACTTAGGGTCTTTACATAGTAAAATTTCATTTTTGATACTAAAAGGGCATATTAATTGCAAGTTAGTAAATTTTGTATATTATCACAATTCCATGCATTTCCTAATAAACGCCAACGTTAGGTTTTACAACTCAATTCTTAATTCACACTAACGTTAATGTTATGCTTGACAACTCAATTCTGACCGGCCTTTGAAATTGGTATAGGAAATTTGACGCTTAATTTTAATTCCAAGACTTTGAACTGGATTTTCAAACATAGCTTAAAAGTTTTCCATTGGATTCTGATTAAATTGATGCAAAGTTTTGAACATGAAGAAGGGATCAGGTTACATGAAGTTAACTTCACGATAAATTGATCAATTAATTAATATAATAATAATACGCAGAGAAAAATCACTCTTCAACTTACGTATCGATACTGTAATAATTAATTAACCAAAATTAATTTCGTACTAAACCCTCTCATGAACAAGGGTATCATATTCTCCTTTGTTTGTTTTGACAGGCAGGAGATGTGAAGCCTCACCAAAGTCGTCTTCTTTTTTGCTGAAGGATAAGAATGATTTTATCGTTTATTTGTTGGACAGATATTTAATTTGGTTTGATATTTTTATATATACTCCTGTCAAGGGGTCCTACCGTTTTGGTTTTTCTTCCCTTTGTCCATTTACTCTTCTTTTCGTTTTCCTTTCCATTGGTGGACCTGTTAGCAATTGGTTGTTAATTATTATAGTGCTTTCATAACATGTATTTTAAGGTGTGTTTTGGATTATTGTGTATGGTGCATTTTTCAATTAGAATAAAACTCTTTTGAGCTATTAATTATTTGTTGTCACCTGTTTTTTCCCTTCTTTTTGAATGGAATATATTTCTACTTGTTAAAGTATTTAATTAACATAAAATATTGAATTTTATAATATATATATATATATATATATATATATATATATATATATATATATATATTGACACGATCTTTTAGTTATTTCATTAATTTTGAAATATATTACTTATTATTGGATTTTAAAAATGAAATGAAGAAAAATAGAATATTTTTTTAATATCTTAAGTGAATGTTTGGGCGCTGTGATAAAATGACATAATTTTCATATAGATTCGTTTCATTAGATTGAATCAAGGAAATGAAATGAAAATTAGCTCTATCTGCCAAAATAATTACGTTACACCAAATATAATAATTTCGTTCCTTCAATTTAAATGTAACATTATGTCACACACAGTTTATGACCCATGGCTATAGTCTAGTGGCAAAAAAGAAGATAAATAGAAAATGTTTAGAAAATAAAAAATAAATTTATAGAATCATATATATCAAGGTCAAACATGTGATACATTTTAAGATTGCAAAAGCAATGAACTATCCCTTAGTCAAGTGGTAATTAAGTTGAATCAATTTTTTTGTTCAAAATTTAGGTTTGAATCCTACCCAACCACTTGCCGAGTATCTTTAATATGTGAAGTTACAAACGTGAATATAAGTTAAATTTAATTTCGTCGACAGTCTTCTAGATCATGTTTTTACACTTGAGACATAAGCATCTCATCTTTTCGTTTGGATCATCAGCATGTTCTATTGCTTTGTTCATAAAATTGCACACCCTATCACGGTACGCATCAACTAATAATCTCCCATCAATCCGTATCCTACTTACGGTACATCTAACTCCGGTCGGCTGACATCTTTAATTGAAGAAAATACCCAATTATAACAAGAATATTCATGAATGTGGTCCATGCATATATTGTGGCGCCCCCAAAATAGGTCCACACAACTCATTTTGAGTCGCCAAAATATAGGGTACAGAATTCAAATACAAATCTTCCTATTTACAACTATTAATCTGTCGTGCAAAATACGACAACACATAAACGGTGAGTTTCAATACAAATATTGAGTCATATATAAAATGAAAATATCCACATTCAAATTAAGTTCTCATTATAATTATTATCACACTATTTCACAACATAATGAAGACTGTTATAGAAACTATCTCGAAACATTACTCTATTCTCCGACTAGTCCCAGCGACACTCTCATTCCCTGAGGAAAACAATGAAAGAAAAAGGGTGAACACAACTAGCCTTAAAAATTAATTTTTTTATAAGTTATATTAATTTTAAACTTTAATATAACTTTTTTTGACTTTAAAAATTAAATTAAAATTTTAATTTTAAAAAAAAGTTTTATATTTATCCGTTACATTCAATTTATTGTCATTTTTTTTGGGTGCAAAAGCAATGAACTATCCCTTAGTCAAGTGGTAATTAAGTTGGATCATTTTTTTTGTTCACAATTTAGGTTTGAATCCTACCCAACCAGTAACACCCCCTTCCCGAAATAAAAAGGGAGGTTACTCAAAACACAACAAAATCGAACGAAACCTCTATGCCACGAAAGAATAATATTTCACCACTAAATATCAAAAGGTCAAACCAAAATAAATGCCAACAGACTCAAACTCAAATCTAGAGTATTTATTACAACTCAAAATAAAATCAATCTATCAAGCCTAAACAGAATATCTAAATCATTGGATCGAATAGAACTCTCATCACACCTGCCCTTGATCTCCCTGATTACCTGCCGGAAGAAAAACACAGCATGAGCCAAATGTCCAGTACAGATATAGAATATAAAATAAAGAACTGAGATAACTAACTCAATTAAAATGAACTGAAATGTAACGAACAAACTAATACAACGAAATAATAGGCTGAATCAAATGGCTGGGGTTATTTCATACCGAGCTCAAAATAAAACAGAAATATACCTTACCACACAGGCAAGGTCAAATAATGTCACACAGGCAAGTCACACACATTGGACCGCGAATCTAAATGTATGTAAAATTGGAAGGCGTGTTTGGCACAAACATCGTCACTCCGCAGAACAGAACAGAACAGAAAACTAGGGTCGACCCATACGCCTCCCACAACAAAATACCAAATGGCCAACTCCCACCGGAGCACAAAACGGAGACGCCGTGGACTGATCACACCGCCACGGAAAGTGTCATGCCTCTCGTGCCAAGACGGCATGCCTGTGGTACCCCCACAGGTGGTTATAGCTCGGGTATACCCTACGGTATATTCTAACAAAATACTATGTCACAACACATGTGACGCCCCCAAAATAGGTTCAATACTCCACCCATTTTGAGTCGTCAAATACACTCAAATAAATTCAAATACAATCTTTCATATCACACGGTCGTGCAAAATACGACCACACAACTGTGAGTGTCAATACAGACATGTAAAAAATATTAACATTCAAACTAAGTCCTCATTACATTTATTATCACACTATTTTAAATAAAACAAATAGTGAGGACATCTACAGCTCTAACTCGGACCATCACTCCATTCCCCGACTAGTACCCGCGATATTCTCATTTTTTGAAGAGAACAATGGAAGAAAATGGTGAGCTCAACTAGCCCAGTAAAGAATATTATGACTAAGATAATGAAAAACAAATTATCGTTAGCCTTCAATAAATCAGATAAAATATCATGGACAACAAGTTTTAGATCAATATTCGCAGCGGAAATAACAATTTATTAGAAGAGTTAAGTAAAGAATGATGTTTACTAACTTCTTTGATTTAAAAGTCCATCATTAATATTTTATCCCTGTAACATCAATCAATATACATCTCGAATCAAATATCCATCTTTGCACTATGGGCCAAAGATATTCATTTGTATCATCAGTTGGTCATGTTCATTTCAACACCTGGCCATCTTTGCACTACGGGCCAAAGATATTCACCAGGTAATCATTCATCTTTGCACTACAGGCCAAAGATATTCATCATGTAATTATTCATCTTTGCACTACAGGCCAAAGATATTCAGTTATATCACCATTTAGAACTGAGGATGATGAAAAATAATACGAATAACGGATCCAGTGATATAAATGACAAATATTAGAGAATTTATCCAGAGTTCAAGAATGAAGATCAAAACCTGGATCCAATCAAAGATGATTTGGAAGAAGAAAAAAAATATTTTTTTATCGTGAATAGTATCCCGTGAATAGTTCCCCGTGCATAGTAACTCGTGAATAGTAACTCATGAATAGTAACTCGACATGAAAAGATAAAAATTTCACAAGAAAGTTCAGACCAATATTCTAGTGAAATAATATTAGATGAAGCGCAAAACTCAAGTAATATCTGATCATTTCAGGAATTATAGACGCAATACTTACCGTAGTAAGTTTAGAGTTAAGAATCTGAAATGAAACAATATACGAAACTGCAATTGATTTTTCACCCGTCTGGCGGTAGTCCGCTCAGACAGATTATTTTCACAATTTAATAACAACTGAATACGAAGGATTATTCACCCGTCTGGCGGTAGTCCGCTCAGACAGATTATTTTCACAATTTAATAACAACTGAATATGAAGGGTTATTCACCCGTCTGGCGATAGTCCGCTCAGACAGATTATTCCAATAGAATAATAAGGAATGGAATAACAACTCTTATGAGTATTGAAAGAAAATAACTCTCTTCATGAATACGAAAGAAATAATACCCCTTACCTTAAAATTTGGAGACTGCACTAGCGTAATAGCAGAATACTCTTCTTCTTTCTCTCTTATTCTCTCTATACTTTCTCTCTCTATAGCATTAGTGAATTGGTTAGAAATAATGAAGAAATGAGCTTCTATTTATAAGCTCGGCAGAGTAAGGGTAAAATAGTCTTTTTGCCATAATTTATGACATCATCGTTTACATCATCGATCTATGACATTATTGCTTATCTCATCGCTCCGATAACATCATTGCTTACCTTATCGCTCCGATGACATCATTGTTTGCATCATAAGAGTTCAAATTCAATTTGCACTATTCCACCTCGTTTAACTTTTATACCATGAATTTACTATAATAATGTTACCATTCAAATTATAAAAATCATACTATTATATAATCACATCATACTACTATAATGTAATATTATAATAATATATTTGAATGAATAATTTTATCGGACAAGATAAAATATCAACTTTCAACAAATGTCACATGTAAAAAAATTCCTCCGTTTAAATCCACATTGAATAAATATTTTCTTATCATATATATCAAAAATTAATTATTCACAAATAATATTACAGAACTACAATATTGACAACCAGGTCCCTCCCAGAAAAGAGGGGGCCTTCCGATAAGGATTTTTTCTTACTGGCGCGCAATTAATCAACCCCTTTTCTAGACAGAACTTCCTTAGACATTGTCAATAATGCTATCTAATAATATTATTCAAATAATATGAATTATTGATTTGATAATTTAAAATAATGTGCAATGATAATTATTGAATCAATAATATAAAATATCAAAGTAGCACTTATTGATATAAAATATCAACGTAGCAAATATTGAACCAATAAAATATTATGCAATTATTGAATCAATAATATAAAATATTGAACAGTAATTATTGTAACAATAATTGAGTAAGTGCCTTCCTACGTAAGAATCAATAATTCGAAATAATGTACAATACCGTATGCTACTGTGCAACACCACGTATTACTGTATTTTAACCACCGGGTATTTCAACAGTACTAACGGTAACAGTTTTGCCGTTATTATATAAAAAGGTTATTTCTGTCGCTTTCTATATCCGACATTCATTCCGTTGTGGGGTCCACCAATGACTGCGCTGTCGTACGAATATTCTCCGACAAAAAGAATATTCCTCGACCAAACGAATATTCTTCGACACAACGAATATTTTATAACCACTTGCTTACTTTGTAAACTTTGCACATTTCACCCATAATTTATCACATTTATCAAATCAACACCTTACTATTTCAAAATAAGATATAAAGAAAATTAAATCTTAATCATAAAATTTGGGGTCTTACAACCTCCCCTCGTTATGAAATTTCATCCTCGAAATTGACGTACGTACCTGGTATGTTGAAAAGGCGAGGATACCTCGTTTTCATTTCTGATTCTAACTCCCAGGTCGATATCATGGTTCCTCCACAAAACTTTAACTTGAGGTATAACTTTTGAGCGTAAGACATGTTCCTTCCTATCCATGCCTATACTTGCCTGATAACTGTTGTTGTAGGAGAATTCCACCAATGGTAGGTACTTATCCCAACTCCCTTTGAAGTCTAGAACACAGAGTCTCAATAGATCTTCAAGAGTTTGGATAGTTCTTTTTGATTGCCCGTCCGTTTGTGGATGATATGCCTAACTGAATCGTAAATCCGTGCCCATAGCTTTCTGCAAGCTGACCCAAAATCGTGAAGTGATTCTTGGGTCACGATCCAAAACTATAGATACTGGCATGCCACGCAATCTCACAATCTCATTCACGTACATACGAGCAATACGTTCAAGGGAATAAGTCTCTCGTATCGGCAAGAAATGAGCAGACTTGGTTAATCTATCAACAATAACCCAAATCGCATCTATGCCTTGAGAAACCCTGGGAAGACCAGTAACGAAAACTATGGTAATGTGTTCCCACTTCCACTTTGGAATCTCAAGTGGTTGCAATGGACCCTTTGGCACTTGATCCTCCGCCTTGACACGTTGACACATTAAGCAACTCGAGAAAAATTCCGCGATCTCTCTCTTCATATTGCTCCACCAAAATGTATGTCAAAGATCACGATACATTTTGGTACTCCCAGGATGGATTGCAAACGGTGTGTTGTGTGCCTCCATCATGATTCTATACTTCAAATCAGAATCGTCAAAAACACAAAGTCTGGAATTGACTCGAAGTATTCCTTCTTCATCAATCCTTGCTTCTGGAATAACACCTCTTTGCACTTTTTTCCTTATATTCATCAGCTCTGGATCTGTAGCTTGAGCAGCTTTAACTTTATCAATCAAAGCTGGTTCTACGCGTATACTTGATATCATCGTATGGGTCCCCGAAGTCTTGAACTCTATCTCCATCTTTTGTAAATCACACAAAATAGGCCTTGAAAGTATCGCATTCGTTCACGCATATGATCTTCTACTCAACACGTCAGCTACCACGTTCGCTTTACCAGGATGATATTGGATGGTATGATCGTAATCTTTCAACAGCTCAAGCCAACGTCGTTGTCGCATGTTGAGTTCCTTCTGGGTGAAGAGATACTTGAGGCTCTTATGATCCGTATAGATCTCCACTTTCTCCCCATACAGGCAGTGTCTCCAGATCTTCAACGCAAAAACGACTGCTGCCAACTCTAGATCATGAGTAGGATAATTCCTCTCATATTCCTTGAGTTATCGCGAGGCATAGGCTATGACTTTCCCATGTTGCATGAGAACACATCCTAACCATTTGCCCGAAGCATCGCTATAAATGACAAATCCATCCGAACCAGATGGTATCGTCAGAACAGGTGCCGAAATGAGTCTCCTCTTGAGCTCTTAAAAGCTCTTCTCGCATTTCTCGTTCCATACGAATTTTGTATCTTTCCGAGTCAGCTGAGTTAATGGAGTAGCGATTCGAGAAAATCCTTTCACGAATCTCCGATAATAACCAACTAAGCCCAAAAAGCTACGTACTTCGGTCACTGACTTCGGTTGCTCCCAATTTTGTATTGCTTCAATCTTCGCCGGGTCCACAGATACTCCACGTTTGATACTACGTGCCCAAGAAATACTACCTCCTCAAGCCAGAACTCGCATTTATTCAGCTTAGCATATAGCTTGTTTTCACGAAGCCTTTGAAGTACCAGCTTCAAGTGGTGCTCATGATCTTCACGACTTTTGGAATAGATGAGGATGTCATCAATAAAGACAACCACGAACTGATCCAAATATTCCTTGAATACACGGTTCATCATATCCATAAAAGCAGCAGGAGCATTAGTCAATCCAAAAGACATGACTAAAAATTCATAATGCCCGTATCGAGTTCTGAAAGCAGTCTTCGGAATATCCTCAATTTTAATCTTCAGCTGATGATATCCAGAACGAAGATTGATCTTTGAAAAGAATTGTGCACCTTGCAACTGGTCGAATAGGTCATCAATATGAGGTAACGGATACCTATTCTTGATGGTGACATGGTTCAACTCCCGATAGTCAATACAAAGTCGCATACTCCCGTCTTTCTTCTTTACGAATAAAACTGGAGCACCCCAAGGAGATGTACTAGGACGTATAAAACCGATGTCTAACAACTCCTGTAGTTGGACCTTTAACTCCTGAAGTTCTATAGGAGCCATTCGATATGGGGTTTTAGAAATGGATTTTGTACCGGGTTCAAGGTCAATAAAGAATTCAACTTTACGTTCCGGGGGTAGACCGGGAAGTTCTGCGGGAAATACATCAGGAAACTCATTAACAACATAAATATCATTTAAACCTGACGTATTCTGGTTTAGATCAGTGACATGAGCTAAGAAAGCTTGACATTCGTTTTTCAATAAACGAATAGCTTTGTGACTTGAAATGACATTGACAGATTTTAGTGGTTTGAATTTGCACAACAGGTTGGTTAGGAATATAAAAATTAACAACCTTACGAAAATAATTAATTTTGGCATGGTAAGTGGTTAACCAGTCAAAATCCTAAAATCACGTCAAATGCAAGTATTTTCAAAGATATAAGATCAACAGGTAAGGTAAGGGTACCAATCTGAATCAAGCAAGATTTGTAAACTGTAGATGTAACGAAAGTTTCTCCTAACGGAGTTTCAACAAATAAGTCAAAGTCTAACTTCTCAGGTGTCAAATTTAATCGTTGAGCACAAGCAGGTGAAATAAATGAATGGGTAGCACCAGTATCTAACAAGGTGTAAACTTCGTAAGAGTTTATGATTAGCTTACCCGTAATCACCTCGTGCGGGTTCCTCGTATTTTGGGCTGTCACGACAAACGCTCTTTTAGGAATCACCGACTTTGACTTGTCCGAAACCGCCTTTGGAATCACCACCCCCGCTAGACTTGGTTTCGCTACAGGACAATCTCGAGCTATATGTCATTCTTTTCCACAGTTATAACATGCTTTGAATTGTTGTGGGCAGTTTAGGCTGATGTGTCCCTCTTTCCCGCATTTATAGCATACGACCGGTGGTCGTTCTCCTCCCCTAGAAACAGTTGATGCTGGTGCTGATGTCGACGTCTTCACGTTCTCACTGTTGTACCTTCTCTTCTTGAAATCTCCTCCTGATTCACTTTTTCTATTATCATGGCCAAGATTACCACCGGAGTGATTACCCCTTCTGTCATGATACTTTCCTCCCCGTTGGTTATCATTGTTCCGATGACTGCTGCCACCGGCACGACCTTGGTTGTTGTCCCTTGGTTGAACATAATCACTATCTCGTTCTAACAACTGGGCCCTGTTTACTACATCCGAATATAGAGAAAATTTATGAGAAATGAGGTATTGACGAATCTCGGGTTTCAAACCACTCAGAAACATCCGCGTCATACGTTCCTCATTCTCCACCAAATGAGGTGCAAACCGGGATAACGGTACGAATTTAGCCTCGTACTGGGACACAGTCATGTTGTTCTGTTATAGTTTGATGAACTCTACCTCTTTCATGTGACGAATAATTTCTGGAAAGTACTTGTCATTGAACAGTTTCTGGAACGCCCCCAGGTCATCTTGAGTGCGGCAGGCTGGGTACGTTTCACAGATTCCCACCAGTAATCTGCCTCTCCACGGAACATAAAGGTGGCAAATGGAACCTTCTGTTCCTCCGTGCATCCCAAAACATCAAATATCTTAGTAATTTGCTTAATCTAATTTTTCGCCTTGATTGAATCTGGCTTTCCCTGAAACTCTGGTGGTCCCAACTCTTTAAACTGCTTGGCAGTGGCAAGCCGCGAGTTGTTATTTCCACCAGTATTATGAACACGAGTCTCCCTCGTCTGGTTTTGTATGAACTGCAAAAAGCTTCTAAACATCCCGTCATTTATCATTTCTTCGGTAGGGTTGTTTACAGGAGGAATATAGCCTTCCTGTTGCACGTTCTCCTCGTTGGCGATTAAAGGTGTCTCAACGGTCTCATTCACTCCATTGTTTAGATTTTCAGCTGCCATTCTCAAATACTGCCACAAACAAGTGTTAATCAAACAAATTAACATATCACATATTAACTCTATGTTCCAATCGACCAATTAAATAACAATTAAGCTTAGGTAGGACAAACTAGCGAAGGTTTTACTCGTCTCTCCCCTCCTAGTTCTATTCCCAGATCCCCCCAGAGATCATATCCCTAAGCTTTGATACCAACTGTGACGCCCCCAAAATAGGTTCAATACTCCACCCATTTTGCGTCGTCAAATACACTCAAATAAATTCAAATATAATCTTTCATATCACACGGTCGTGCAAAATACGACCACACAACTGTGAGTGTCAATACAGACATGTAGAAAATATTAACATTCAAACTAAGTCCTCATTACATTTATTATCACACTATTTTAAATAAAACAAATAGTGAGGACATCTACAGCTCTAACTTGGACCATCACTCCATTTCCCGACTAGTACCCGCGATATTCTCATTTTCTGAATAGAACAATGAAAGAAAAAGGGTGAGCTCAACTAGCCCAGTAAAGAATATTATGACTAAGATAATGAAAAATAAATTATCGTTAGCCTTCAATAAATCAGATAAAATATCATGGACAACAAGTTTTAGATCAATATTCGCAGCGAAAATAATAATTCATTAGAAGAGTTAAGTAAAGAATGATGTTTACTATCTTCTTTGATTTAAAAGTCCATCATCAATATTTTATCCATGTAACATCAATCAATATACATCTCGAATCAAATATCTATCTTTGCACTACGGGCCAAAGATATTCATTTGTATCATCAGTTGGTCATGTTCATCTCAACACCTGTCCATCTTTGCACTATGGGCCAAAGATATTCATCAGATAATCATTCATCTTTGCACTACAGGCCAAAGATATTCATCACGTAATTATTCATCTTTGCACTACAGGCCAAAGATATTCAGTTATATCACCATTTAGAACTGAGGATGATGAAAAATAATACGAATAACGGATCCAGTGATATAAAGGACAAATATTAGAGAATTTATCCAGAGTTCAAGAATGAAGATCAAAACCTGGATCCAATCAAAGAAGATTTGGAAGAAGAAGAAAAAATATTTTTTTTACCGTGAATAGTTTTTCGTGAATAGTAACTCATAAATAGTAACTCGACATGAAAAGATAAAAATTTCACAAGAAAGTTCAGACCAATATTCCAGTGAAATAATATTAGATGAAGCGCAAAACTCAAGTAATATCTAATCATTTCAGGAATTATAAAAGCAATACTTACCGTAGTAAGTTTAGAGTTAAGAATCTGAAATGAAACAATATACGAAACTGCAATTGAATTTTCACCCATCTGGCGGTAGTCCGCTCAGACAGATTATTTTCATAATTTAATAACAACTGAATACGAAGGATTATTCACCCGTCTGGCGGTAGTCCGCTCAGACAGATTATTTTCACAATTTAATAACAACTGAATATGAAGGGTTATTCACCCGTCTGGCGATAGTCCGCTCAGACAGATTATTCCAATAGAATAATAAGGAATGGAATAACAACTCTTATGAGTATTGAAGAAAATAACTCTCTTCATGAATACGAAAGAAATAATACCCCTTACCTTAAAATTTGGAGACTGCACTAGCGTAATAGCAGAATACTCTTCTTCTTTCTCTCTTATTCTCTCTATACTTTCTCTCTCTATAGCATTAGTGAATTGGTTAGAAATAATGAAGAAATGAGCTTCTATTTATAAGCTCGGCAGAGTAAGGGTAAAATTGTAAGACCCCAACTTTTATGAATAAAGATTTAATTTTCTTTATATATTATTTCGAAATAGTAAGGTGTTGACTTGATAAATATGAAAGTTATGGGTGAAATGTGCAAATATTTTTAAAATGAGCAAGTGGTTATAAAATATTCTTGTTGTCGGGGAATATTCGTTTGGTCGTGGAATATTCTTGTTGTCGGGGAATATTCGTACGACGGCGCAGCTATTTGTGGGCCCCCACAACGGAATAACTGTCGGATATAGAAAGCGACAGAAATAACTTTTTACAAAATAACGGCGGAGTTGTTACCGTTAGTACTGTTGAAATACCCGGTGGTGAAAATACAGTACGCGGTGGTGCGCAGTAGCACACGGTATTGCACAGTATTTTGAATTATTGAGTCTTACGTGAGAAGGAACCTACTCAATTATTGTTACAGTATTTACTGTTCAATATTTTATATTATTGACTCAATAATTGCTACGTTGATATTTTATATTATTGACTCAATAATTGCTGCATTGATATTTTATTGACTCAATAATTGCTACGTTGCTATTTTTTTTATGATTGATTCAATAATGGCTACAGTTGATATTTTGTAGTATTGATTCAATAATTGTCGTTGCACAGTATTTCACGTTATCAACTCAATAATTCATATTATTTGAATAATATTATTAGATAGCATTATTGACAATGCCTAAGGAAGTTCTGTCTAGGAGGGGTTATTTAATTGCGCGCCAGTAAGGAGAAATCCTTATCGGAAGGCCCCCTCTGTCCTGGGAACGACCTGGTTGTTAATATTGTAGTTCTATAATATTATTTGTGAATAATTAATTATTGATTTATATGATAAGGGAATATTTATTTTGTGGATATTAAAGAAGGAATTAGTGCTGATGTGTTTTTATCAATATTTTGGTGTGAAAAATCATCTGTTGGTGGATTTCGGATAATTTATGTTGGGAATTTGGAAAAATTTTCTTCTGCAAAGTTGTAGAGAATTAAATTTCCTATGGAAAGGACACATCATTTGTATTTTTCTGACAAAGGAGCTATTTATTATGAATTATTGAAGTTTCGAAAAATAAATATTTTTTAAATAAAAGGTGGGCCCCACTTTTGTTGGGTTGTGGAAAATCTGATTTTCTTGGAGCAGCCGGCGGCGGAGGAATTTTTTTAAAAAATATTATTATTTTATTATTTTAGTCTCCTTTGGCATCCTAAGCTTTTCCTATAAATAGGGTGCTTAGGTTAGAATTGAAAATCACACCAGAATTCGAAGTTTTCTCTCTCTATAATATCGAGCGTATTTTTGTGAGTATTTCTATACTTTGAGTATTAGTATTCAGCGCAAGTTTCCGTCAATATTATATCCGATATTCCAGTCAGAGGTACTATCTTTTTGAGGTAAGGGATGTTATTTTCTTTCGTAAATGATATTATTCTTTTCAATATCATTATACAGAAATATTGTCATGGATTTTATGTTGAAATTCTTACTTTTTCCGTCGGGGTTACTATTCACGTATACGGCACTATTCACGTATACGGCACTATTCACGGGAAAATTTATTTTTCTTCTATTTGTCCAAATTGTCTGTTAAGGTTACTATCTTTGATTGTATCCAAGTTTTGGGCTTTATTCTGGAATTTGCTTCACAAAGTATTATTATGGATTATTCTTGAATTTGGATAAACTAAATGACGAATCCCTAATCTTTGTCTTTTATCTCACTGGATTCGTTTTGTTTAAAATGTTTTTCATCATCCTCAGTCCTAAAAGTTGATGTAACTGAATATCTTTGGCCTGTAGAGCAAAGATGAATGATTACCTGATGAATATCTTTGGCCTGTAGTGCAAAGATGACAGGTGTTGAGATGAACATGACTACTGATGATGCAAATGAATATCTTTGGCCTGTAGTGCAAAGATGAATATTGATTCGAGATGTATATTGATTGATGTTACAGGGATAAAATATTGGTGATGGACTTTTAAATCATAGAAGATAGTAGACTTCATTCTCTGCTTAACTCTTCTAATGATTTGTTATTTTCGCTGCGAATATTGATCTAAAACTTGTTGTCCATAATATTTTATCTGAACTGTTGAAGACTAACGATAATTTATTTTTCATTATCTTAGTCATAATATTCTTTACTGGGCTAGTTGAGCTCACCCTTTTCATCTGTTGTCCTCTTCAGGAAATGAGAATGTTGCGGGGACTAGTCGGGGGACAGAGTGATGGTCCGAGTTAGAGCAGTAGTAGTCCTCACTAGTTCTGATAAATAGTGTGATAATAATTGTAATGAGGACTTAGTTTGAATCTTAATATTTTCTACATATTTGTACTGAGACTCACAGTTGTGTGGTCGTATTTTGCACGACCGTATGATATAAAGTTTGTATTTGAGTTATGTACCATGTATTTGGCGACTCAGAATGGGTTGGGTTGAATGGACCTATTCTGGGGGCGTCACAGTTGGTATCAGAGCTTAGGGATATGATCTCTGGCGGAGATCGGGGAATAGAACTAGGAGGGGAGAGACGAGTAAATCCTTCGCTAGTGTGTCCTACCTAAGCTTATGTGGTATTTAATTGGTCAGTTGGAGCATAGGGTTAATATGTGATATGTTGACTTGTTTAATTAACCCTTGTTTTATGGCAGTATTTGAGAATGGCAGCTGAGAACGTTAACAACGAAGTGAATGAGACCGTAGAGACACCTTTAATCGTTAACCAGGAGAACGTGCAACAAGAAGGCAATGTTCATCCTGAAAATAACACTGGTCAGACGATAAACGATGAGATGTTTAGAAGTTTTTTGCAGTTCATGCAAAATCAGACGAGGGAGACTCGTGTGCAACATACAGGTGGAGATAATAACAACACGCGAGCTGTCACTGCTAAGCAGTTCAAAGAATTGGGACCACCAGAGTTTCTGGGAAAGCCAGATCCGATCAAGGCGGAGACGTGGATTAAACAAATTACCAAGATATTTGATGTCTTGGGATGTACAGAGGAACAGAAGGTTCCATTCGCCACGTTTATGTTCCGTGGAGAAGCAGATTACTGGTGGGAATCCGTGAAGCGTACCCAGCCTGCCGCACTCCAGATGTCTTGGGAAGCGTTCCAGAAACTGTTTAATGACAAGTACTTTCCTGAAAGTATTCGTCATATGAAGGAAGTAGAGTTTATCAGACTCGAGCAAAACAACATGACGGTATCCCAGTACGAGGCTAAGTTCGCGGAGCTGTCCAGGTTTGCACCTCATTTGGTGGAGAATGAGGAACGTATGACGCGGATGTTTCTAAGAGGTTTGAAACCCGAAATACGTCAATACCTCATTTCTCATAAGTTTTCTTTATATTCGGATGTAGTAAACAGGGCCCAGTTATTGGAACGAGATAATGATTATGTTCAACCAAGGGACCACAACCAAGGTCGTACTGGTGGCAGTAGTCATCGGAGCAATGACAACCAGCGAGGAGGAAAGTATGACAGAAGCGGTAACCACTCCGGTGGTTATCGTGGCCATGATAGTAGAAGAAGCGAATCGGGAGGAGATTTTAAAAAGAGAAGGTATAACAATGAGAACGCGAAGATGTCAACATCAGCACCAGCATCAATTGTTTCGAGGGGAGGAGAACGACCACCGGTCGTATGCTTTAAATGCGGGAAAGAGGGACATATCAGCCCAAACTGCCCACAACAGTTCAAAGGATGCTATAACTGTGGAAAGGAAGGACATATAGCTCGAGATTGTCCTGTTGCGAAATCAAGTTCAGCGGGGGTGGTGATTCCAAAGGCGGTTGTAGACAAGTCAAAGTCGGTGATTCCTGGAAGAGCGTTTGTCGTTACAGCCCAAAACGCGAGGAATCCACATGAGGTGATTACGGGTAAGCTGATCATAAACTCTTGCGAAGTTTATACCTTGTTAGATACCGGTGCTACCCATTCCTTTATTTCACCTGCTTGTGCTCAACGTTTGAACTTGACTTCTGATAAATTAGACTTTGACTTATCTGTTGAAACTCCGTTAGGAGAAACCTTTGTTACATCTACAGTTTATAAATCTTGCTTGATTCAGATTGGTACCCTTACCTTACCTGTTGATCTTATATCTTTGAAAATACTTGCATTTGACGTGATTTTAGGAATTGACTGGTTAACCACTTACCATGCCAAAATTGATTGTTTTCGTAAGGTTGTTAGTTTTCATATTCCTAATCAACCTGTTGTGCGAATCCAAATCACCAAACCACTAAAATCAGTCAATATCATTTCAAGTCATAAAGCTATTCGTTTATTGAAAAACGGATGTCAAGCTTTCTTAGCTCATGTCACTGATCTAAATCAGAATACATCAGATTTGAATGATATTTCCGTTGTTAATGAGTTTCCTGATGTATTTCCCGAAGAACTTCCCGGTCTACCCCCAGAACGTGAAGTTGAATTCTTTATTGACCTTGAGCCCGGTACAAAGCCCATTTCTAAAGCCCCATATCGAATGGCTCCTATTGAACTTCAGGAGTTAAAGGTCCAATTACAAGAGTTGTTAGACATCGGTTTTATTCGTCCTAGTACGTCTCCTTGGGGTGCTCCTGTTTTATTCGTAAAGAAGAAAGACGGGAGTATGCGACTTTGCATTGATTATCGGGAGTTGAACCATGTCACCATCAAGAATAGGTATCCGTTACCTCGTATTGATGACCTGTTCGACCAGTTGCAAGGAGCACAATTTTTTTCAAAGATCGATCTTCGTTCTGGATATCATCAGTTGAAGATTAAAACTGAGGATATTCCAAAGACTGCTTTCAGAACACGGTACGGGCATTATGAGTTCTTAGTCATGTCTTTTGGATTGACTAATGCTCCTGCTGCTTTCATGGATATGATGAACCGTGTATTTAAGGAGTATTTAGATCAATTCGTTGTTGTCTTTATTGATGACATTCTCATCTATTCTAAAAGCCGTGAAGATCATGAACACCACTTGAAGCTGGTACTTCAAAAGCTTCGTGAGAACAAGCTATACGCCAAGTTAAAGAAATGCGAGTTCTGGCTTGAGGAAGTAGCATTCCTTGGGCACGTGGTATCGAAACATGGAGTATCTGTTGACCCGGCGAAGATTGAAGCAATACAAAGCTGGGAGCAACCTAAGTCGGTGACCGAAGTACGAAGCTTTCTGGGCTTAGCTGGTTATTATCGGAGGTTCGTAGAGGGATTTTCTCGAATCGCTACTCCATTAACACAGTTGACTCGGAAAGATACGAAATTCGTTTGGAGAGAAGAATGCGAGAAGAGCTTCCAAGAGCTCAAGAGGAGACTTATTTCGGCACCTGTTCTGACAATACCATCTGGTTCGGATGGATTTGTTATCTACAGCGATGCTTCAGGCAAAGGGTTAGGATGTGTTCTCATGCAACATGGGAAAGTCATAGCCTATGCCTCGCGACAACTCAAAGAATATGAGAGGAATTATCCTACTCATGATCTAGAGTTGGCAGCAGTCGTTTTCGCGTTGAAGATCTGGAGACATTACTTGTACGGAGAGAAAGTGGAGATTTATACAGATCATAAGAGCCTTAAATATTTCTTCACTCAGAAGGAACTCAACATGCGGCAACGACGTTGGCTTGAGCTGTTGAAAGATTACGATCATACCATCCAATACCATCCTGGAAAAGCGAACGTGGTAGCTGACGCGTTGAGTAGAAGATCATATGTGGGAACGAGTGCGATGATGTCAAGTATACGCGTAGAACCAGCTTTGCTTGATAAAGTTAAAGCTGCTCAAGCTACAGATGCGGAGCTGATGAAGATGAAGAAGAAGGTGCAAGAAGGTGCAATTCCAGAAGCAAGAATCGATGAAGAGGGAATACTTCGAGTCAACTCCAGACTTTGTGTTCCTAACGATTTCGACTTGAAGTATAGAATCATGATGGAGGCACACAACACACCATTTGCGATCCATCCTGGGAGTACTAAAATGTATCGTGATCTTCGACATACATTTTGGTGGAGCAATATGAAGAGAGAGATCGCGGAGTTCATCTCTAGATGTTTAACTTGTCAACGTGTAAAGGCGGAGCATCAAGTACCGAAGGGTCCATTGCAACCACTGGAGATTCCGAAATGGAAGTGGGAACACATTACGATGGATTTCGTTACGGGTCTTCCCAAGGTTTCTCAAGGCTTAGATGCGATTTGGGTTATTGTTGATAGATTAACCAAGTCTGCTCATTTCTTGCCGATACGAGAGACTTATTCCCTTGAACGTCTTGCTCATATGTACGTGAATGAGATTGTGAGATTGCATGGCATGCCAGTATCCATAGTTTCGGATCGTGACCCCAGATTTACTTCACGATTTTGGATCAGTTTGCAGAAAGCTATGGGTACGGATTTACGATTCAGTTCGGCTTATCATCCTCAAACAGACGGACAATCAGAAAGGACTATCCAAACTCTTGAAGATCTATTGAGACTCTGTGTTCTAGACTTCAAAGGGAGTTGGGATAAGTATTTACCATTGGTGGAATTCTCCTACAACAACAGTTATCAAGCAAGTATAGGCGTAGCTCCATTCGAAGCGTTGTATGGGAGAAAGTGTCGTTCTCCAGTATGTTGGGATGAGGTGGGTGAAGCAACATTGTTGGGACCAGAGTTAGTACGTATGACTACAGAAAAGATCCAAATAATCCGACAACGTATACAGACGGCACAGGATCGACAAAAGAGTTATGCAGATCTTCATCGAAAAGACGTGGAATTTAATGTTGGGGACCATGTGTTATTACGTGTTGCTCCGTGGAAAGGAGTTACGAGGTTTGGGAAGAGAGGAAAGCTCAACCCACGATTCATTGGTCCATTTGAGATTCTTGACCGAATAGGAAATGTGGCTTATAGACTCGCTTTACCTCCAAGCATGTCTCGTGTTCATAACGTGTTTCACATATCCGTGTTACGTAAATATGTGAAGGATCCAAACCGCATTATTGAGTTAGAACCAGACGAGATAGCTGAAGATTTAACGTACGAGGAGGTACCTGTCAAGATCTTGGATAGGAAGGAGCATGTCCTACGCTCGAAAATTATACCTCAAGTTAAAGTTTTGTGGAGAAACCATGCAATTGAGGAAATGACCTGGGAGTTAGAATCGGAAATGAAAGCGAGGTATCCTCACCTTTTCGACATACCAGGTACGTACGTCAATTTCGAGGACGAAATTTCATAAGGAGGGGAGGTTGTAAGACCCCAACTTTTATGAATAAAGATTTAATTTTCTTTATATATTATTTCGAAATAGTAAGGTGTTGACTTGATAAATATGAAAGTTATGGGTGAAATGTGCAAATATTTTTAAAATGAGCAAGTGGTTATAAAATATTCTTGTTGTCGGGGAATATTCGTTTGGTCGTGGAATATTCTTGTTGTCGGGGAATATTCGTACGACGGCGCAGCTATTTGTGGGCCCCCACAACGGAATAACTGTCGGATATAGAAAGCGACAGAAATAACTTTTTACAAAATAACGGCGGAGTTGTTACCGTTAGTACTGTTGAAATACCCGGTGGTGAAAATACAGTACGCGGTGGTGCGCAGTAGCACACGGTATTGCACAGTATTTTGAATTATTGAGTCTTACGTGAGAAGGAACCTACTCAATTATTGTTACAGTATTTACTGTTCAATATTTTATATTATTGACTCAATAATTGCTACGTTGATATTTTATATTATTGACTCAATAATTGCTGCATTGATATTTTATTGACTCAATAATTGCTACGTTGCTATTTTTTTTATGATTGATTCAATAATGGCTACAGTTGATATTTTGTAGTATTGATTCAATAATTGTCGTTGCACAGTATTTCACGTTATCAACTCAATAATTCATATTATTTGAATAATATTATTAGATAGCATTATTGACAATGCCTAAGGAAGTTCTGTCTAGGAGGGGTTATTTAATTGCGCGCCAGTAAGGAGAAATCCTTATCGGAAGGCCCCCTCTGTCCTGGGAACGACCTGGTTGTTAATATTGTAGTTCTATAATATTATTTGTGAATAATTAATTATTGATTTATATGATAAGGGAATATTTATTTTGTGGATATTAAAGAAGGAATTAGTGCTGATGTGTTTTTATCAATATTTTGGTGTGAAAAATCATCTGTTGGTGGATTTCGGATAATTTATGTTGGGAATTTGGAAAAATTTTCTTCTGCAAAGTTGTAGAGAATTAAATTTCCTATGGAAAGGACACATCATTTGTATTTTTCTGACAAAGGAGCTATTTATTATGAATTATTGAAGTTTCGAAAAATAAATATTTTTTAAATAAAAGGTGGGCCCCACTTTTGTTGGGTTGTGGAAAATCTGATTTTCTTGGAGCAGCCGGCGGCGGAGGAATTTTTTTAAAAAATATTATTATTTTATTATTTTAGTCTCCTTTGGCATCCTAAGCTTTTCCTATAAATAGGGTGCTTAGGTTAGAATTGAAAATCACACCAGAATTCGAAGTTTTCTCTCTCTATAATATCGAGCGTATTTTTGTGAGTATTTCTATACTTTGAGTATTAGTATTCAGCGCAAGTTTCCGTCAATATTATATCCGATATTCCAGTCAGAGGTACTATCTTTTTGAGGTAAGGGATGTTATTTTCTTTCGTAAATGATATTATTCTTTTCAATATCATTATACAGAAATATTGTCATGGATTTTATGTTGAAATTCTTACTTTTTCCGTCGGGGTTACTATTCACGTATACGGCACTATTCACGTATACGGCACTATTCACGGGAAAATTTATTTTTCTTCTATTTGTCCAAATTGTCTGTTAAGGTTACTATCTTTGATTGTATCCAAGTTTTGGGCTTTATTCTGGAATTTGCTTCACAAAGTATTATTATGGATTATTCTTGAATTTGGATAAACTAAATGACGAATCCCTAATCTTTGTCTTTTATCTCACTGGATTCGTTTTGTTTAAAATGTTTTTCATCATCCTCAGTCCTAAAAGTTGATGTAACTGAATATCTTTGGCCTGTAGAGCAAAGATGAATGATTACCTGATGAATATCTTTGGCCTGTAGTGCAAAGATGACAGGTGTTGAGATGAACATGACTACTGATGATGCAAATGAATATCTTTGGCCTGTAGTGCAAAGATGAATATTGATTCGAGATGTATATTGATTGATGTTACAGGGATAAAATATTGGTGATGGACTTTTAAATCATAGAAGATAGTAGACTTCATTCTCTGCTTAACTCTTCTAATGATTTGTTATTTTCGCTGCGAATATTGATCTAAAACTTGTTGTCCATAATATTTTATCTGAACTGTTGAAGACTAACGATAATTTATTTTTCATTATCTTAGTCATAATATTCTTTACTGGGCTAGTTGAGCTCACCCTTTTCATCTGTTGTCCTCTTCAGGAAATGAGAATGTTGCGGGGACTAGTCGGGGGACAGAGTGATGGTCCGAGTTAGAGCAGTAGTAGTCCTCACTAGTTCTGATAAATAGTGTGATAATAATTGTAATGAGGACTTAGTTTGAATCTTAATATTTTCTACATATTTGTACTGAGACTCACAGTTGTGTGGTCGTATTTTGCACGACCGTATGATATAAAGTTTGTATTTGAGTTATGTACCATGTATTTGGCGACTCAGAATGGGTTGGGTTGAATGGACCTATTCTGGGGGCGTCACAAAAATAGTCTTTTCGCCATAATTTATGACATCATCGTTTACATCATCGATCTATGACATTATTGCTTATCTCATCGCTCCGATGACCTCATTGCTTACCTTATCGCTCCGATGACATCATTGTTTGCATCATAAGAGTTCAAATTCAATTTGCACTCTTCCACCTCGTTTAACTTTTATACCATGAATTTACTATAATAATGTTACCATTCAAATTATAAAAGTCATACTATTATATAATCACATCATACTACTATAATGTAATATTATAATAATATATTTGAATGAATAATTTTATCGGACAAGATAAAATACCAACTTTCAACAAATGTCACATGTAAAAAAATTCCTCCTTTTAAATCCACATTGAATAAATATTTTCTTATCATATATATCAAAAATTAATTATTCACAAATAATATTACAGAACTACAATATTGACAACCAGGTCGTTCCCAGGAAATAGGGGGCCTTCCGATAAAGATTTCTTCTTACTGGGGCGCAAATATTAATCAACCCCTTTCCTAGACAGAACTTTCTTAGACATTGTCAATAATGCTATCTAATAATATTATTCAAATAATATGAATTATTGATTTGATAATTTAAAATAATGTGCAATGACAATTATTGAATCAATAATATAAAATATCAAAGTAGCACTTATTGATATAAAATATCAACGTAGCAAATATTGAACCAATAAAATATTATGCAATTATTGAATCAATAATATAAAATATTGAACAGTAATTACTGTAACAATAATTGAGTAAGTGCTTTCCTACGTAAAAATCAATAATTCAAAATACTGTGCAATACCGTGTGCTACTGTGCAACACCACGTATTATTATATTTTAACCACCGGGTATTTCAACAGTACTAACGGTAACAGTTTTCAGTTATTATATAAAAAGGTTATTTCTGTCGCTTTCTATATCCGACATTCATTCCGTTGTGGGATCCACCAAAGACTGCGCCGTTGTACGAATATTCTCCGATAAAAAGAATATTCCTCGACCAAAAGAATATTCTCCGACACAACGAATATTTTATAACCACTTGCTTACTTTGTAAACTTTGCATATTTCACCCATAACTTATCCCATTTATCAAATCAACACCTTACTATTTTAAAATAATATATAAAGAAAATTAAATCTTATTCATAAAATTTGGGGTCTTACAACACATGCGACACAATAGCAACACAAAGGGTTCTAAGTGTACATGTAACATCAAAACGAAAATAAATACGAAACTCCCAAGATACGTTAACATGTACATCTCTAAAAGATTTAAAATAAATACTAAATATGTTAACATAATTCAAGAGTACAAATACGAATTCTATAAATCAACACTAACATGAAACAAATATATTAATTTCACAAGGAATAATTATGTGAAATAATAACGAAATTAGAAACGAGTAACAAAACGAACTAATTAAATTTTATAAAAGTATCGCTGAAGAAGTACGAAATTCGTACCTGAAATAAGCAATGTAATACCCAAATTATATTCCAAAATTTATTTGTTAAATTTCTTCCGTCCGAACTAAACAAAAAATAAATAAATATAACTATGTTTGCAAAATATTCCTTCCATCTTTAATCTGTTAATTAATCATGCTATTATTATTATTATTATTATTATTATTATTATTATTACTATTGTATATACATATACTATAACCTCCGATCCAAACCGTTCCAAATAAAGTAATAAACTAAATCTATATATATATATATATATATATATATACACACACACACACACACACACCGTAGCCTCCGTTCCAAATATCAAAAATCTTACTTATTATATATATATATATATATATATATATATATAAAGTAGATTAATAATTACCTCCTGCAACAACATCCAGCAATCAAGCTCATGATCACTTATATTATTAAATCAATTTATATCATTCCAGCCCACTATTTATGTCAAAGATAGAATAAAGCTTTCTTTTTTTTAATTAAAACATTGTATATATTGATATACTCAATTTTCTAGTTCCTAATCTGAACAATTATGACAAAATTAATAGAAGACTTACCGAATAAAATCGCACTTATTGCTCACAGCTCTTGTTTCTCTCAGCCGCTTCCTCCTTTCTTTCTTTTTTCTTCAGTTACGTTTAATGAAAACAAGATTAGGTTTAGTTATTTATTTATTAAGAGATCTCTTTAATTCTCCTAATTATAAAAGGATTTTAATATTAAACAAATATAAATTAGACCCAATAAAATTAAAAGCCCAAATTAAATAAATTTCTTATTTGTTGTAGTCCACATAAATTAAATACAGTATTTGACCCGAACATAAGAAAAGCCCAATTTAATATTTAAAACAAAATTTTAAAGAGTCATTTTTTTTCCGGGGTATTACATCACCTACCCCTTAAAAAAAAGATTCCGTCCCTGGAATCAAAAGAAAGAACGAACCTTATTATCAAAAAGATGCGGATCTACGAGCCATCTAAGAAAGACAACAACGAATATAAGCAAAACAGATTAGAGACAGATTTGAATATAGCTGAACAGAAAATCAAACTGAACAAAACCTAACCCAGAAGTCTACCCATAACTCACAGGTCAAACCTAAATAGGTTTTCTACAAGAAAGAACCTAAGCTCTGATACCAACTCTGTAACACCCCCTTCCCGAAATAGAAAGGGAGGTTACTCAAAACACAACAAAACCGAACGAAACCTCTATGCCACAAAAGAATAATATTTCACCAATAATTATCAAAAGGTCAAACCAAAATAAATGCCAACAGACTCAAACTCAAATCTAGAGTATTTATTACAACTCAAAATAAAATCAATCTATCAAGCCTAAACAGAATATCTAAATCATTGGATCGAATGGAGTTCTCATCACACCTACCCTTGATCCTCCTGATTACCTGCCGAAAAAAAAACACAGCATGAGTCAAATGCCCAGTACAGATATAGAATATAAAATAAAGAACTGAGATAACTAACTCAATTAAAATGAAATGAACTGTAACGAACAAACTAATACAACGAAATAATAGGCTGAATCAAATGGCTGGGGTTATTTCATACCGAGCTCAAAATAAAACAGAAATATACCTTGCCACACAGGCAAGGTCAAATAATGCCACACAGGCAAGTCACACACATTGGACCGCGAATCCAAATGTATGTAAAATCGGAAGGCGTGTTTGGCACAAACATCGCCACTCCGCAGAACATAACAGAACAGAAAACTAGGATCGACCAATACGCCTCCCACAACAAAACACCAAATGGCCAACTCCCAACGGAGCACAAAACGGAGACGTCGTGGACTGATCACACCGCCACGGAAAGTGTCATGCCTCTCGTGCTAAGATGGCATGCCTGTGGTACCCCCACAGGTGGTTATAGCTCAGGTATACCCTACGGTATATTCTAACAAAATACTATGTCACAACACATGCGACACAATATCAACACAAAGGGTTCTAAGTGTACATGTAACATCGAAACGAAAATAAATACGAAACTCCAAAGATAGGTTAACATGTACATCTCTAAAAGATTTAAAATAAATACTAAATATGTTAACATAATTCAAGAGTACAAATACGAATTCTATGAATCAACACTAACATGAAACAAATATATAAATTTCACAAAGAACAATTATGTGAAATAATAACGAAAATAGAAACGAGTAACAAAACGAACTAATTAATTTTTATAAGAGTATTGCTGAAGGAGTACGGAATCCGTACCTGAAATAAGCAATGTAATACCCAAATTATATTCTAAAATTTATTCGTTAAACTTCTTCCGTCCGAACTAAACAAAAAATAAATAAATATAAGTATGTTTGCAAAATATTCCTTCCATCTTTAATCTATTAATTCATCATGCTATTATTATTATTATTATTACTATTATATATATATATATATATATATATATATATATATACACACACACACACACACACACACCGTAGCCTACGTTCTAAATAACAAAAATCTTACTTATTATATATATATATATATATATATATATATATATATATATATATATATATATATAAAGTAGATTAATAATTACCTCCTGCAACAACATCCAACAATCAAGCTCACGATCACTTATATTATTAAATCAATTTATATCACTCCAGCCCACTATTTATGTCAAAGATAGAATAAAGATTTCTTTCTTTTTTTCAATTAAAACATTGTATATACTGATATACTCAATTTTCTAATTCCTAATCTGAACAATTATGACGAAATTAACAAAAGACTTACCGAATAAAATCGCACTTATTGCTCATTGCACTTGTTTCTCTCAGCCGCTTCCTCCTTTCTTTTTTTTTTCCTCAGTTACGTATAATGAAAATAAGATTAGGTTTAGTTATTTATTTATTAAGAGATCTCTTTAATTCTCCTAATTATAAAAGGATTTTAATATTAAACAAATATAAATTAGACCCAATAAAATTAAAAGCCCAAATTAATGAAATTTCTTATTTGTTGTAGTCCACATAAATTAAATACAATATTTGACCCGAACATAAGAAAACCCAATTTAATATTTAAAACAAAATTTTAAAAAGTCATTTTTTTTTCTGGGTATTACATCACCTACCCCTTAAAAAAAAGATTCCGTCCTTGGAATCAAAAGAAAGAACGAACCTTATTATCAAAAAGATGCGGATCTACGAGCCATCTAAGAAAGACAACAACGAATATAAGCAAAACAGATTAGAGACAGATTTGAATATAGCTGAACAGAAAATCAAATTGAACAAAACCTAACCCAGAAGTCTACCTATAACTCACAGGTCAAACCTAAATAGGTTTTCTACAAGAAAGAACCTAAGCTCTGATACCAACTCTGTAACACCCCCTTCCCGAAATAAAAAAGGAGGTTACTCAAAACACAACAAAACCGAACGAAACCTCTATGCCACAAAAGAATAATATTTCACCAATAATTATCAAAAGGTCAAACCAAAATAAATGCCAACAGACTCAAACTCAAATCTAGAGTATTTATTACAACTCAAAATAAAATCAATCTATCAAGCCTAAACAGAATATCTAAATCATTGGATCGAATGGAGCTCTCATCACACCTACCCTTGATCCCCCTAATTACCTGCCGAAAGAAAAACACAGCATGAGTCAAATGCCCAGTACAGATATAGAATATAAAATAACGAACTGAGATAACTAACTCAATTAAAATGAACTGAACTGTAATGAACAAACTAATACAACGAAATAATAGGCTGAATCAAATGGCTGGGGTTATTTCATACCAAGCTCAAAATAAAATAGAAATATACCTTGCTACACAGGCAAGGTCAAATAATGCCACACAGGCAAGTCACACACATTGGACCGCGAATCCAAATGTTTGTAAAATCGGAAGGAGTGTTTGGCACAAACATCGCCACTCCGCAGAACATAACAGAACAGAAAACTAGGGTCGACCCATACGCCTCCCATAACAAAACACCAAATGGCCAACCCCCACCGGAGCACAAAACGGAGACGCCGTGGACTGATCACACCGCCACGGAAAGTGTCATGCCTCTCGTGCCAAGACGGAATGCCTGTGGTACCCCCACAGGTAGTTATAGCTCAGGTATACCCTACGGTATATTCTAACAAAATACTATGTCACAACACATGCGACACAATATCAACACAAAGGGTTCTAAGTGTACATGTAACTTCGAAACGAAAATAAATACGAAACTCCAAAGATACGTTAACATGTACATCTCTAAAAGATTTAAAATAAATGCTAAATATGTTAACATAATTCAAGAGTACAAATACGAATTCTATGAATTAACACTAACATGAAACAAATATATTAACTTCACAAGGAACAATTATGTGAAATAATAACGAAATTAGAAACGAGTAACAAAACGAACTAATTAATTTTTATAAGAGTATCGCTGAAGGAGTACGGAATCCGTACCTGAAATAAGCAATGTAATACCCAAATTATTTTCTAAAATTTATTCGTTAAACTTCTTTCGTCCGAACTAAACAAAAAAAAAATATAAGTATGTTTGCAAAATATTCCTTCCATCTTTAATCTGTTAAATAATCATGCTATTATTATTATTATTATTATTACTATTATATATATATATATATATATATATATATATATATATATATATAAAGTAGATTAATAATTACCTCCTGCAACAACATTCAACAATCAAGCTCATGATCACTTATATTATTAAATTAATTTATATCACTCCAGCCCACTATTTATGTCTAAGATAGAATAAAGATTTCTTTTTTTTTTTCCAATTAAAACATTGTATATACTGATATACTCAATTTTTTAATTCCTAATCTGAACAATTATGACAAAATTAACAGAAGACTTACCGAATAAAATCGCACTTATTGCTCATTGCTCTTGTTTCTCTCAACCGCTTCCTCCTTTCTTTCTTTTTTCCTCAGTTACGTATAATGAAAATAAGATTAGGTTTAGTTATTTATTTATTAAGAGATCTCTATAATTCTCCTAATTATAAAAGGATTTTAATATTAAACAAATATAAATTAGACCCAATAAAATTAAAAGCCCAAATTAATAAAATTTCTTATTTGTTGTACTCCACATAAATTAAATACAATATTTGACCCGAACATAAGAAAACCCAATTTAATATTTAAAACAAAATTTTAAAAAGTCATTTTTTTCTAGGTATTACATCACCTACCCCTTAAAAAAAAGATTCCGTCCCTGGAATCAAAAGAAAGAACGAACCTTATTATCAAAAAGATGCGGATCTACGAGCCATCCAAGAAAGACAACAACGAATATAAGCAAAACAGATTAGAGACATATTTAAATATAGCTGAACAGAAAATTAAACTGAACAAAACCTAACCCAGAAGTCTACCCATAACTCACAGGTCAAACCTAAATAGGTTTTCTACAAGAAAGAACCTAAGCTCTGATACCAACTCTGTAACACCCCCTTCCCGAAATAAAAAGGGAGGTTACTCAATACACAACAAAATCGAACGAAACCTCTATGCCACAAAAGAATAATATTTCACCAATAATTATCAAAAGGTCAAACCAAAATAAATGCCAACAGACTCAAACTCAAATCTAGAGTATTTATTACAACTCAAAATAAAATCAATCTATCAAGCCTAAACAGAATATCTAAATCATTGGATCGAATGGAGCTCTCATCACACCTACCCTTGATCCCCCTGATTACCTGCCGAAAGAAAAACACAGCATGAGTCAAATGCCCAGTACAGATATAGAATATAAAATAAAGAACTGAGATAACTAACTCAATTAAAATGAACTGAACTGTGACGAACAAACTAATACAACGAAATAATAGGCTGAATCAAATGGCTGGGGTTATTTCATACCGAGCTCAAAATAAAATAGAAATATACCTTGCCACACAGGCAAGGTCAAATAATGCCACACAGGCAAGTCATACACATTGGACCGCGAATCCAAATGTATGTAAAATCGGAAGGCGTGTTTGGCACAAACATCGCCACTCTGCAGAACATAATAGAACAGAAAACTAGGGTCGACCCATACGCCTCCCACAATAAAACACCAAATGGCCAACTCCCACCGGAGCACAAAACGGAGACGCCGTGGACTGATCACACCGCCACGGAAAGTGTCATGCCTCTCGTGCTAAGACGGCATACCTGTGGTACCCCCACAGGTGGTTATAGCTCAGGTATACCCTACGGTATATTCTAACAAAATACTATTTCACAACACATGCAACACAATATCAACACAAAGGGTTCTAAGTGTACATGTAACATCGAAACGAAAATAAATACAAAACTCCCAAGATACATTAACATGTACATCTCTAAAAGATTTAAAATAAATACTAAATATGTTAACATAATTCAAGAGTACAAATACGAATCAACACTAACATGAAACAAATATATTAATTTCACAAGGAACAATTATGTGAAATAATAACGAAATTAGAAACGAGTAACAAAACGAACTAATTAAATTTTATAAGAGTATCGCTGAAGGAGTACGGAATCCGTACCTGAAATAAGCAATGTAATACCCAAATTATATTCCAAAATTTATTCGTTAAACTTCTTCCGTCCGAACTAAACAAAAAATAAATAAATAAAACTATGTTTACAAAATATTCATTCCATCTTTAATCTGCTAATTAATCATGCTATTATTATTATTATTATTACTATTATATATATATATATATACATATATATATATATATATATACACTGTAACCTCCGATCCAAACCGTTTCAAACAAAGTAATAAACTAAATATATATATATATATAAAGTAGATTAATAATTACCTCCTGCAACAACATCCAGCAATCAAGCTCATGATGACTTATATTATTAAATCAATTTATATCACTCCAGCCCATTATTTATGTCAAAGATAGAATAAAGCTTTCTTCTTTTTTTTTTTTCAATTCAAACATTGTTTATACTGATATACTCAATTTTCTAATTCCTAATCTGAACAATTATGACGAAATTAACAGAAGACTTACCGAATAAAATCGCACTTATTGCTCACTGCTCTTGTTTCTCTCAGCCGCTTCCTCCTTTCTTTCTTTTTTTCCTCAGTTACGTATAATGAAAATAAGATTAGGTTTAGTTATTTATTTATTAAGAGATCTCTTTAATTCTCCTAATTATAAAAGGATTTTAATATTAAACAAATATAAATTAGACCCAATAAAATTAAAAGCCCAAATTAATGAAATTTCTTATTTGTTGTAGTCCACATAAATTAAATACAATATTTGACCCGAACATAAGAAAAGTCCAATTTAATATTTAAAACAAAATTTTAAAAAGTCATTTTTTTTTCTGGGTATTACACAAACACTCGCCGAGTATCTTTAATATGTGAAGTTGCAAACGTGAATATAAGTCAAATTTAATTTCGTCGGCAGTCTTCTAGATCATGTTTTTACACTTGAGACATGAGCATCTCATCTTTTCGTTTGGATCATCAGCATGTTCTATTGCTTTATTCATAAAATTGCACACCTTATCACGGTACGCATCAACTAATCATCTCCCATCAATCCGTATCCTACTTACGGTACATCCAACTCCAGTCGGCTGACATCTTTAATTGAAGAAAATACCCAATTAGAACAAGAATATTCATGAATGTGGTCCATGCATATATTGTGACACCCCAAAATAGATCCACACAACTCATTTTGAGTCGCCAAAATATAGGGTATAGAATTCAAATACAAATATTCTATTTACAACTATTAATCTGTCGTGCAAAATACGACCACACATAAACGGTGAGTTTCAATACAAATATTGAGTCATATATAATACGAAAATATTCACACTCAAATTAAGTTCTCATTATAATTATTATCACACTATTTCACTACATAATGAAGACTGTTATAGAAACTATCTCGAAATATTACTCTACTCTCCGACTAGTCCTAGCGACACTCTCATTCCCGGAGAAAAACAATGAAAGGAAAAGGGTGAACACAATTAGCCTTAAAAATTAAATTTTTTATGAGTTATATTAATTTTAAACTTTAATGTCTTTTTTTGACTTTAAAAATTAAATTAAAATTTTAATTTTAAAATAAAGTTTTATATTTATCCGTTGCATTCAATTTATTGTGCATTTTTTTTGGGTGCTAACTGAGCCAAGACGAATCGATTTTATTGTGTATATTTCCAATAACTTCTGTTCAATATTCTAAATAACTTCTCTGCATAAAGGTCCATGTCGCACAGCGAAGCCATTGCATGACACGTGATCCCATTTAGTGATAGGGAGGTGTACAACACGACAACAGTGATGATGCTTGGACGGAGTATGTTTACGAGGCTAAGCAAGCGCGTGTCGGTGTACCAATTTTGGTACCATTAAATTAGCAAACGACACGTGTGCTCTCCTTCATATCCTATTTGCTTATAAGTTATAAATCAGCAACCGCTTCACACCAGCAGTGACTATATCACCTCAACCTCAACCACCATTCTCCTTCCTCTACTTAATTCTATCAGCATTCGCTCAGTTTTTTTTTGTCCAATATCCCAAGTAGAAAAACAAGAAAGGGAAGAGGGAAGATGGGAACGGCCACCTTCATAGATATTCTCTTGGCCATCATCCTTCCTCCTCTTGGTGTCTTCCTCAAATTCGGCTGCGAGGTATCTATTATATATATATATATATATATATATATATATGTGTGTGTGTATGTATGATGGGAAGTGATTCATAGTTAAAATTAGATAGTATCCCATATTATTCAACTCAAATTCTACTGATCGAGCATCCATTTGATCTAAAAATCTTATCCGCACAATGGTTATACGGATGATGGATTTTATCTATACAATATATAGTTGTGCCGATGATACATTTTATCTGTATAATTATTATGCGAACGAGAACTCAGAAATTATATTTCATCCGCACAATAGTTGTGCATATGATATATCCCTTCCGCAAAACTATTATGCGGACTAAAATAATTTCAACTTTTGAATCAATAAATGAGCGATAGGATCTGCGTTGATTATGAATCTTTATTATATATATATGTATACTGTGGGGTTTGTGTGACATGCAGGATCCGCAAATATATTTATATATGTATATAAGTTTTATATGACTCAAATTATGTGATAGTAGGATTGCTCGCGGATTTATAGTAAGTTGATCTTATATTTTAGAATTTGTTTTTTAATTTGTTTTTGTTTTACGAATATAAAGTGGAGTTGAAATGTGGTGGGTGCAGGTGGAGTTCTGGATCTGTCTGTTGCTGACCCTCTTTGGGTATCTCCCTGGAATTATCTATGCTATTTATGCCATCACTAAATAGACCCACCTACAGCTCTGCCCTTGGTAATTTATATCTCCCTCTCTTTTATTAATTTAAGAAAATCTAACATACTTGCCATGTACGTATATAGATTACCATATAAATTGAAATTTAAGTTTGTTTTTTTTTTTGGGAGAGGATTTTAATTAGGGTCTTTACATATTAAAATTTCTTTTTTGATACATCAGATTAAAAGGGTATTGCAAAATTTAGTAAATATTATAATGCATTATATATCCCATTATCATATTCTAATGTTAATTAGGATTAATAATTAGGATAAGATCAATATATTTGCAAATAAAATCCTGCCGCTTGGTTCAATGGTTTAAGGGAAACCATGGGATCAACCGTAAACTCGGAAGTCCTCAGTTCGACTTCCACTGACAACAAGCATAGAGGCCACGGACCGTAGGTTTCGGTGTGTTTCGAAATCCTTATACGGGGTACAGAAATATAATTTGGTTGCAAGACCAGAAACTCTTCATAGGATTTTTTTTTGCAAATACAGCTAAAAAGATTGTATTCTTCTTATTGAATTGATACAAAGTTTTGAACTAGAAGAAGGGTATCATATTCTCTGTTTGTTTTGACAGGTAGGAGATGTGAAGCATCACATTAAAAGTATTCCTCTTTTCAGCTATATAAAGGAGAAGAATGATTTTATCTTTTATTTGATGGACAGCCATTTAATTAATTTGATTCGATATTTTTAAATTCCTATCGGTGGGACCTACTGTTTTCCTGTAGTACCTTTTGTTATTTTACTCTTTTTTTTTTCTTTTTCTTTCCATTAGTGGACTAGTTAGTGGATTGTGATTATGTTAGTGTTTTCTTAAGACCCTAACATGTATTTTAAGGTGTGTTTGGACTTTTGTGTATTTGTGCATTTGTGAATTAAGAGCCTATTCGGGAATGACTTAGAAATTAAAATATAAGTTGACTTCTAAGTTATTTTAAGTTATGATTTATAAATAAAAATATTTGGCATCAATTTGACTTATAAGTCAAAAATTAAGTTAAAACAAGTTATGAAGGTGTTCGGTTCATAATGACTTATAAGTTAAAATAAATATAAAGATTACTAAAAAGGATATTAATAAAAAGAGGGGCAAAATAGAAGAGGGACAAAATGGACATTACATTTGGTAAAATCAACTTATTTTAAAATGGCTTAATAAGTCATTTTAAAATAAGTTACAAATATTTACTTATTTTTTTGACTTAAAACTCAACTTATAAGTAGAAAAATAAGTCATTCTCGAACAGGCTCTAAAACTCGGAGTTATTAATTGCTCCCTCCGTCCCCAACAGAATGAACAAAGTACAAGTTGCACACTATATTAAGAAAAGTAATAGTAGAGAAAGAGGGTAAATTCCATTCTCATACCCTTAAAATTGAAAATAATTTACTATGATATATTTGCTAGTTTTTTGTTTACATTTATATGCATAGAATAGTACCCAAAACAATTTACTTCTCTTAAAAAGAGTAAATTTGCAAACTCAATACAAACATAAATTTTCAACTGTAGTTTTATGCTTGTCATATTGCCAAACTTTGTCTACAATAATTCAGCGACCATCCCATGTTACCATTTACCAAAACCACAAACTAAGGTACTAGCCATTTGCCAATAATTTTGGTCGGTGGCTTACACATTTATCTTTGTGTGGGTGAGTGCATAGTAATTAAGTACGTTGACCCAAAATATCACTCCCATTTCCGTCCTTTAATATAAGTCGTTTTTAGAGTTGTACATAAGTATTAAGAAAATGATTGTATAACATTAAATATAATACTCTATCCGTTCATTAATATAAGTCATTTTAGAGAAATATTTTTGTTCTTTAATATAAGTCGTTTGAGAATTTCAAGGAAGCATTAATTGTTTAATTTTCACTATTAACCCAAGTATTAAATATAACTTTTGTTCTCTCACTATTATCTGTCCAATAAATAACACTTTCTTTTTTCAATCAATGGCAATATAGACAATTGATATTATATTTAATGCTTTACAATCATTTTCTTAATGCTTGTGCATAACTCTAAAACGACTTATATTAAGGTATGGATCAGTATCAATTATCTATATTGTCCTTGTATTAGAAAAAGATAGTGTTATTTATTGGACAAAAAATAGTGAGAGAACCAAAATTATATTTTATACTTGGGGTAATATTAGAAACTAAGCAATTAATGCTTACTTGAAATTCTCTAACGACTTATATTAAGGGACAAAAACACTTCTCTAAAACGACTTATATTAAAGGACAAATAAAATTTTTATTTAGAAGAGGAACAGACTAGATCTGACCATCAAATAAAATGTGAATAACACTTCTTCTCTTTGAAAGAAGGGCTGCTTCCGATTCTCGCGGAAACAGACAAAAATATCAGCTAGAGATAATTCTATTCTCTGATTTCCAAAAACCATTCCCAATTGTACCAGGCCCAATGGATCGAGAGCTACTAGCCTGGTCTTTCTTGACCTAGGCCTGCTGGGCCCAATTCACATGAATAATGGTTGTCTACTAATAGGTTTTCATTTGACCCGATCTGCTTTGTATCCCCTCCAGTCCAATAAAGTGGTAGATGATCAAACGCAGTGAATGAATCATTTGGATGATAATTACCAGACCTGGCAAACGGCCGGGCCGGGCTGAGCACGGGCCAGGTCAAAATAGCCCGATTTTTTATGGGCTGAAAAATTACGGCCCGTGACCCAACCCAGGCCGGGTCGGCCTGCGGGTTTTTGCCTTATTTTTATTTTTTTTGCAAAATTTATTTTACACAATCTTTTTATGTCATAATTTTGTAAAATTCAAGTTCCCTTAGCTTCATGAGCTAAGGATGTTTGTTAATGCTACAATCAAAACAAATCGAACTCTTTTTTTGGAACAAAAAAAAAGAAGGCAAATGGACTCTTTTTTTAGGAGCGGAGGGAGTAGGATTTAACATTTATATGATTAACGTTTGGACGACTATTATACCTTACCAATAATAATATAATTGTTCAGTAGCACTGTTATCACTTATTCATATATTAGTTTCATTATAATATTAAATATATTCGATATTAATTCCATGTTTTTATAACACTGTTATAATATAATATAATGAAACTAATATATTATTATAATAAAACTAATAAATTATAGCACTGTTATAATATGTTATATCACTATTGTAATATATTAGCTTCATTGTAGTATTATATATATATATATATATATATATATACACACAGTCAAGATCCAGTCCGATTTCCCTGATTTTATTAAAGGTCCGAACTTTTGATTAAAGGTCCAATAGAGGAATGGGTTGGGAAAAAAAAAGCGGATCTGGTTCGGGTCAAAATCAAAACACGCGGGTTAAGAGGAAAAATGAAAGCAAGAGGAAAAATGAAATCAAAATCAAAACACGCCTCTCTCTCTCTGCAACAAAGCTCCGGCCGAAAAAGTCCCAAGCTTCACAACAGATCCGCCGCTCTCTGCCACAAAGCTCCGGCCGAAAACTCCAAGTTGGGCGTCTCTGTCTCCTAAGGTAATAGAAAATTTTCTGTTTTCTCCAAAGGAATGAAATCTAGGGTTCATTTAACACATCTTCTCTTTAATCTTAACGAACCATTGTTGCTTGAATTTAATTTTTTGTGGTTTGAAGATGTTTATATATTATGTACTTGTTTTAGTGTATGCCTTTGGATGTTTTGTGTGGGTCATTTCCTATACATTATGCAGTTCTGAGAAATGATCTCAAAATGTATCCTTATCTTGTGGGTCACTGCCTATAGTTGCTTATTCTAGTTACAACTTGTTGATTGGTGCTTTTCTCTTATATTCAAGTCATCCTAATGTCTTCCCTCTCTAGCATCTGACCTTTTGCAGGAAATAAGAGTTCTGATCCAGGTGGAGCTTCTATAGCTGATGATTTGTGCAATTCAGGTAAAATTTTGAACTCTTCAAGATTAACATCTATAGCTGGCAATTAATGCAGAAAGCTACATAAAGCTACATAAACCTACATAAAATTCTATAGCTGATGATTTTATTGTTGGGTTTGCAGAATGCATCATTGTGTAGAAGAGATAGAAATGGTATCATCTGGTAATTCTTCTCAACAGCTTTACACTCCGCAAGTTAAAAACGAGTTGATACCGAAAATTGGGCAACATTTTCACAACTTAGGCGATGTTCGCGACTTTTATAACAACTATGGTAGAGAAGGTGGATTTGGTACGTGGTTAAATTCTAGTAAGAAGAGTCCTAACGGTGAAATAATTAGAAAGGAATTTGTTTGTTATAAAGAAGGGTTGAGGAGAATTGTGCCCAACAAAACTCAACAGATTGTACGAAAATGGGGCCTAACTAGAGCTGATTGTGGTGCGAGAGTGGTAGTTGTGAAAGACCGGACCGATGCTGGGGGGTTTGTTATTAGACAATTTGTTGAGGGTCATAACCATCCTCTTACGACCCCAAGAAAAGTACATTTGTTGCACTCTCATCGTGTAGTGACACTTGCCAAAAGAAATTTAACAGAACAACTATCAAAAGTTAATGTGCCAACATGGCAACAAATGAGTATTTCAGAGATGGAAGCTGGAGGTCTTGAAAATGTTGGATGTACAACACGAGATCTTTATAATGCTGAAAGAGATAGGAGGAGTGCTTTAAAGGGACATGATGCTAATATGTTGTTTGAGTATTTTAAGGATGAGAAAAAAAAGAATCCCGGTTTTACTTTTACATTCGAGCAAGAGGAGGGTGTCATGATTCATTATTTTTGGGCGGATGCAACTTGTAGAAAGTCATACAAAAGTTTTGGGGATGTTGTTGTGTTTGATACAACTTACAATACGAACTGCTACAATTTGATTTTCGCACCTATAGTAGGGGTTAATCACCATGGGCAAACAACTCTTTTAGGGTGTGCATTATTAAGTGGTGAAAAGATTGATGCTTTTGATTGGTTTTTCAAGGAATGGTTGAAAGCGATGCCGGGTAGCCCGCCCAAAATGATCATAACTGATCAAGATCCGGCCATGCGAAATTCAATTCATGCTATGCTTCCAAATACTTTTCATAGGTATTGCATTTGGCACATTTTGAAAAAATTTTCTGAAAAATTAGGTCCAATTCCCTACAAAGAACATTATGACGAGTTGAGCTGTTGTATATGGAAATCTGAGATCCCAGACGAGTTTGAAAGAAGATGGGCAGAGGTTGTAGGGAAAGCTAAATTTGACACGAATGATTGGTTACATGAGATGTACGAAATCCGCGAGAGATGGGTTCCGGCATTTTCGAGACATATTTTTTGTGCCCACATGACTAGTAGCCAAAGAGTTGAAGGGGCTCATGCCTTTTTCAAGAAGTATGTGTCTCCTCAAAACTCAATGTTGGATTTTGTGGTAACACGTACATTTAAAGATGACAACAACTGTATGTACAATGTTCAGAGGGTAAAGGAGGGTGATTCTAATAACCGTAAGCTTTTGTTTGACAAGTCATCAAACTTTGTTAAATGTAGTTGTCAGATGTTTGAGAGTGATGGAATTCCATGTAGGCATATGTTGGCGTATTTCACAAAAAAAACAGGTTATGGAATTACCTACTCAGTACATCTTGCGGAGGTGGACAAAATCTGCGAAATCTGGCAGAGTCATGCATGACTTGGGTGGGAGGGTGAGTGAAATATGTGATACTTCTGTGTTACAGAGGCGTAGTAGTCTTTTCGAAATTGCGTCTAATGTTATTGATGAAGCTGCATTAACAGAAGATGATACACAAGAGTTGAAAGAATTGTTGTTATCAACTCAAAGGAGGTTTGCCGCCATGAATCATGGTAGCATGGATGTGGAAGGGAGTATCAACATGCCCATTTCTCTTGAGAGCCAACAACTAAGTCTCAAAGAACCACTTTCGGTAAGGACAAAGGGTTGTGGTAAACGACTTAAGGGAGGTAAAGAGAAGACTATCAAGAAGGCTAGGAAATGCAATGGCTGTGGGATTGTTGGAGTGTCGCATGACAAAAGAAATTGTCCAAAACTTGTTGGAGTGTACGATGAGGAGGACGTTGACATTAACGATGATTGTAAGTGATTGTTATTTTGTTTTCCTTATTGCAATTGTGTCTCCATCTTGTAGTTGACATTGATGACATTTTCGTGTTTCAGGATGGGAGTCTTTGCGACAGGGGCTGCTTTCATTGTTTTCACTGCTTTAATTAGATTCTTTGGTGCTTGTTGCGGAATTTGTATTTGTTGATATAATGCTTCAGTGCAGGAAAGCTGAATATGGAATGTAACGAAGATTTCTGGTTTGAAGATGTTTATATATTATGTACTTGTTTCAGTGTATGGTTTTGGGGTCACTGCCTATAGTTGCTTATTCTAGTGATGAGGCTTCGGGGCTAAATATACATGAAGCCTGGTATTATGTCCTTTCTTATCCCTAAATATGATTTTAAGAATTAGGTAATGGAAAATTATGTTCATGAAAATATAATATCATGATTTTGTGAGCTTTTCTACTCAAGAATTCACGAAAATACCATTATATTCTTGCAATATATTTTTCACATGGGTTTTTTGTAAGAAAAAAAGAATATAATAGTAAAATTTATATATTATTGTGTATTACTAGGTGTCGTGGTCAAGTCAAAGTAGCCTCTATAATGTTGTTAGCAAGGAAGGCTCAATAATGGCAAAATCAACTGGTTGCTTATTACACTGTAAATAAGAGCAGGTGCAACATCTTTAAGTTTGTAACTATGTATTAGTTGTAGTGGATGGCCTTGGAAATAACCACCACCTACCTTCTTAGTACCTTCCTATTATTGAAATTGAGAGGAAATTGCCATTCATACATGTTATTCATTTCTTGTACTCCTCTTTGGATCATGGCACATTGTTCAGACTTGTACTCTTGTTATCTCTCCTAGGTATTAAAAATTCCCAAGATGGAAGGCAAATAAATGAAGCATATTTGATGCACTAATTTGTCTCATTTTTGCACCAGAGGTTAGAGGTCCATCTAGCAGTCCCTTTTGTCCTACCCTGGCATTATCATTTGAATGTTTGTATTTATCCTTTTACACATTTAGATTTTGTCACAGATTCATAAATTTTCAATTATTTATTTTCAATATTAAATTAGTATGAAAGTTCATGTTCAATTATTTGTCACACGATGTAGACATGTTTTTACATATGAAAATTTCAATGACAGAAAAAAAACTATCAAGTAAAGCAATTGATTGAGGAGAAAAAGGACATGCTCATAAACCGGATCAAGTTCAAACATGTTAAGGACCCATAATTTAACAGTTCCCCTGTAAATCGATAAACAAGGGGGTTGGTCTCTCCTAACTACTAATAAAAACTTAATTACTAAAATTGGATTCTGATCCCCAGACACACTCCCAACCCTTAAACTGATTTGTTATAGAAACGGACGCCCACAGCTACACCTAAGATGACGAGGGGAACTAAGAACTGGAGAAGCTTGACGATGATTACAATCATTACGAATCACTTGACAAGTGCCATGACCGACGCTACCAAGGCTAGCCCACAAAAGAACATGATGATATTGACGATGTGTTTAAGATTTGCCACATTGATTTCAATGACTCCAAGTCGAGCATCATCATTGCTGCGCAGCTGCACGTTTGCTACAACAGCGGAGTTGGGTTCGTCATACCCAATTGGATTGCACCAGTCCCAAAACTTACATTTTCCTTTGTCCTTGTCCCTTGGACAGTCATAGTAGAGCTTACCAGGATTCTTCTCTGATTCGGATATTCTCACAGCAGCTCTTAGGCGACAATAACACATCTTGTTTCGAAATCGGGTATCATGAGTTTGAATGCTCATGTTGCTTGAAGTAGACATGCCTGTGTTGAACCTTATCTGCCAAAACCACCATAAGATTGCAATGTTTTAGAGACATTCCACAGTTGGTAATCCACAGAGCAATACCAAGTATAAAACTGCTAACATCAATACCAAGTAATTAAATTAAATATACGACACATATTCAAAAACTACACACTTCGTAAATGTGGTACGCCATTTGAATTGAAAATTCAGGCCCAAGATCCATTATACACAAACACCAAAAATAGATACACAAGCATGTCATCTGAGTTTTTCATGGAGTTTCTTGTTCACAAATAAAAGCACTTTCTTTTATTTATAACCTCCCTAAGAAAACCAACTAGTTGCTTCTACATATACAACTAGAGACCATCTTAAAATCTTAAAAGGCAAACAAACACATTTTTATCGAGATTGAACATATTTACCCCTGTCAATGAGATGTTGTATTAGTATCCTCATAAGTTAGCACCGGATATGCTTATTTTATTCAGTTTGAATTACATAAGTCCACATATTTACTCCTCTTAATGAGATAATGTCATCTCTTTTATTGACATCAGAAGAATATTTAAGACACATAGGAGGAAAAACATGATGCCAGAGAGGGAAGACATTAAGATGACTGGAATAAAAGAGCAAAGCACCAATACCATGATGCATAAGTGCAAAGGAGTTGTACCAATATAGGAGAAAAGGCTTCGTTGACAAAAAATTAAATTAAACAAAAAATTAATCCATAAAGTTCATCACAACCCCTGAAATGAACCCTAAATTAAATTAAATTAAACAAAAAATTAAATTCAAGCAATAATGCTTCGTTAAGATTAAAGAGAAGATGGGTCAAATAGCATCCAATTTGGGTTAACAAGCAACAATGCTTTGTTAAGATTAAAGAGAAGATGGGTTAAATGAACCCTAAATTTCACTCCTTTGGAGAAAACAGAAAATTTTCTATTACCTTGGGAGACAGAGACGCCCAACTTGGAGTTTTCGGCCGGAGCTTTATGACAGAGAGCGGCGGATCTGTTGTGACGCTTGGGACTTTTTCGGCCGGAGCTTTGTTGCAGAGAGAGAGGCGTGTTTTGATTTTGATTTCATTTTTCCTCTTGCTTTCATTTTTCCTCTTAACCCGCGTGTTTTGATTTTGACCCGAACCAGATCCGCTTGTTTTTTTCCCCAACGCATTCCTCTATTGGACCGTTAGATTTCATCCTAGGATCAAAATCAAAAGTTCAGACCTTTAAGAAAATCAGGGAGACCGGACTGGATCTTGACTGTATATATATATATATATATAAACGATTCTTATAAATTATAAAAAGTTTGCTTCTGATAATCCATATGAAATCTTAATTAGTAAAATACATATTTTATCAGATCTGCTATGAATCTTAATTATAATAAATGTAAAATGTCATACGCCCATATACAGTAATATTTAAATTTTTACATTTTATTATTTTATAAATGTAAAATGTATGTTTAATAAATGTAAAATGTATTATAAAATGCAACGCACCAAATGTATGTTTACATGAATATTTGTTAATTAATTAATGAAAACATACATTTTTTACGTTTATAAAATGTATTATAAGTTGATTAAAAATATATGCTTATAAAATAATAGTGATATAAGAGGTTGAGGTTAATTGATCTAAAAAATTTTAGTCTCAAACAAGCAGTTGTTGTAGCTCAGTTGGTTTAACTCTTATTTAATAAGTTGGAGGTCTTGTGTTCAACCCTCACAAACATCATTGTTTAAAAAAAAAAAAAACTCACTGAACGGGCCACGGGCCGGGCCGGGCCAAAATGACCCAGCTTTACATGGGCTGAAATAATAAAGCCCATAGCCTGCTTTTTTTCGGACGGGCCGGGCCGGCCCTCGGGCCCGGGCTTCTTTTGCCAGGTCTAATAGTTACACCTGGTGAATTTGTAGATCTTTTCCCAAATATTGGAGTTTCTTTCTTTATTAGCTTTATTGGAAATATCCTTTTCGTTGAATGGTTTACTAAAGGAAATTGATATTTTTACAAATTAATTTGATATTTTTATAAGTGGGTCTTATTTTTAATTAAACCAACCCTTTGTGCAGTAAACTAACTATAGGATTTAGTTCTTATGTCCAAATTACCTTCACTTGATAAATAACTAAACATCAAGTTGCTTAACTTTATTTGATTAGTAGCGTTACTCAAGTGAAAATAACTTTTATTTATTTAATTATTATGATAGTAATAATAATTAGAAAATTGTTAGAAAATAAGTGTAGAAAAATTATTTACATATAAAAATTAAGATTTAAGGCTTTCTTCCAGCAGGGAAAAAAAAATTATTTTTAGAATTTCTATTATTATATCATATTACTAAAAAGTCTAACCATTTTAGTAATATAATTTACTAAATTATATTACTGAAACTAGTTAAGTACTAGTATTTGAATAAAACTAGTTAGTTATAAATCCTAAAATCTTCTACACTAACTAAACTCCATCCTGATTTTGATTAGCTTGTTTCTTTTTAATTTTATTTTATCATGTCTAAATGGAATTATATATATATATATATATATATATATATATATATATAAGATCTTGTCAAATAATTATCCTACTCCTTCCTTCTTTCCTCTCTTGTGATACTTAGAATCGCACGAGTCGATTAAGCAATGGAAGAAAAAAGAAGCAATGAAAGTATTAGTACTTGAATAACATCACTCACACTTAAATTTGAGTGTAAATTTTAGGTCTAGTATTTATTATTATTTTTTTTATTCCAAGTTTTGTTGTAAACAATCTACATCCATTGCTTATTGTACGTCCTCAGTCGTATGAACTTCTGGATTCTCTCTTGTGTGTATATATATATACTGTGACGCCCCCAGAATAGGTCCAGTTAACCCAACCCATTCTGAGTCGCCAAATACATGGTACAGAATTCAAATACAAACTTTTATATCACATGGTCGTGCAAAATACGACCTTACCACTGTGAGTGTCAATACAAATATGTAAAAAATATTAGCATTCAAACTAAGTCCTCGTTATAATTATTATCACACAATTTATTAAAAATAGTGAGGACTACTACTGCTCTAACTCGGACCATCACTCTGTCCCCCTACTAGTTCCTGCGATATTATCATTTTCTGAAGAGGACAATAGATGAAAAGGGTGAGCTCAACTAGCACAGTAAAGAATATTATGACTAAGATAATGGAAAATAAATTATCGTTAGTCTTCAACAATTCAGATAAAATATTATTGACAACAAGTTTTAGATCAATATTCGCAGCGGAAATAACCATTCATTAGAAGAGTTAAGTAAAGAATGAAGTCTACTATCTTCTATGATTTAAAAGTCCATCATCAATATTTTATCCCTGTAACATCAACCAATATACATCTCGAATCAAATATTCATCTTTGCACTACAGGCCAAAGATATTCATTTGTATCACCAGTGGTCATGTTCATCTTATCACCTGTCCATCTTTGCACTACGACCAAAGATATTCATCAGATAATCATTCATCTTTGCTCTATAGGCCAAAGATATTCAGTTATATCACCTTTTAGGACTGAGGATGATGAAAAAACATTTTAAAGAACGAATCCAGTGAGATAAAGGACAAAGATTAAGGATTCGTATTTTAGTTTATCCAATTCAAAAATATTTCGTAATAATCAATTGTGGAGCAAAATTCAAGAATAAAGATAAAAACTTGGATCCAATCAAAGATAGGAACCTTAACAAGCAACTTGGACAAATAGAAGAAAAATTAATTTTTTCGTGAATAGTGCCGTATACGTGAATAGTAACCTCGACGAAAAATGTAAGAATTTCATAATAAAATCCATGACAATATTTTGGTATAATAATATTGAAAAGAATAACATCGTTTACGAAAGAAAATAACATCCCTTACCTCAAAAGAATAGTACTTCTAACTAGAATATCAGATATAAGGCTGAATGAAACTTGCACTGAATAGCAACACTCAAAGTATCTAAATACTCACAAAAAAAACGCTCGATATTATAGAGAGAGAAAACTTCTAAATCTGGTGTGATTTTAAATTCTAACCTAAGCACCCTATTTATAGGAAAATATCAGGACACCAATATTGACTTTTGCGGCCGGCGGCTTCTTCACATACGCACACCACAATTGAAATTTGAAATTCAGCATTTACAAGCCATAAAAAATAAAAGTGGGGCCCACCCATATAAAAAAATATTTATTTTTTGAAACTTTAATAATTCATAATAAATAACCCGTTTATCAGAAAAATACGAATCTTATGTCATTTTCATATGAAATTTAATTATCTACAACTTTGTAGAAGTTAGTTTTTCCAAAATCCCAACCAAAAATAGCTGAAATCCACAAACGGATGATTTTTCACACCAAAATACTGATAAAAACACATCAGCACTAATTCCTTCTTTTATATCCACAAAATAAATATTTCCTTATCATATAAATCAATAATTAATTATTCACAAATAATATTACAGAACTACAATATTGACAACCAGGTTGTTCCCAGGAAAGAGGAGGCTTTCCGATAAGGATTTCTCCTTACTGGCGCGCAATTAGATTAACCTAACCCCTTTCCTAGACAGAACTTCCTTAGACATTGCCAATAATGCTATCTAATAATATTATTCAAATAATATGAATTATTGATTTGATAATGTGAAATACTGTGCAGTGAAAATTATTGAATCAATAATACAAAATATCAACGGTAAAAATTATTGAATCAATCATATAAAATAGCAACGTAGCAATTAATGATATAAAATATCAACGTAGCAATTATTGAACCAATAAAATATCATGCAATTACTGAATCAATAATATAAAATATTGAACAGTAATTACTGTAACAATAATTGATTAAGTGCCTTCTTACGTAAGAATCAATATTCAAAATACTGTGCAATATCGTGTGCTACTGTGCAACAACGCGTATTACTATATTTTTAATCACCGGGTATTTAAACAGTACTAACGGTAACAACTACGCCGTTATTTTATAAAAAGGTTATTTCTGTCGCTTTTTATATCCGACAGTTATTCCGTTGTGGGGCCCACAAATGGCTGCGCCGTCGTACGAATATTCCACGACCAAACGAATATTCCCCGACAACAATGAATATTTTATAACCACTTGCTCATTTTGAAATATTTTGGCATTTTACCCACAACTTACTACATTAATTAAATCAACCCCTTACTATTTCAAAATAATATATAAAGAAAATTAAATCTTTATTTATAAAATTCGGGGTCTTACATCTTCCCCTCCTTATGAATTTCGTCCTCGAAATTGACGTACGTACCTGGGGTGTCGAAGAGGTGAGGATACCTCGCTTTCATTTCCGATTCTAACTCCCAGGTCATTTCCTCAATAGCATGGTTTCTCTACAAAACTTTAACTTGAAGTATAATTTTCGAGCGTAGGACATGCTCCTTCCTATCCAAAATCTTGACAGGTACCTCTTCATACGTTAAATCTTCAGCTATCTCATCCGGTTCTAACTCAATAATGTGGTTTAGATCTTTCACATATTTACGCAACACGGATATGTGAAAAATATTATGAACACGAGACATGCTTGGAGGTAAAGCGAGTTTATAGGCCACATTTCTTACTCGGTCAAGGATCTCAAATGGACCAATGAATCGTGGGTTGAGCTTTCCTCTCTTGCCAAACCTCGTAACTCCTTTCCATGGAGCAACACGTAACAATACATGATCCCCAATATTAAATTCCACGTCCTTTCGATGAAGATCCGCATAACTCTTTTGTCGATCTTGTGCTGTTTGTATCCGTTGCCAGATCATTTGAATCTTTTCTGTAGTCATACGTACCAACTTCGGTCCCAATAATGTTGCTTCACCCACCTCATCCCAGCATACTGGAGAATGACACTTTCGTCCATACAACGCTTTGAATGGAGCCACAGCCTATACTTGCCTGATAACTGTTGTTGTAGGAGAATTCCACCAATGGTAAGTACTTATCCTAACTCCCTTTGAAGTCTAGAACACAGAGTCTCAATAGATCTTCAAGAGTTTGAATAGTCCTCTTTGATTGTCCGTCTGTTTGAGGATGATAAGCCGAACTGAATCGTAAATTCGTGTCCATAGCTTTCTGTAAACTGATCCAAAATCGTGAAGTAAATCTGGGGTCACGATCCGAAACTATGGATACTGGCATGCCATGCAATCTCACAATCTCATTCACGTACATATGAACAAGACGTTCAAGGGAATAAGTCTCTTGTATCGGCAAGAAATGAGCAGACTTGGTTAATCTATCTACAATAACCCAAATCGCATCTATGCCTTGAGAAACCTTGGGAAGACCCGTGACAAAATCCATCGTAATGTGTTCCCACTTCTATTTTGGAATCTCCAGTGGTTGCAATGGACCCTTCGGCACTTGATGCTCCGCCTTTACACGTTGACAAGTTAAACATCTCGAAATAAACTCCGCGATCTCTCTTTTCATATCGCTCCACCAAAATGTATGTCGAAGATCACGATACATTTTGGTACTCCCAGGATGGATTGCAAACGGTGTGTTGTGTGCCTCCAACATGATTCTATGCTTCATGTCGAAATTGTGACGCCCCAAATCCGGGTCCCCAGAACCTCGGACCTGGTACGTTACGATACATCATTTCTATAACTATTGCGGAAGAAATAAACATAATTGTTTATACAATAACTTTTACACATAATTTCCAGGGTCTGTAACCTTAACTTAATACATACATTCAATATCTTAAAAGATTTACAATGTCATTTGCATCCTATACTATTACCATTTTAACCGTATAACAATTCCATCCTAGAACTTGTCGTTTTCTTTCCCTGTATCCGAAGATTCGTCTTTATCTGAAATATTTATCATGATATAGCAAGGGTGAGCAACAAGTTTGCCCAGCAAGTTTTAAATACAAAGGAAGATATATCACGATTGAAAAGAATAATAAGCTGACAAACTTTCAACAATATATTCATTGTGAAAGAATAGAAATCAATTTCCATAACTGAATGACTGAATCAATAACGCGGAATAACCAACAATGAACATGAACAAATTTAACTGGACCAAATGGTAATGAAGGTGATCAGCCTTTCATACCTGATGAACATATACAATATGCACAACGTGCGAATCAATAAATCATAGATGTGATATAATCAACAATGATTAATCACGAACATGCTTTACAATAACAACTCGAGTTCCAGTTAGAAAACTTGCCTGTACCGTTGATTACTGCTACACAATCTAATTTAGCTTTAGTTGAAAGACCTATTATTGATAATATCGATCTCTCAATTAGAATAATATCATCATATTAACTTTTGTTAATTACAGTTATAAAATAACCTAAACACATTATCATATATTTCTAATAATCAATAAAACACATAAGACTCGGTATCAAATCAAACTATTTCAGTCTGAGTTGAGTTCGGTACTATTTCGACATCCCGATTGCCTAATCGAATATTTATCGAGCCTATTATCAATAAGACTCTACTTAAACGCTTTAGTATTATCTTAAGTATTTTATTACTTAATCAAAATATTTTTCAATAGCTCATAATAATATTCAAATAATTATTATCAGTTATAATGATTTTTCAATCATTAATATTATTTTTAAATGATTTAAATACCAAATAATTCTATTATCATTAATATTTATTTAATTTCAAATATTAATGAAATACATGACGTAATATTATAAGTTATTTATAATATTTCAAAGTATTTTTAATACCTTAATATCGCCTTTAAATGAATTTTAAAACATTTAAAACTATTATTAAATAACTGCAATTAATATTAAAATATTAATTTAATTCATGACGAAATATTAAAAGTTATGCTTTATAACTTAAAATATTTTTTATAACCTTTAAATTATTTTTAAATGATTTTTAAAATATTAAAACTATTTTTACATAATTTATTTAATATAATGATTAAATAAATTTATTATCATAATATTAATCTATACCTTCATTTGATTACTATTTAATATTAATTAAATAGTAATTAATTAATTACCTTTAGTTATTATTTAACTAATAAATAATAGCCAATTAGATCTATCCATTATTTAATGTTAATTAGATAATGAATAATTAAATTATTGTTTGTCTTTAATTATTATTTAATATTAATAAAATAATAATTAATTAATTACTTACTATGTGTCTTTAATTATTATTTAATATTAAATAATAATTAATTAATTAATTATCCTTGAATAGTAAATAATTATTTTATTTACTTAATTATTTCTTATTATTATTTAAAGAATAATTAATTACTATTTGTTCTTATTTATTATTTAATAATAAATAAATAATTTATTTCATAAATCTTTAATCATTCTTTCTTATTAAATTAAGAATAGTTAATTATTACTTGTTCTTATTTATTATTTAATATTTAAATAATAAATAATTATACACTTTTATGTTAATGTAAGTAAGTAATCACATAATCTTACTTAAATATTCTTTAATCATTATTTAATATTAATTAAATAATAATTAATCACTTGATTAACTCTAATTATCATTTAATCTTAATTAAATAATAACTAGTTACTTTATTAATACTAACTTTACTTAATTATCATTCAATATCATTTAATAATAATTAAATAGTTAATTACATTTAACTTTAGATGTAATTAGATTACTAACCAATTAGTGGCTTTAAAATCATTTATTAACATTGTTCATTTAATTACAATTCTGCCATTCTCGCCCAAAATTTCAGATTCGGGGTCCTTTACGAAAACGCTTGTAACACGAAATCTACAACTCGGAATTAAGTTCCATTGGATGCTTTGGATTCATATTTTCTTGAAATACAGTTTTCGTTTATCAAACACTAAATTTGGTTCTGTTTTAGTCACTAAAAATAGCCCAGAAGTGGCTGGTCAGTTTTAGTTTCACACCTTGACCCTCTTGTACTAAAACGATCATAACTTAGTCATTTTAAAACATTTTTAAGCGATTCTTAAGCCCACGCGAAGCTAACTTCCGGGACTACAACTTTTGTTCTTGCACCATCTCCAAATTCCAAGCACAAAATTCCAGAAATTTCGTGAAAGGGGACTGAACCGAAATAGTTTCCCAGTTTTGACTTGGCTACTTTAAAATGGCATAACTCTTTCCTCCGATGTCGGATTTAGTCCGTTTTGAAGTCTATGGAAAGCTTATTCAGTCTACTACAACATACCAAAAGCCCAGAATTTTTTGAATAATCTAGCAAATCCCGAAATTTCCTTTTTGTGGCAGCAGTATACTAATTTTTCTAAGTTTTTCCATCAAGGATGTGTTTTACTAAAACTTCCATAACTTATTCCTCCCACAACAGTTTTGGTTCATTCAAAAGGGATTATTCACATATCTCATAGATCTAGCATAGTCCCATAACAAATCACAAATACCAAACATAGATCTTCAAAATGAAATACATAGATCTCACTATATCTAAAATTTTTGGGAAAACTTAATAACTTTCATTTTCCTACAACACTTTCAACATAGATCCACATATATACACATAATACCCAAAATAACTTCATGATCTAACCTTTTCATAAGGTTAACCCAACAAAATCATAAAACTTCATAGATCAAAAATAAAAGTGCAAAGCTACATAAAGCTTTAATTAAATTTAGAAAAACTTCTTTGTCTTTACCTTTCTTTCTTCTTACAAAGTAGCTAAGAAATTTGGGATCCATGAAAAATCTAGGTCCCTCCTTTCCTCTTGAAGCTGCTGAATTAGGCTCTCTCTCCTCCCTTGTTGTTTTGTTTGTTTTAGCAACTAAGAAGCTTTGGAAGTAAAATGAGAGTAAAGTGTAGTAAATTTTGATTTTTGTTTTACTAAGCTTGTAAGTATTTATTACATTCATTTGCCCACTTGCTTGCTTGCACAAATGAACAAAGTGATTGGCTTAGTTTACCATTTGACATATAAGGGAATTGTTGAGTAGTTGGTAGATTATCTCCACAAACTTGGACAAGCTTGCTAGCTCACAATTCCCTTCCCTTTCTACCCCTCAACATGGCCGGATTTCCCAAGCCCTTTTCTCCCTATTTTTTTTTGTTTTTTTTAATTACTTACTTACTTATCCAATGACTACAAAGCCCCTCCTTAGTGGTTCAAAGATTGGGCCTTTTATTTAATTCACTTGGATTAGTATTATACTAATTTGGGCTACTAGAAATCAAGCTTAGTTAAATTAATTATTTTCATTGTTGGGCCACTAGCTAATTAAATTATTGGGCTCCCACATGTGATGGTTAATAAATATCATCTAATAACTGAAGTCCACTATTAATAATTTATTGCATTCTCATTTCATTTCTTTACATTACTTAAAAATTTAAATCAAACCGTATAGGTTCTTTAAATTTTTTAATTAATCCTCTATTTTCACTCTAGGTTTTAAACTTTAACCTTTAATTTTAATCATTTAAGATTTTATTAATCTTACAAATTCTCGGGTTGTCACAGAAATCGTTAGGAACACAAAGTCTGGAGTTGACTCGAAGTATTTCCTCTTCATCGATTCTTGCTTCTGGAATAGCACCTTCTTCTTCATCTACATCTGCTCCGGATCCGTAGCTTGAGCAGCTTTAACTTTATCAATCAAAGCTGGTTCCACGCGTATACTTGAAATCATCGCACTCGTTCCCGCATATGATCTTCTACTCAACGCGTCAGCTACCACGTTCACTTTTCCAGGATAGTATTGGATGGTATGATCATAATCTTTCAACAGCTCAAGCCAACGTCGTTGCCACATGTTGAGTTCCTTTTGAGTGAAAAAATATTTAAGGCTCTTATGATCCGTATAAATCTCCACTTTCTCCCCGTACAGGTAGTGTCTCCAGATCTTCAACGCGAAAACAACTGCTACCAACTCTAGATCATGAGTAGGATAATTCCTCTCATATTCTTTGAGTTGTCGCGAGGCATAGGCGATGACTTTCCCATGTTGTATGAGAACACATCCTAACCCTTTGCCCGAAGCGTCGCTGTAAATGACAAATCCATCCGAACCAGATGGTATCGTCAGAATAGGTGCCGAAATAAGTCTCCTCTTGAGCTCTTGGAAGCTCTTCTCGCATTCCTCGCTCCAAACGAATTTTGTATCTTTCGAGTCAACTTAGTTAATGGAGTAGCGATTCAAGAAAATCCCTCTACGAACCTCCGATAATAACCAGCTAAGCCCAGAAAGCTTCGTACTTCGGTCACCGACTTAGGTTGCTCCCAACTTTGTATTGCTTCAATCTTCGCTGGGTCAACAGATACTCCACGTTTCGATACCACGTGCCCAAGGAATGCTACTTCCTCAAGCCAGAACTCGCATTTCTTCAGCTTGGCATATAGCTTGTTCTCACGAAGCTTTTGAAGTACCAACTTCAAGTGGTGCTCATGGTCTTCACGACTTTTAGAATAGATGAGGATGTCATCAATAAAGACAACAACGAACTGATCCAAATATTCCTTAAATACACAGTTCATCATATCTATGAAAGCAGCAGGAGCATTAGTCAATCCAAAAGATATGACTAAGAACTCATTATGCCCGTATCGAGTTCTGAAAGCAGTCTTTGGAATATCCTCAGTTTTAATCTTCAGCTGATGATATCCAGAATGAAGATCGATCTTTGAAAAGAATTGTGCTCCTTGCAACTGGTCGAACAGGTCATCAATACGAGGTAGCGGATACCTATTCTTGATGGTGACATGGTTTAACTCCCGATAGTCAATACAAAGTCGCATACTCCCGTCTTTCTTCTTTACGAATAAAACAGGAGCACCCCAAGGAGACGTACTAGGACGAATAAAACCGATGTCTAACAATTCCTGTAATTGCACCTTTAACTCCTGAAGTTCAATAGGAGCCATTCGATATAGGGTTTTAGAAATGGGTTTTGTACCGAGTTCAAGGTCAATAAAGAATTCAACTTCACGTTCTGGGGGTAGACCGGGAAGTTCTTCGGGAAATACATCAGGAAACTCATTTACAACGGAAATATTATTCAGATCCGACGTATTTTGGTTTAGATCAGTGACATGAGCTAAGAAAGCTTGACATCCGTTTTTCAATAAACGAATAGCTTTGTGACTTGAAATGATATTGACTGATTTTAGTGGTTTGGTGGTTTGGATTCGCACAACAGGTTGGTTAAGAATATGAAAACTAACAACCTTACGAAAACATTCAATTTCGGCATGGTAAGTGGTTAACCAGTCAATTCCTAAAATCACATCAAATGCAAATATTTTCAAAGATATAAGATCGACAGGTAAGGTAAGGGTACCAATCTGAATCAAGCAAGATTTGTAAACTGTGGATGTAACAAAGGTTTCTCCCAACAGAGTTTTAACAGATAAGTTAAAGTCTAATTTATCAGAAGTCAAGTTCAAACGTTGAGCACAAGCAGGTGAAATAAAAGAATGGGTAGCACCGGTGTCTAACAAGGTGTAAACTTCGCAAGAGTTTATGATTAGTTTACCCGTAATCACCTCGTGTGGATTCCTCACGTTTTGGGCTGTCACGACAAACGCTCTTCCAGGAATCACCGACTTTGACTTGTCCGAAACCGCCTTTGGAATCACCACCCCCGCTGGACTTGGTTTCGGTATAGGACAATCTCGAGCTATATGTCCTTCTTTTCCACAGTTATAGCATGCTTTGAATTGTTGTGGGCAGTTTGGGCTGATGTGTCCCTCTTTCCCGCATTTATAGCATACGACCGATGGTCGTTCTCCTCCCCTAGAAACAGTTGATGCTGGTGCTGATGTTGACGTCTTCACGTTCTCATTGTTATACCTTATCTTCTTGAAATCTCCTCCCGATTCGCTTTTTCTACTATCATGGCCACGATTACCACCGGAGTGGTTACCGCTTCTGTCATACTTTCCTCCCCGCTAGTTGTCATTGTTCCGATGACTGCTGCCACCAGTACGACCTTGGTTGTTGTCCCTTGGTTGAACATAATTATTATCTCGTTCTAACAACTGTGCCCTGTTCACTACATCCGAATATAGAAAAAAATTGTGAGAAATAGGTATTGACGTATTTCGGGTTTCAAACCTCTCAGAAACATCCGCGTCATACGTTCCTCATTCTCTACCAAATGAGGTGCAAAGCTGGACAACTCCGCGTACTTAGCCTCTTATTGGGACACAGTCATGTTGTTTTATTCTAGTCTGATAAACTCTACCTCCTTCATATGACGAATACTTTCAAAAAAGTACTTGTCATTGAACAGTTTCTGGAACGCTTCCCAAGACATCTTGAGTGCGGCAGGCTGGGTACGCTTCACGGATTCCCACCAGTAATCAGCCTCTCCCCGGAACATAAACGTGGCGAATGGAACCTTCTGTTCCTCCGTGCATCCCAAGATATCAAATATCTTGGTAATTTGTTTAACCCACGTCTCCGCCTTGATCGGATCCGGCTTTCCCAAAAACTCTGGTGGTCCCAATTCTTTGAACTGCTTGGCAGTGACAATTTGCGTGTTGTTATTATCTCCACCTGTATTTTGCACACGAGTTTCCCTCGTCTGGGTTTGCATGAACTGCAAAAAACTTCTAAACATCTCATCGTTTATCGTCTGATCAGCGTTGTTTACAGGATGAACATTGCCTTCTTGTTGCACGTTCTCCTGGTTGGTGATTAAAGGTGTCTCCACGGTCTTATTCACTTCGTTGTTAACATTCTCAGTTGCCATTCTCAAATACTGCCATAAAATAAGGGTTAATTAAACAAATTAACATATCACATATTAACCCTATGCTCCGACTGACCAATTAAATACCACATAAGCTTAGGTAGGACATACTAGTGAAGGATTTACTCGTCTCTCCCCTCCTAGTTCTATTCCCCGATCTTCGCCAGAGATCATATCCCTAAGCTCTAATACTAACTGTGACGCCCCCAGAATAGGTCCAGTCAACCCAACCCATTCTGAGTCGCCAAATACATGGTACAGAATTCAAATACAAACTTTTATATCACATGGTCGTGCAAAATACGACCTTACCACTGTGAGTGTCAATACAAATATGTAAAAAATATTAGCATTCAAACTAAGTCCTCGTTATAATTATTTTCACACAATTTATTAAAAATAGTGAGGACTACTACTGCTCTAACTCGGACCATCACTCTGTCCCCCTACTAGTTCCTGTGACATTATCATTTTCTGAAGAGGACAATAGATGAAAAGGGTGAGCTCAACTAGCACAGTAAAGAATATTATGACTAAGATAATGGAAAATAAATTATCGTTAGTCTTCAACAATTCAGATAAAATATTATTGACAACAAGTTTTAGATCAATATTCGCAGCGGAAATAACCATTCATTAGAAGAGTTAAGTAAAGAATGAAGTCTACTATCTTCTATGATTTAAAAGTCCATCATCAATATTTTATCCCTGTAACATCAACCAATATATATCTCGAATCAAATATTCATCTTTGCACTACAGGCCAAAGATATTCATTTGTATCACCAGTGGTCATGTTCATCTCATCACCTGTCCATCTTTGCACTACGACCAAAGATATTCATCAGATAATCATTCATCTTTGCTCTACAGGCCAAAGATATTCAGTTATATCACCTTTTAGGACTGAGGATGATGAAAAAACATTTTAAAGAACGAATCCAGTGAGATAAAGGACAAAGATTAAGGATTCGTATTTTAGTTTATCCAATTCAAAAATACTTCGTAATAATCAATTGTGGAGCAAAATTTAAAAATAAAGATAAAAACTTGGATCCAATCAAAGATAGGAACCTTAACAAGCAACTTGGACAAATAGAAGAAAAATTAATTTTTTCGTGAATAGTGCCGTATACGTGAATAGTACCATATACATGAATAGTAACCCTGACGAAAAAAGTAAGAATTTCATAATAAAATCCATGATAATATTTTGGTATAATGATATTAAAAAGAATAACATCGTTTACGAAAGAAAATAATATCCCTTACCTCAAAAGAATAGTACTTCTAACTGGAATATCGGATATAAGGCTGAAGAAAACTTGCACTGAATAGCAACACTCAAAGTATCTAAATACTCAAAAAAATACGCTCGATATTATAGAGAGAGAAAATTTTTGAATCTGGTGTGATTTTCAATTCTAACCTAAGCACCCTATTTATAGGAAAATGCCAAGACACCAATATTGACTTTTGCGGCCTGCGGCTTCTTCACATAGGCACACCACAATTGAAATTTGAAATTCAGCATTTACAAACCATAAAAAACAAAAGTGGGGCCCACCCATATAAAAAAATATTTATTTTTCGAAACTTCAATAATTCATAATAAATTACCCGTTTATCAGAAAAGTACGAATCTTATATCATTTTTGTAATAACCCAATATTTTATATAATTAAATAAGGAATTTTGCGTATAATTTTTTTTTATCAAAATAATATATGGGTATATGTGCAAGGAAAAGAATATGTATTTATGTGATACATATATATTTATTTATTGCATGAATAATTTTAAATAAATTTTTCGATAAAAAAATTGTAGATTACTATAAATTATATTCTTATAATAAACTAATTTTGATAGTCAAAATATTTTATTATTTATTTTTCATGAAAATATGATTAATATATTATTTCAATAATATAAAAAGGGATTTTTTTTAGAAATATTATAATAATTATTTTATTATATGAATTAATCAAGATTAATTAAGTTAATTATTCTAACTTAATTAATAATGGGATATATTAGGTAAGGTGTCATTATAGATCAAAACCCTAATTTTAATCTATGCTATGAAATTTTAGAATTTATACAATTACTATATAATTGTATTTAAAATAAAAGTATATTTATGTGAAGAACAATGAAACCAAAGATACCATTGTCTAGATGCTTGTTTCAAGCCATAAATGGAACGTTTGAGCTTGCAAACTTTGCGCTCAAGACATTTTTCAATATAACCTTCTGGTTGTTCCATGTATATCTCTTCGAAAAGTTCTCCATTTAAAAACGCCGTCTTTACGCCCATTTAGTATAGTTCTTGATCTAAATATGCAACCTTAGCTAATAAGAGATGAATCGAGGCAAATCTCACCATTGGTCAGAAAGTTTCCTCATAATCAATCCCTTCTTGCTGAGTGTAACCCTTGGCTACAAGGCGAGTTTTATATATTTTAATGGAACCATCCGACTTGCGTTTAACTTTGAGAACCCATTTGTTCCCAACAACTTTTTGCCCATTCGGAAGATCAACCCAAGTCCTAGACTTGATTAGTTCTCACTGATTCCATTTCCTCATCCATTGCATTTTTCCACTTTTCACTTGATGCAGATGACATAGCTTCTCGATAAGATCGAGATTCATCGTGATCTTGCGTATCAGCCATAAAAGCATTTCCCTCAATCTCAAAGAGACGACGTGGAATATTTTCTCTTTGACTTCTTCGCAATTGAATAATATGTTACTTTTTATTTGACGGAAGAGTACTTGAAAGAATGTCACTCCCACTTTCTATAGTAGCCAAAGGATTGAATTCCTTAGTCTCAACCATCTGATTAGGTGCGTCATTTTCTTCCTCCATCTCATAAAAGTCTTTATCCTTGCTAACATCACTTCTGCTTAGAAATTCCATTTCTAGAAATTATGCATCTCGTGACTCAATTTCAAAAATAGTCCCATCAAGCTGCTCACCTATGAACACGTAGCCTTTAGAGTGTTTAGAGTACCTTGTAAAGATTCACTTCTTACCCCTTGGGCCTAACTTCCCATATTTATGAGAAGTGCTGTGAACATAAGCTGCCGAACCCCATGACAGCAAATTGCCTAAGTCAGGCTTTCTGCCGGTCCATAATTTATATAGGGTGGATTATACTGATTTTTAAGGTACTTGATTAAGTATATATGTCGCAGTTAACAATTCATCTCCCCAAAAAGAGATAGGAAAATTATCTTACACCATCATAGATCTTAGCATATCAAGTAGTGTCCGATTTTTTCTTCCGCCACACCATTTTTTTACGGAGTACTAGGAATTTTCAATTGCCTGATGATTCCTTTTTCCTTACACAGTTCCTTAAACTGATCGAATAGATATTCGCGGCCTCGGTCAGTTTGGAGTGCTTTAACATTTTTCTCCATTTGATTCTTAACCTCAATCAAATAACGTCTAAAGCAATCAATTGCTTCTGACTTATGAGAGATTAAGAACGTGTGTCCGAAGCGCGTGAAATCATCTATCATAGTGAGGAAATAAGAATGAACACGTCTATCCTTCACATTCATTGGGCCACATATATCTTAATGAATAAGCTGCAATAGTGTATTTGCCCTTGTGGCTTTACCTAATAGTTTCCTAGTAGACTTACCTGATAAGCAGTGTTCACAAGTAGGCAAGTTGACCTTAGTAGCAGTGTTCACAAGTGTTCACAAGTGTTCACAAGTGTTCACAAGTGTTCACAAGTAGCAGTGAATTCAAGCATATATAAGTGTTCACAAGTAGCAGTGTTCACAGGTTCTCGAGCTAACCTGGTCATCCTGCCTTGTCTAATGGCATAATCTAGCATGCCAATTAATTGAAATACTATGTTCACTCTCAACAGAAGTAAGATAAGTATATGAATCATTATTATAACTAGAATTAATAATATCCAAAACCATTATACCATTATTTATAAAACCAAAACCACAAACATTTGTCCCATGAGAGATAATAACTTGTTCAACCATAGAAAAACCATGTCTTAAAATAGCAAGAACATAAAATAAATTCTGCCTGACATCCGGCACATAAATTACATCATGCAGAATTAATGCTGAGCATCCTCGCTTCTCTAGTTTGTAAGTGCCAATTCCTAGCATGTCCACACTAGAATCATTCCCCATGTATACTTTTATGCCAACCCGAATGCGGCGATACTCCACGAACCCATCTCGATCTCTGGATATGTGGTTCGTTGCTCCGGAATCTACAATCCACAAATGGAGAGATTGAGCAAGAAAAGTACTAGAGGTAACATTACACATAGTTTGATCAAAACTAGAAAGTACCTTCTTCGGCTCACTACATTCACGAGCGAAGTGCCCCATTTTGCCACAGTTGTAGCAGGTCATCCTAGCTTTGTCCTTCTTGCTAGCTCTTTTTCCTCTTGGCACCTACATTTTCTGGCTTCTTAGGCGCAAGAGCAGGAGTTATAGTAACAGCTTTCTTTCCATTATTTCTTCGCTTGGGTTTCCCTTTGCGAAAACTAGACTCAGCAACATATGCCTTGGATGGCTTAGCAGCTTCTAAGCGCTCAACCTCAAGCTCCAAGTGACGCCGAATATCTTTAATGTTTTTGAAATTCGGGTTATGGGTCATATTCACCCACATATGTTCCCAATTATCTGCGAGTGAGTATACCATAACTGATATCTGTTGCTCATTTGATAAGTCACTGCCTTCAGCCTTTGACTCTCTAATCATGTTTGACATTATTCGAAGGTGTTTCTTTATTGAATGAACCTCCTTCTTACAACCGTCAAACCTGATAATTAAGCCGCGTAACCTAGTTAGTGAGGTGCCTCTGAATTTTTTTGAGAGCTTCCCACATCTCATAAACAATCGAGAATTCTTCGTATTCAAACAAGAACTCATTGTTCATGCTGCTTAAGAGAGTAATGCGAGCAATTCTATCTTTCTTGCGCCAATTTTTAAAGACAACTAGCTTTTCAACATTTTCAGCATTCTCACCAGTCGATTTAGATTCTTTAGTAATTAGAGTATCTTCTTTCTAACTCCTCAAGTACCATGCGGACCTTACGATGCCATACATCATAATTATTCCCATCGAACTTGTTACCCTTATTAAGATCAACAATAATTTGTTTTGAAGCCATCTAAACAATTGAGAGAACGTTATTAGACAATTAAGAGTTCACCATATTAATAACTTTATCTTTGCCATATAACATAAACTTACTAAAATAATCAAGTATAAACACAAAAAGAAAACTTTGCTAAGCTTGGGAATCACAGTTTGTGTGTATATTCAATTATTTAATTACTATTTATTTAGTGCAAAGAGAATGCATATAATTTAAAAACTTCTTAAATTCCTCCCACTGAATTCAAGCATATATAAGTGTTCATAGCATTCTAAAGAATCCTTTATATGCATACTAAAGAATTGATAAAACCTATTGCATATTAAATATTTGAAAGGATTAAATAAAACATGATATTATACCACATAATATACAATAATATGCCAAACACCTTATATTGCTCCTAGAAAATTTTAAACATATCATTTATTCATAAATAACATTCTAATATTTTTCTAAATTTTCTTAACAGTATACAATTTATAAAAAATAAATTTTGATTTCACAATTATTCAATTTATTCCAAATAATATGCAACACCATGTCAAACACATAGTATAACTACTAAAATTTTTTATACAGTCTAATAACAGGTTATTAACATTTTGAAAATTTTCTAGAATTTTATGAATCATATACAGTTTATAATAATAAATTAACCATGCATAATTTGACAAGAAAAATAGTTTAGGCCACTAAAAATAATCATTTTTTAACACCCTTGGTGGATAAATGAAAAAATAGGTTTCTGGTATCTTTGAAATTTTTTTGTACAAAAACCAACTTTCCAATATTTTTAAAACAATTTTTAACCACTGTTTGAATTTCTGAAAATTTCAGGTATATCCAAAAATAAATTTTAATATACCATAAATCCAGAAATAATAATAAAAATTACTGTAAAAATTTTATCGCCGGGAAAAATCGGGAAGGAGGCACGTGGGCAGCACGCGCCACTCCTACGCGTGGGCTTCGCCTGCCAGGCGGGCGCATGACGTGGGACCTTCAACTAGGTTGCTAACGTGGCAACTGTGCTGACATGGCAGCCTGTGATTGGTTGGTTAACAGACACATGTCAAGACACTGACCAATCAGGATTCACCACGTGGCGCTGACGTGGCAACCACTGACTGGGCTACGTGGCTGACGCTGGGCAGTCCGTTGATCGTTGATTGTGATATGTGGCACCACGGGATTAGGCCACGTGGCAGCTGATGTGTCACCTTATGACTTTGTCAGCTACCACGTGGCAGCTGACGTGTCACCTTATGACTTTGTCAGCTGCCACATCAGCTGCCACATGTCTCTTATGTGGCTTGGTCAACTGACATGTGTCAAGACACTGAGCCACTTAGGAGACGCCACGTGGTGCTGACGTGTCTACCACGTCATCATCTTCAACCTCTAGCTAAGGTTTTTAGGTGAAAAATTATAGTTTGATACTCTTTTTTAAAAACGGCCATAACTTATTTGTTTTAAGTCCAAAAAATGCAAATAGTATATCCACAGAATAGTATTGAAAAAATCTACGCAACCATGAGATCAAAAATATGATATGAACTTCGAGGAAAAACAGTTTTGGATTTTAAAAAACTTTTACAAGCAACTAGGGTTTGAAATATCTTTTGAAACACAAAACCATTTAGCACGAAATTTTGCAAGCTATATAATCATCATATAAGCTAGAACATACAGATATTTCATGCTCAAATAATATCTCTAATATGTTCTACCATTATCATGTTATTTAAGCTTCTTTTTTATAGCAAAAACATAAAAACACATACATAACATCATGGACATTATATATAGCACGAATTCTAGCACAAGATAGCTCTGATATCAATGTAATAATATAGAGCATACTTGCAGTGGATATGAACCAGAAAAATTTATATTTTCCAGTTAACTCTTGAAGCGTATGCCACAAACACGAACGACTAGAATCACGAAATCAACGAACAATGTTCTCAGCGATAATTTGGACTCCGTTATTACGAGTACCAACTATATACTCCATAGTCCGAGTAGTTATAAAGCTTTCAAGCTTTCCAAATGGCTTATATGATATCATGCTAATTTTCTCTTGTGTGTTATGTGTTGTACCAAAAAAAGATTAGTACTCTCCTTTTATATATCAAATAGATGAAGAGAGTAAGTTACATATATTAAACATAAGTTAATATATATAATTCCCATGAATTAATATATGTAACTCCTATGATTTAATACATGTAACTCCCAATAATAAATAGATAGCTATTACTCACATGGTTATTGTATCTAGACAATGAACCATGTGGTTATATCCATCGGGTCGAATAAATATAATATGATAATGTGAAAAGCTGCATAAAGAAACATTTAATGAATCCTACTAATAAAGAGCAAGCCCACCACTTAAATAAGACAACTATTGAGTAGGAGAGGACTTGGTTCTTCCTTAGAATATACAGATGTAGATGTTGGGATGAAAAAATTATTCATGCCTTACTTTCCTTCTTTGCAGTAGTTTCGTCTTGGTTTGCATCTCTTTTTGGCTTTAGATGTAATTCTATAGCCTATAGCTCTTTTGCAGATTTGTTCCTTTCTTGTGCTCATCTTTTAGACAAGAATAATCTAAGTATGGTAACATTAATGATGACATGACAAATTTAGAATCACGGCAATGGCTTGGCTTTTGATGAAACATAGAACTTTCTCGAGGTCTTCTAGTGGAGTTGAGTACAAATCCTTAGCGGATGGTGTTGCATAATTAACCTGGTTATTTATGTAAGAAATTGGTTTAGCAATTAACGACGTTCGTCCTCTACTATGATGTGATAATGTATGAGATCTTTATTTGATTGCCAATCCACTTTTGAGTGTGCGAACTGAAGATATGCTGTTGAGATAATTTTTCATTTTGTTAGAGAACTAGTCGCTCACAAAATTCCACAAGTAGTAAACATGTTAGAGATAAATTTTCATTTTGTTGTGCATCTCTAACATCATAAAAATCACATGTTGAAAAAAGAGTACAAGAGACAATTTTCTAGGATTGTTTAATTAGTAACTAAACGAGTAAATAGTGCTATAAATGATAGAAGGATCTTCCTCTTTCCATAATGATGGAGCGTATATATATATATATATATATATATATATATATATATATATATATATATATATATATGATGCTTAAATCAACAATAATCAAATTAGGATTTCGATCAAATCACAAACTTTGAGTTTGACCTCTACGTAAACACATTGATCTTCCCAGATTACTTGCAAAAGGTCCAACCGGAGTTAGGGGGCTCCGGGAGGATTCTTCGTTGCTTAAGTCAAAACGATGATATAAAGTGAGAGAATTATTATGGGGGTCAAAATTGTGTACCTTGATTATGCTGGAGCATCTATTATTTATAGCATATGAGAGTCAACTCCTTCAAGAGTTAAAAATTAGAATCCATCATAGATTTAGAGACCTTTGATGAGTGAGTTTTATACCTAAGAATCAGATCTTATTAGACTTGGATTATTTTCAAATCTTTCTTGTTTTGTGTGCATTTCATACATTTTATATTTTCTTGTAGGCTATGACACGTCATTGGCATGGGGAAGTAAGGAAAAGCAATCTGGACATCTTTTGGAGTACAATATGCAAGCAAATGCAAGAAGGGAAGTTTGAAGGGTTTTCAATGCCAAGTTATATGCATGTTCTTGGCTTGGAACTTGAATTTTATAGTAGATCTACTTATTATCTTTCCGGAACATCTTGAATCGTCCCAATTGGAGTTCATATGAAAAAGTTATGATATTTTTACCATCGGGCGTTGAACCTCAAAGTTTGGAGTTGTCATTTACATAGTAGCCACTTGAGGGCCAATTTAGACCTTGATCCAACAAGTATCTCTTAATTCATAAAAATTGAAAGTTATAGATCTCGTCGAGAACTTCGATTTGATAGGTGGAAGGCCCCGTAACTCCTCACGGATTAAACGTTATGGCTATTTTACCAACAGACGCCGAAGTAGAAAATTACAGAGAATTAATTGGCACAACAGCGCTATAAGACCAAGGATTAAGCGCGAAAGGGACGTAAACTGGAGCTGCAGTGCTCTAGACGCGGCCATACCAAGTTTTGATGCGTTTTTACATGTTTTTGATCCCAAATTGGATTGTTTTTCCTTCTAAGCTTAGAGATTGGGCTTGTAACCTATAAATACATGATGTGAGACATATAATAAGGGGATATTGGATACTTTTTGCTAAACCTGGAATTGAAGAAGGATTAGAGGCTTGAAGCAAGAGATTATCACGAAGGAAGATCAAGATAGAAGGCTAAGGAAGATATCAAGGATTACTTCAAAAGAGTTTTTCCTTTCTTCTTTTATCTTTTATTTTGTAATTCTTGGATGATTGTTTACTTGTGGATTAAGATTTTTAATTCAGTCATGAACTAAACTCTATTTAAGATTGCAATGGAACTTGATGAGTAGCTTTAATTGACTTACTTATTGTTGATTATTATTAACTATTTGGGATCGTCTATTATATCTTGCGTTCAATTGATTAATTGTCTAATCAGCAATTAGCGTTGTAATCTATATGAAATTAGAAGATGGATTATATGTTTAGACCTGGTTATAATAGCATAAGATTATAATTTTTGTATGAGATATAATTTGTAATTTGTGTATAATATAGAAATATACCTATATGACTTATGTGATCGAATAGAGAACTTATGCGTGAAATTCTTGTCAATTCCAATTCACATAGGAATATAGTGGGTTAATTAATTAGAGTGATTTTTCTAATTCTAATTTATTAGATTTAGGAAGAGTTGTTTATAAATCACCGGAAGGTGTTTATAAATCGTAATGAGTTCTTGGTTAACAATCCTTATTAATTGATATAATTCAACAGAAAGTATTGACATTAAAGTGATCATCAAGGGAAATTGTAATCATAAGCGTTTTTATCTGAATTCAGTTCTTGGTAGTTAGTGATTAATTAGTTTAGTACTTTATTTTCAAAGTTCACCAACTTTTAGTGAATTGTTTAAATAAAATTAATTTGATTATGAGTTAGTACTTGGTAATTATAATTAAATAATTCTTTGTGGGAACAATACTCTCTTATCATTATATTAATTGTGGACTGCGTATACTTGCTTATTTTGCTAGTATATATTTAGGCAAACAACCTTCTAGCTAGGTTGCCAATCCTTAGTTTGTTAAACATTATGAGAATTCTATCATTTATTGGATTGAATATTCATCTAGAACACTCAATAAGCTAAATTATTATATTACCCTTTATTAATAGGTTTCTAGAAATAACACATGACAATTCGTCATTGGTGGGTTATTTTTATCCACATCACTTGCTCCTTACTCCTTTAAAAATATATTTTTTGAGAGAGTAAATAATAATTGATTATTAAATAATTAAACCCCTCATTTTTTTAGTGGGGCTCTTTATTTCTTCACCCTTGGCGTTGTGCACTCTAAATGTTAAAAGGGAACTCCTTGGCGCTAAACTCTTTGGCACTATGGGAGTTCTCTTTGGCGCTATGGAAGTTTTTCCATTGGCGTTACACTCCTTGGTGCTATGGGAGTTTTCCTTGGCGCTATATTCCTTGGCGTTTATGGGATTCAATCATTGGGGCTAAACTCTTTGGCGCTATGAGATTCAATCTTTGGCACTATGGGGGAGGGTTAAAACGTCAAGTAATATGATCCTTGGCATTTTAACCTCCTTGGCGCTATGGGAGCTTTAGCTCTATGAGAGTTCTTCTTAGCGCTCTTTAGTTATTGAATAACACAAAAAACAACACCCTTGGCGTCTTACATTGCTTGGCACTTAAGGACTTCAATCCTTGGAGCTATGAGATTCAATCCCTGGCGCTATTAGGGATTCAATCATTGGCGTTCTCAGATTCAATCCTTGGCCCTATATAGGATCTTAATCTTTGGCACTGTAGTGGAGGGTTAAAACCTCAAGGAATATGATCCTTAGTGTTTTACCCTCTTTACTGCTATGAGAGCTTTGACTCCTTGGTGCTATTGGGAGGATTAAAAGGTGAAAAGGTATTCTTATTGGCGCTTTATTCTCTTTGACGCATTTTTTGGAACTTGATTCTTTGGCCCTATTTAGGGAGCTTTAGCTTCTTTGTGCTTTTAAGATGACAAACAACACCATCGAGTATATATATGGGTGGCACTTTACTCTTACTCTCTTTAGCACTTTCATGAGAAATAATCTTCACAACACTGTTGGGTGGAACAACCTCCATGGCACTAATTTTAAGTGGGTACACCCATGATGCTTACTTGGCCTTCACGGCTTTTAATCTTGTCCCCAAGATTTTAGTTCTTGGCATCCTAGTCTTTAAGTGGGTACACCCATGGTGCTTATTTGGACTTCATTTTTAGGCCTCATGGCCTTTGGTTCTAATTTTTGGCCTCCAAGGCTTTAATTCATGAACCTCCATGGGTACGTAGTTAACTTCTGTTGGTGTGAGGCACCTTAGGTACGGGTATGTGAAGGATCTTCTGTACAATGCTCCAATAATGAGAGCATACTTTACAACTCTAACTCTATGCCTAACTCCTTGCTTAATCTTAGTCTTGGGAAAACAACCTTTACTCTAAGTAGATCCTTATAGGATCCATTATGGTCGGGCTAATGCTTATGCCTTAATTGTTGGCCTTGTAAGTTGTATCAAATTCTCCTAATTCTATGAATCAGTTAATCATTCGACCACTTGACTTAGGACTATGCATTAATATTCTAAGTGATTAGTTTGTCAAGACTACTATGGCATACAACTGAAAATATAGTCTTAACTTTCTAGCAACAACAATTAAATGAAAAAATAAACTTTTTAACTTTTTTTTTGTACTTCGAATTAGTTCCTTGGAGTACCTTGTTAGTGTAGTAAACAACTTGTTATTGAGTGAGACTTGGCCAATGAAGAGGCTGAGAAAGTCCATGCTGAGTCCAAATTAGTGAGGATAATGTTATTTGATGCTAAAAAAAATCACTGATGAGGCCGTAGAGGCTTGGAAGAAGACCTTAGCTTGGATAGGGGTTGCTGAAGACTACATAGCTGAAAATGTGGATTCGTTCTATCTTAGAGGGTGGCATAAATGCTTTGAGCAAATTATGAGTTTATATCCTTTCATTGACATCATGGAGCCGGTGGAGCGGGCTAGGCTAATATGTAGGAGGAAGAAGACTGATTCTCTTGGGTCCAACTTAAGGATTTCGATGAGGATGATTCAGCCTTTGATTTTGGTTCTGACCATGAGGATGATGGTGGTGATGAGACTGTTGGTGACAGGGCTCTCTTTCCTCTGAATGAACTTATAACGAGTAGTTATGCCGTTCTTAACATTGAGGGGGCCAAGGATACTGATAAACTTCCTCATCTTCTTGCTTAGTTTTATAGAACTTTTCCCAAATATTGGAGTTTTCTTGTACATAGATCATATTTCTTGTGTTTGGAAAACTCCTATTAGGTTTACTTCAGCATTTTCTATACTTAGTTTTATAATCTATGAATGACTATCTTCTTTTAATCACACTTGATCTTATGGATGCTTTATTAGCTTTATGGGAAACATCATTTTCGTTGAATGGTTTGCCAAACTATTGGGAGAAACAATCTCTGACTTAACAAACTAGAGTGGGAAAAACCTTTCCTTTTATTACTAAATAAATAGAGGCCTTAAAGGCTTAAATACCTTGAATTGGCTATTGGGGCTATGACTATAACATGTCTTATTTCTTTATTACTTGAGTTCCTAAGCTACTGAATGTAAAGACATAACTTGGGTAAAGTAAATCTAACCTCTACTGATAGTATACCCTTAGATTTATCACGTGCCAAGAGCATGACACTAAACTTCGAACTAGAGCTTTACAGGTTATATTACCTTCTTAATTTTGCTAGGTTCTTTCCCACCAGTCGCTAGCTTAACCATGGTTGAATGTCTATATTATTGTTAATAAAACCTTTTGTAATTAAGAGTGGTGTGATGTAATATGTCATGAGTGGTGTGATGTAATATGTCATGTGATACATAGGGGTTAATGAAGGGACTCGAATGACTTTAAACTTCACAATATTTTATTTGTAATTTTCTTAAAGATATATATAGTGTAGTTTTTTAATTTTTTAATGTAATCATACTATATATAAAAGTAAAACACACTTAATCTTAATTACTTAATTTTTTCCTCCAAAACACAAAATAATTACCTCCAAAACAAAACACTTTCCCCCCTAAAAATCAGATTATACTTTACACGTTTTTAACAAAAAAAACTCTTCATTATCTCACTCCATTTCTTTAATGCTATTTATCACTATCAATAATTAATAATTATTTCCTTCAAAACAAAACACTTTTCCCCCAAAAAATCAAATTTTACTTTTACACGTTTTAAAAAAAACTCTTCATTATCTCACTCTCCTTATTTAATTCTATTTATCATCATCAATAATCAATAATCATTTCCTCCAAAACAAAACAATTTCCCCCCTAAAAATCAGATTATACTTTTACACGTTTTTAACAAAAAAACACATCTCATTATCTCATTCCATTTCTTTAATGCTATTTATCACCATCAATAATCAATAATCAACTCAAATTCCGATAATATTCTCTTTTTTCGATGGATTCAACTCAAAGGGAAATTTTGTTAAATAATTTTGTGTATTTTGAATCAACCTATAGATGAAAGGGTATATTCTATTCATCTTCTTTCTATAATTCGGAGGAGTTTTTGAAAATCCCTCGGCATTTGTTTACAATCTATGTATATATATGAATATATATTGGATCCAGTCTGAATACCATCTTATATTTTCTTCTTCTTCTATTGCCATTTTTTTTAAAAATCACAGTGTCTTTTACTGTCATTGGCTCGAAGAGTGGACTTCATTTCTTCTATAACTTCAGACAAACATGATTTGAGGTTGAAAATTTGAATAATCCACCTGTGGACCATCCCAAAATTTGTGAATCCTGAACATATCAATACGATTGAGATGATATTACTCGATGAAAAGGTATCATTCTTTATAATCTTTCATATACGAAGTGTAACTCTAAAATTAGTCCCCTTTATTTGTTAAAATAATCTTATTTAGTTAATCATTTTTGTTCCTCTCTTCATAACAGTGTGATAGAATTCATGCTTCAGTCAAGAGTTCTTTACTAAGAAGGTGGACATTACTTTAAATCCATAATAAAGAAATATCTTAAATATACTTTAAATAAAAGTCAATAGTATATTTTAGAACGAATGAATTAATTTAATGATTTGGTCCTTATTAAAAAGGTGGACATTACAAAAAAAGAGAAGTTTTGGATATCTAATAACATATAACAAAATGAGGAGCCAATGTGTCCAATGGTTCACAGAGGCACAATATCATTTTTTTAGTATTGATGTTTATGTTATGTGTCAGGCTTATTCTATGGTCCTTATGCACTTTATAACCTACAGGTATATCTTTCCCTTCATTAGTTGTTTTTGCTAGCAAAGCATTTTACCAGGTGATATTATTTCAAATAAACATAAAACAAATGTATTCCTTCTAGTTAATGAGGAAATGAAAGTTTGCTCTCCTTGTGGCTTGCTATGTTTAAAATAGATGGTGTTTTCTGAAAAGATTATGAGATGCAAAAAAACTATTTGTTTAAGATTTCATTTATTTTTTATGAGTTAAAAGATTGTACTTTTCATCTTTCATGACGAAGAGTCTTCTCATATTAGATGTTAAGTTGTTGTATGTTGTATATTTTTATTTATTCATATTCTATTTCAAGAATCATATTGTGATTTATGTGATAATCTTAATTTATGCATCATATATTATAAAATTCAAATTCTTATGAATTGTATTTTAGTGATCTATAGATCACGAAATTTAATGAAAGTGAAGTGACGATTAACCATGTTTTGAAAATGTGCAATGGAATGGATGAGATATGGTTTGTATTATAATCACTTATCATTTCTCTATCTTCCTACCCACTAGATCATTTGGAAAGTCCAATTCTTTTATTGAGTTTTTTATTTGATATAGTTATTACATATTTAAGCATGAAAACATGTATAATATACACTGAACATATACTTTTTATTGTCCTCGTCCTTTTTCGGGTACATTGAAAACTCTGTTGTGCTTTATTTATTTATTTTTGGTTTAGAGGCTATTGGATAATGGTTGAAGCAACTACTATTCCGAGTTATACTAGGTAGTAATAATTTATTGTACTCAAGTTTAATTTGAAATGCTTCAATGTTTTATTTATTTTTTTCTGTCACATTTGATTTGAACTGATTAATTATGAATATTAGTACTTTGGTAGGTATTGGAATGGATGAGATGTGGTTTGTATTCGAATCCCTTAATCTTTTTCCATATTTTTACACAACTGATCAACTGAAAAGTCCAATTCTTTTATTGAGTTTTTTATTTTATAGAGTTGTTACATATTTAAGCATGAAAACATATATAATATACATTGAACATATATCCTTTTATTATCCTTGCCCTTTTACTGGTACACTAAAACTCTGTTGTGCTTTCTTTGTTTTATGTTTCGTTTGGATGCTATTGGATAATGGTTGAAGCAACTACTATTTTAAGTATGACTAGGTAGTAATAATTTATTGTATCTAAGTTTGATTTGAAATACTTGAATGTCTCATTTAATTTTTTAACAATATCAATACTTTGATAGGTATTAGAATGGACGAGATGTTTATATAAGTACTTTGATAGTATATATAAGTTTAATTAGATTTGGTTTGGTTCATAATGATTAATGAATATTTGGTTTTGTTCAACTATGATTCACCATGATATTGATAATATATTGCTTTAGAAACCTTGAGTATTGTGTAAATCAGTCAATTTCAATTTTAAATAGTTAACCAGTAAAATTAGCATCTAGGAACTAATAAGATTGTGGGTTGACAGGTTCCGCAGTGGCTGATCTATGACTTCCCACCTGCTGTGAAAGCCAAAGTAAATCGTCTCTAGGGAGGTGACAGGCATAGAAGTGGTGAGTTCCATTATACTGTATCTTTCTAATGGAAGCCCACTGTCTGCTAAAAACTATTTATGTTTTAATTTACATCTAGGTGTTATTTAGTATTTCTTCTAGCATTAGGAGTAGAAAGGGAAATCTGAACATCGACTACTGGAAATTAACTATGTTAAAAGGTGCCATTATCCAGTGCGGTTTCGTTTTCGTATGATGCTGAGAAATAATATGTTTGTTTTTACTATAATAATCCCACCTCTCAATGGAAGCAGGACCACTATAGACAATGGACTTTTAAATTATTCTATTTTCGAATGATTGTCCTTCACCTTTCTTGCCTCCTTCAGCAAAAAGTTGCCTATATTTCTTAAGTGGTTAAGTCTCACATATTTAGTGCTTGGAAGTGTCTCCAGCTTGCGAGTTATTGGTACTTTTGCCCAACTCATTGATAGGAAATATTACTGTTTGTTACTTACTAAAATTATACTACGATTTTAAACATCTCTATTATCAACATGTTACATATATCTACCTAAAAAGCATATCATTGTGGAAATATAGACATGAAGTTGTAAAATATCATATGCATTGGTTTGAACAGTTTGTTGTTAAGACGGGTAGGCACTTGGAGGTCTAAAATGCACGGAAAGAACATATTTAGAACTTTTGTGCTCTTTACTGTTTTGATGATAAATATTTGGAACATTGACTATGTACCTTATAAGATTCACAAAAGATGAAAGCGAGATCAACTTATCAAGAGGGGAAGCAGACCCAGAATTCTCAGAGTGGAAATGGGCAACCCTTGAAGACGTAATTGAGCAGGTATGCTGAATTGTTGCGGCCTGAATAAATCTATAGTAATCATTTTTGATTAAGTTTAGAAATGCTTATTTGGACATGGGGTATGACTGATACAGGCAGTCGACTACAAGAGGCCAACATACGAGGAAGTTATGAAAACCTTCAGGTCTTACTTGAGTGAAAGTGGAACACCTGCTAAATGTCGTTCAACAAAATGGTGAATCGTTATGTCTGATTCTGCAGCTGTACCTGTGTTTCTGATATAAACTAAAGTAGTAATATGTTTCCTTTAATGATATTGGATAATTTTTATATTACTTGATCCATGTTTAGATGGTACGTAAAATCTTAAAACTTGAAATAAAATGACTAATGTATTTTAATTTGATACTCTAAAAGATTTTTATATTCAATTATTTTACCTATCTTATTAGTCAAGTAAAATTGTTTAATTTTAATTCCCGTGCATCGCACGGGTTCAATTATTAGTTGTGAATAATATTAATTATTCCAGTAGAATTATCTTCATAACTTTCCTTGCGGAATAAGAGTTATTGGGGGATGTTCGTAGCAAATACATCTAGGTTTTTTCATTTAACCTAAGGCGACAAGACTAATAGGGGCTTCTTGTTGGTAATTCATTGCGTATATATATGTAGACCTGGCAAACGGGCCGGGCCAAAATGGCCCTGGTTTTGGTGGGCTGAAATTAAGCAGCCCGTGGCCCGGGTTTGGCCTGCGGGCTTTTTTTTTTTGGACAATCTATAAATCACAAATTCACAATACTATTTATATTTAACAATCATTCTCTCCAGTCTCCACTTTATTTCTAGGGAAAGTTCAGAAGAATGAACATTACTAACATAGTAACATACAATTTAAAGCTGCTGTAAAGCTCAAGAAGGAAATGACTAATGAGTAACATTACTAACATACAAAGCTGCTGCTGCTGAAAGTTTTGTCTCACAAATATATTGCTCAAAACTCAAAAGCAGTAAATATGTCATTTGTTAATTGGAAGCTGAGTACAAACCATAATCCATAATTAAATTTAAGGCAGACACCCTAGAGGCTAGAGTAGTCCAAGTCCATAACAAGTAGGATTGCATGGATAAGGGCAATCAGTTTGCTTCACTACTTTGTTGTCGAAGTACCAATCACCTACAGATTCCGGCTTTCCGTAAGAGACTGTTCAAGAAGCAGCAAGACACTCACGACCTTAGCTTGACATCCTATGCAGAAAGATTCAATCAAGGAAAAACTTCTTTACATAATTACAACCTTGAAGGAATATACAATCAAAAGATACATTAACCACCTTAAAGGAATATATAAGCAATGTAGGGTACACAATTATGAGATATAAGAAGCATGATGATTAAACTCATATCATAATAATAACTCAAAATCAATGAAATCATTTTTCGAAGAAGAGCATATCCTGAAAAGTGGAAACTAATACATTTATCCAGATGTTTATATCCTGAAAAGTGAAAATTTTTACTTATGCTCATGATGATGATGATACTAATTTGATTAATAGGTGGGTAAAATTCCTAAAACTTTCTCATCAACAGCTGAGTACAGGAAGTCAATTGTCAATCCTCTTATTGAGGAGACGCATGCTGATTTGCTCAACATGACAATGTTGTCTCATCCATCTACAAGTCAAATATTGGATGTAAAAGTTAAGCCCCCAAAAGATTCGTGCAGCTACCATATTTCATTCAAGAGAACTGGGATGGTGAAGCAAACAATCCTCAGGTGGGAGATCTCATTGCCTTGACAGATGTAAGGCCTAAATGTACAGCTGATCTTAACAGGCCTAAATGGCCCTATCATATTGCTCTAGTTCAAGGGTTGAAGAACAAAAATACCTATAAACTCCCAATCTTATCATTAAAGCCATCATATTTGATAAAAAAGATAAGGACAGAGGGAGACTTTTCGCTGTTTACCTAACAAACTTGACAACAAATATTCGTATATGGAATTCATTGCACTTTGGAGGGGGAAACATGAACATTATTCAAAAAGTTCTGCAAATCGATTCTGCTATAAGATTTGCATTTCTTTTCTTACTTAATAAACAATTTTCTTGATGTTTAGTATGACTAACATTCTTCTTTACTATATTCAGGCTGGCGAAAGATGTACACTTTGCCCCTTTGAGGAAATTAACAGTTCGAACCATCAAAACATGGAGAAGCCATTCGTTCCTTTAAGCTAGATTATTCACAAGAAGCTGCTATTTTAAGTTGTATTGCTGCAAGAGAATGTCATCATAAACCCTTCTATCAAATTGCTATGGGGTCCTCTGACCTGTGCCCCAACTAATATTGCAGTTATAGGAGTTGCACGACGGCTTATTGTTTCACTTTTGGAAATATAAATGACTCTGATCTATCCAAAAGCTTCAAAAATATTTATATAATAACATCCACAATGTGTTCAGTGATAGTCCATAAATGACCCTTTTCTTAGTACTTGAAAAATCACACAAAAATTAAAGAAATAGTCCATTACTAGTGAGTAATGTCTAGTCACTCCTTGTAATTTCGCCTATGTTAGAACCCTTGACTCTTGATTTGCAACTAGCGGTATCAAAAGTTAGTCGTCCGTTGGCCCATCATCTATATTAAAAATGCCAATTTAAAATATCAATACCTAAAATTAAACTAAAAACTACAATTAAAGTAAAAATATTTACAACTAGAACAAACCTTGTATTTCATATCCACAAATCCAATTACGTCCACAAATTAATGCTTGTGCATTATCCGGTAGAAGCGAACTACAATATTTTGTGAGAACTTTTGCTCCAATGCTAAAGGCCGACTCCGAAGCAACCGTTGTAATTGGAATTGATAAGATATCATATGCCATATTCGCTAGTATTGGATATCTATAATAACGTAATATTTGAAAGTACTAAATAGTCATTAGTCATGTATAAAATAAAGGTATAAAACTAGAATAAAAAATAAGAATTGGTTACCTCTCAGAAAGTTTTTTCCACTCTTCTAGAATATTAAAAGACTATTTGTTAGTGACCATTTTCTCCTCTAAGTATTGTTCCAATTCCATTCTTGTTGACGTAGTACCTTGCACTTCTCTCACAAACTCCTATTTAAAATTTTAAACATCAAAAGTTCATCAACATAAATATGCAAAAAATTAAAAAATTTATAATACATGAAAACTTTACTTACATCAAACTCATCATCACTATGTTCCCTTGTGTTAGTGATGGCAATAGTTGAAGTCCCTACACCATCTTGAGGTTGTTGTGAACCATCTTTTGACAACTTCGTTACATATTCCATGAACAAAGATTTCATAGCATCCACAATTTTATCCACTTTTCTATTTATAACATTCTCATCCGTCTCAATTTTTTTCAATTTAAATTTGACAAATTGCACCTTATACCTTGGGTCAAGAATACTAGCTATGGACAAGATAACAACATAGTCGTTCCAATATTTTTCAAACTTTGGCAACATCTCATTTGCAATGTTTCTAATTAATTACGTCAATCTCACAAGACTTGTTCAACATCAAAAGTTCTTTGATCCTCTACACATGTAAGAAATACAAATTTGCTGTTGGATAACCCGTACTCGAAAAAGTTCTGTAATTTTCGCAAAAGGTTTCAAAAAGGTAGTAATAGCTTGTGTTATTTCCCACTCAGCATTTGATGGACAAGTTGTGTAAGCTGATTCAACCATGGCATATTGAAAGAATACATCTTTAAATTTTAGAACACTATCAAGCATCTCCCATGTAGAATTTCATCTAGTTACACAATCCAAACGCAGACCCGATTCTACTGACACATGCAATTGTTCACAACATGCAAAAAACTTTAATAATCTACTTTCAGACCCCTTAATATATTTGACACACTCTCTAATCTTGCGTAAAGGTTCAGCTGCAATTTTCAAACCATCTTGAACAATGAGATTTAATATATGAGCAGAACACCGAACATGGAAAAAAGTACCATTGCAAAGTAATTTTCCTCTCAAATGAGCCTTCAAGAAATTTTACATGTTGTAGTTGTTTGTAGCATTATCTAAAGTGAGAGAAAAGATCTTCTTTTCAATTCCCCAATCCTTCAAAAACTCAAAGATTTTTTCTGACAAAACAGTACCAGTATGTGGTGGGGGGAAATGACAGAAATTTATAATCCTACTGCGCAAAACATAATCATGATCAATAAAGTGAGTGATTAAACAAATATAACCCTCACTAGTACCGGACGACCACAAATCAGAAGTGAGACAAATTCTACCACGAATGTTCTCAAATGCACGTTTCAATTTCTCTTTCTTAAGCTTATAAATTTTAATGCAATCCGCTTTGGCAGTGTTTCTAGTATAGGATTTCGCATCCGGATTCAAGTAGTTAAGCACTCTTCGTAATCCTTCATGTTCAACAATCAAGAATGGATAGTTATGCTTCATGATTGCTTTGGCCATTCTATCCCTATAAATGAGTTGACTAAATTTTCTATGACACATTTTTCCTTCATGATCTAGATGCATTTGAGTCACATTTTGGTTAATTAAACCGGGACATACCTTTTCATGTGTGTTCAAATTTCTAGTTCCATGAGAACTACCACCATCTCCAATAACATAACTTTTTGGGCATGTTTAACAAAATGCTCTCAACTTTTTGGTTATTGGATCTATCTTTTTTTCATAGTGCTCCCAAATTGAACTTTCTTCCCTTTTCACACGTTTTGACTTTGAACTGTCAATTGGTTGTGTCAAAGTATCCGAGCTTTGAACATCCCCATCAATCAAATCAATTGTTACACGATCCGTAACAACTTTGCATAAAAATGGAAGAAATAAAATTAGCACATTCAATCTAGGCTCATTATGGCCCTTAATATTAACATAATATTGAAATAATCTCCTAATTACAGATTACAGACCCAAATATTAAAGATACTCTGACATGAAAACCAAGCCCTAAAACTGCTTATCTTCAAAAATCCAATAAAAACCCAATAGGTACTGAATATTGATCTTAGCCATCTCAGCTAATTTCTCCATTAAAATATTATTATTCTCCTAATTTATCAACAAAACCAAACATCCTTGAATAAAATAAAAATAACAGTGAAGGTCTGTCTCTCTTTCCTATCTAAAAATAAATTCTAACTACTAGTCAGTTAAGCACACAAGCAGGAGCTTGAAAATCTGTAAGGGTTACAAAGACAAAAGAGTCAGGTGCAACACTGATAGGTTTAGCTTACTTTCATTTTTATAAAAGAAGAAAAAGAAAATGTGAAAACACAATTATTGATCCCCCAAGAACTTCTTAATTAACATGGAGTGAGTACCTTTTAGAGAATGATCAAAATCCCTAAATTTATAATTTAATGTTAGATTCATAAAATATCAACCCCTAAATAAATTTACAGGTTGTATCTGAGATCACCTCAAGGGCTAGATCCCGATCCCAAACTGGTCAAACACAAAATTAAGCAAAAGCTTCAGAGGATAAGACAAGTAAATAACAAAACTAATTAACAGCATTTTTACAGGTTATTGGGTACACCTCAAACACAATTTACACAAACAAATACACAAAAAACTACAAATGGGTAGTTAGGTACAAATAAACAAAAGAACAGATCGAAATATATGAAGAACTTACCATGAAAACCAAGCCCTAAAACTGCTTATCTTCAAAAACCCAATAAAAACCCAATAGGTACTGAATATTGCTGGAAGAAATCGAATAAAGGTTAAGGTTTTGAGAGAGAGTGACAGAGTGTAGTATAAGGAGATTTAGGTTTTAGCAAGGCTGGAAGTGTAACTCACTTTTTAAAACAATAAGTCACGGGCGGGCCGGATCACCCGGGAGAAGGGCCACCCCGGCCCGGGCCAAAAACGGGCCTGGCCAAAATGGCCTAGCTTTTCGTGGGCTGCAATAGTAAAGCCCATATTTTCGCGATCGGGCAGGGCTGGCCCGCGGGCCTCTTTTTCCAGGTCTATATATATGTTAATACCACCAAAGCGAAAACTAATTAATCGATCACTTGCCTCCTTTGCCTATTACCTGCAAGGGTAAATGGGTTGTCAATTATTCTAATCAAATATGATAATATTCAAACAATCCTACCTTGATGAAGATAACCTAACAATTATCTTAGCGATATCATCATTGAATCCTGTTTCAATTATCAATCTTCTATTCACCCATCGGATTCCATACTATTCGTTCTGCCCACAACCTTTTTCTTCTTCTCGCTAACTCTGTCGACCTGGCTGTTATTAAATAGTGCGTTAAATCTCTCAAATTAATCACGAAAAGGCTGGTGATCTCCTCGCTTGCAAAAGGTCCACCAGAGTTGGGGGCTCTAGGAGGACTCTCCGATGCTTCAGTCAGAACGCTAATATAAAGAGAGAATTATTATGGAGGTCGAAATTTTGTACCTTGGTTATGCTGGAGCATCCTTTTTTTATAGCATGAGAGTCATCTCCTTCAAGAGTTAGGAATTAGAATCCATCATAGATTTAGAAACCTTTTAGGCTGTCAATCCTAGTTGGTTAAACATTATGAAAATTTTATCCTTTATTGGATTGAATATTCTTGTAGAACACTCAATTAGCTAAATTATTATATTACCATTTATTAATAGGGTTCTAAAAATAACACGTGACAATTTTCCATTGGTGGGTTATTTTTATCCACATCGACCACTTGCCCCCTACTCCTTTAAAAACATATTTTTAAGGGAGTAAATATTAATTTATAATATTATAATTTTACCCCTCCTTTTTTTAGTGGGGCCTTTATTTCTTCATCCTTGGCGTTAAAAGGGAACTCCTTGGCGCTAAACACTTTGGCACTATAGGAGTTCTCTTTGGCGCTATGGGATCTTTGGCGCTATGGAGTTCTTCTTGGCGCTATGGAATTTTTCCTTGGCGCTAAACTCCTTGGTGTTATGGGAGTTCTCCTTGGCGCTAAATTCATTGGAACTATGGGATTCAATCCTTGCCGCTAATCTCCTTGACACTATGAGATTCAATCCTTGGAGCTATGGTGGAGGGTCAGAATGTCAAGAAATATAATTGTTGGCGTAACCTTATTGGCGCTATGGGAGCTTTAGCTGAATGAGAGTTCTCCTTAGTGCTCTTTAGTTGTTGAACAACACAAAGGACAGCACCTTTGGCGTCTTACATTTCTTGGTGCTTAAGGACTTCAATCCTTGACGCTATTAGGGATTCAATCCTTGGCGCTATCGAACTCAATTCTTGGCGCTATATGGGATCTCAATCCTTGGCGTTATAGTGGAGGGTTAAAACGTCAAGGAATATGATCCTTGGCATTTTAACCTCCTTGATGTTATGGGAGCTTTGGCTCTTTGGTGCTATTGGGAGAATTAAAAGGTGAAAGAGTATTCTTCTTGGCACTTTATTCTCTTTAAAGCGTTTTAAAAAAAAAAATCTTTGGCGTTGTTTAGGGAGATTTAGCTCTTTGGCGTTTTTGAGATGACAAAAAATGCCATCGAGTATATGGGTGGCACTTTACTCATCTCTTTAGCGCTTTCAGAGAAATAATCTTCATAGCACTTGTGACGCCCCCAAATCCGGGTCCCCAGAACCTCGGACCTGGTACGTTACGATACATCATTTCTATAACTATTGCGAAAGATATAAACATAAATTGTTTATACAATAACTTTTACACCTAATTCCCAAGGTCTGAAACCTTAACTTAATACATGTATTCAATATCCTATACAACATACAATGTCATATGCCTTCAATATTGTTACTATTTTAACCGTATAATAATTCCATCCTGGTACTTGTCTTTGCCTTTGCTTGTGTCTGAAGTTTTGCTTTAATCTAAAATATTTATCATGATATAGCAAGGGTGAGCAACAAGTTTGCCCAGCAAGTTTTAAATACAACAAGGATATATCATGATTGAAAGAATGAATAATAAGCTGACAAACTTTCAACAATATAAGAATTGTGAAAGAACATGAATCAATAATGCTGAATAGTCAACAATGAACATGAATAAATTCAACTGAACAACATGGTAATGAAGGTGATCAGCCTTTCATACCTGATGAACATATACAATATGCACAACGTGCGAATCAATAAATCATAGACGTGATATAATCAGCAATGATTAACCACTAGTTAAAAGAATAGTTCAAGAAAACTTGCCTTTATCGCCGACGACTGCTATGCAATCTAGTTAGCTTCATCTGAAGACCTAATATTGATAATATCGATCTCCCAATTAGAATAATATCATCGCAATAACTATTGCTAATTACAGTTATAAAATAACCTAAACACATTATCACATAATTCTATCGGTTAACAGAACATATAAGACCTAGTATCAAGTCAAACTATTTTAGTTTGAGTTGAGTTCGGTACTATTTCGACCTCTCGATTGCCTAATCGGATAATTGTTGAGCCTAAAATTAATAAGACTCTACTTAAACACTATAATATTAACTTAGATAATTTATTAATCAGTCAAAATATTTTTCACAAGCTCATCATAATTTTTAAATAATTATTATCATTTATAATGATTTTTCAATCATTAATATCATTTTTAAATGATTTAAATACCAAATAATTCTATTATCATTAATATTCATTTAATTTCAAATATTAATGAAATAAATGACGTAATATTATAAGTTATTTATAATATTTCAAAGTATTTTTAATACATTAATATCGCCTTTAAATGAATTTTAAAACATTTAAAACTATTATTAAATAACTGTAATTAATATTAAAATATTAATTTAATTCATGACGAAATATTAAAAGTTATGCTTTATAACCTTTAAATCATTTTTAAATGATTTTTAAAACATTAAAACTATTTTTACATAATTTATTTAATACAATTATTAAATAAATTTATTATCATAATATTAATCTATACCTTCATTTGATTACTATTTAATATTAATTAAATAGTAATTAATTAATTACCTTTAGTTATTATTTAACTAATAAATAATAGCCAATTAGATCTATTCATTATTTAATGGTAATTAGATAATGAATAATTAAATTATTGTTTGTCTTTAATTATTATTTAATATTAATTAAATAATAATTAATTTTTTATCCTTGAATAGTAAATAATTAATTTATTTACTTCATTAGTCTTTAATTATTTCTTATTATTATTTAATAATTAATTAATATTTGTCCTTATTTATTATTTAATATTAATTAAATAATAAATAATTAATTCATCTTATAAATCTTTAATTATTCTTTCTTATTAAAGTTAAGAATAATTAATAATTATAACCTTTTATGTTAATGTAAGTAAGTAATCACTTAATTTTACTTAAACATTCTTTAATTACTATTTAATATTAATTAAATAATAATCAATCATTTGTTTAACTCTAATTATCATTTAATCTTTAATTAAATAAAAACTAATTACTTTATTAACACTAACTTTACTTAATTATCATTTAATATCACTTAAATCATAATTAAATAATTAATTATATTTAATTTTGTATGTAATTAATTTGCTAACCATTTAATAGCTTTAAATAATTATTTTTAATAATTAATCACTTCCACTTATTTACGATTATGCCATTCTCGCCCACAATTTTCAGATTTGGCGTCCTTTACGGAAACGCTTGTAAAACGAAATGTACAACTCGAAATTAAGTTCCGTCGGAAGCGTTAGATTCTTAACTTCTTAAGCTACAGTTTCCATTTATCAAACACTCAATTTGGAGTTGTTTTGAGTTCGGAAATTTGGACCGAAGTGGCTGATCAGTTTTGGTTTTTTCCAGCTTGACCCTCTTGTACTAAAATAATCATAACTTTTTCGTTTTAAAACGTTTTTGAGCGATTCTTGAGCCCATGCGAAGCTAACTTCCGGGACTACAACTTTTGTTCTTGGACCATCTTCAAACTCCAAGCACAAAATTCCATAAATTTCGTGGAAGGGACTGAACTGAAATGGTTTCCCAGTTTTGACTCGGCTACTTTAAAATGGCATAACTCTTTCCTCCGATGTCGGATTTAGTCCGTTCTGGAGTCTATGGAAAGCTTGTTCAGTATACTACAATATACCAAAAGTTCATAATTTTTTGAACAATCTAACTAATTCCGAAAGTTTCTTTTAAGGGCAGCAGTTCACTAATTTTTCTAAGTTTTAAAAACTGTTTTGCTTTTCTTTCTTTGGATCAAACTTTTAACACCTAAACTGTCTAGATCTACACATAACATACCATATAACATGTAGATCTAAGTTTTTTAAAGTTCAATATCATAACTTGTTATTTCATCAAAAACAAACAAAATGAAATAAACTAAATTATGATTAAGGTTTATACCTTTGTCTTATGGCTTGTTCTTGTTCTTTTTCCACAAGGTAGTTTGGGTAGTATGAAGAAATTTTTCTTCTTCCTTCTCTTGATACCCCACGGATCCTATCTCTCTCTATCCTTTCTATTTTTTTCTAGTTCTTTTGGAAACTTTAGGAGATAATATGAACTAAACTCTTTACTAGCAACAAAGAGAGGTCTTATTTATAGTAAAAAAAATTGTGTACACACAAGATATATATCTACAGTTTCACACTCCATTTCCCCTCTCTTTCCTTGTTCTTCCCACATGTAATGAAGATAACATGTAAGAGAATAGCATGAGTTATTAAGATTAGGTTACCAACTCTTGTACTTGGGAGAAGAAAATAAAAAAAAACATCATCCCCCCCCATGTGCCCTTATACACCCGCCCATTCCACACTTTAATTAACCTCCCAATTTATTTTATTTTTTAATTCATCATTTAGGCTTATTAAATCTTCTAGAAGATTTTTTTACAATATGGCTAGGTTTGGGCTAATTTTATTATTTGTTTGGGTTCTCAATAAAATTATTTGGGCCATGTAAATTAGCATGATCCAATACATTACCCTAATTATTTAATTAGGGTTTATAATCCACTCATTTTGGATTTTAAATAATCACCCATGTACGTTAAATTTTATAACCCAATTAGGTTTTCTTTAATTAGGTTAATATAACTAATTAATTATGATAATAAAAATAAATCTCTTAAGTTCATTTACTAGTACATAATTTAAATACTAGCAAACTCATTTAATTTCTTTACATTACTTAAAAAAAAATTAAATCAAACCGTATAGGTTCTTTAAAATTTTTAAATCATTCTTCTATTTTCAATCTAGGTTTTATTCTTTATCTTTTAATTTAATCATTTAAGATTTTATTAATCTTACAAATTCTCGGGTTGTCACAGCACTGTTGGGTGGAACAACCTCCATGACACTAATTTTAAATGGGTACACCCATGGTGCTTATTTGGCCTTCATGGATTTACATCTTTCCCCTAAGACTTTAATTCTCCTAGGTTACAAGTGGGCACCTATGGTGCTTATTTCACCTTCATGGCTTCATTTTTAGGCATCATGGCCTTTGGCTCTAATTTTTGGCCTCCAAGGCTTTCATTCTGGCTGTTGGGCTTTGCCTTCCAGATGTTGACCACATATACATTTATGAACCTCCTTGAGTACGTAGTTAACTTCTGTTGGTGTGAGGCACCTTAGATACGGGTGTGTGAAGGATCTTCTGTACAATGCTTCGATAATGAAAGCATACTTAATTTACAACTCTAACTCTCCGCCTCCTTGCTTCATCTGAGTCTTGGGGCAACAACCCTTACTCTAAGTAGATCCTAATGGTATCCATTGATGAGTGAGATTTATACCAGCGAATCTAGCACTCTAAACCTTAAGAATTTTCTTATTTGTCTTATTTTATATTGCTTTTATATAGTGTTTGTTATTATTTGGCTTAAAAGTGCTTTGCAGGGATTATTAGGTCATTTCCAGCTTTTAAAGGACAAAACTGTCATTTTCTCACAACCGGCGCCGCAATGCTGGATTTCCTTTGTTAAGTGGCACCGCAACGCCTTCCTATGATAACTCAGCTAATAGCTAGCACTGCAGCACTGATTCACAGTATAAATATGGCACCACAGCGCCACATGCCTGCCAGCTCACCCTATTGGTGCGCCGCATCGCACCTGGTCCTGAACAAAGATGGCGCCACAACGCGACTTATTGACCAGACAGCTTTGACAAGAACCGCAGCGCCTGTCCAAGGCAAAAAGGGCGGCGCCGCAGCGCCACCTCCGATTTCCAAACAGACAGCATTATATTAATGACCTAAAGAGCTTATCACTTCACATATCATATTCCAGCAGCCTCCTTATCAGATAGATAGCATAGAAAATAGCTTAGAGAGAAATATAGCTTAGACGAGAAAGAAGTTGGACATTCAAAGCTACTAAGTTCATTGCCTCCATCATTGCTCGGATTCTACATGGCGAAGAGAAGAGTTATAGTTAGAATACTTCAAAACATGAGTTTTCTTTATCTAAGTCTTTCATTCATTTGTGTATTCTGAGCATGTTGAACACATTGATAATGTTTATTAGTTCTATAGTTATGAACTAATTCCATTTCTAGGATTGCAATGTAACCTAATGATTAGTTTAATTGAATTTCTCTCCTATTTATTATAATGAATCATATTTGAATGGGTTAATGTATTTCATGCTTTACTTATTGATTGCTTGGCTAAGTAATTGATATGAGTATTAATTGATATTGGAAAACGAATTTTAATGCTTAACCCTAAATATGTTAACACTTGTTATGACCTTTCCTAACGGATTGGCATATCTTGCATAATAGAATAGGAATATGTCTATTTGCCTTGTGTAACCATTGAGAATTAAAGCTTAATGACTCTTAGTCTAATTTATTTCACCATAGGAATATTGTGATTTATTTAGCTAGGGGATTTGCATTTGACCATCGGAAGAGGCTTATGTATACACAGTATTCTCGGTTGACCATTCTTGTGATTTGTTAGATAATTGGAGAGTTAGGTGCTGTTTGTTTACATCTGATTGCCTCTTAATGGACTGTCTCTTATTCGCTAAGAGGCATGATGTTATTTGTTTTTTTTTTGTTACCTCTGAATGCCTCTTAATCGGTAAGACAGAAAATGAAATCTTAATAATTAAGAGATACCTCTTAATGAAATTTTTTTGATAAATTTTTTTTATATAAATATATTCAACAATATTATTCACTCATTTTTATTAAATTGAATATTTAAAATTATTAAATAAAAATTTACCCTTTAAAATAGTAAAATAGTGTCATTAAGAGACAACTTACTTTTTAGTTATCAAACAATTTTTTAGATTCAGACCTCATAACCATTCAGATGATCTAATTTATTAAGACATCATAATCATTCAGATCTTAATCGCCAGATTTATCAAACACAACCTTAGGAGATTATATGAAGCATTAGGGGAGTTGTAATCCTAGCTTGTCATATTTGATATAACTCGTTCTCACCATTTACTGTTTTAATCATATTACTTTAAACACACCATCTCTATTTAATTGTTTAGATAAGACCGAATTGATATAATTTTAGTATTTGAATAGCCTTAGTACTATTTTTCTGTGGGTTCGACGCTCAACTTATTACTGTATTTGTTTGACCGCGTATACTTGCGCGTGTTTATTTGATCATTAAATCTACCAACATCCATATAGGTCAGACTAATGTTTGAGCCTTAATTGTTGGGCTTGTACGTTATACCAAATTCTCCCAATTCTATGGATCAGTTAATCATTCTACCACTTGACTTAGGACTATGCATTAATATTCTAAATGATTGGTTTGTTCAAGACTATTATGGCATGCGACTGAAAATATAGCCTTAATTTTCTTGCAGTAACAATTAAAGCAAAAATAAACTTTTCAACTTTTTTGTACCTTGAATTAGTTCCACGGAGTTCTTTGCTAGTGTAGTAAACAACTTGTTATTAAGTAAGACTTTTCCAGTGAAAAGGATGAGAAAGTTCATGTTGAGTCCAACTCAGTGATGATAGAGTTAGTTGAGGCTAAGAAAAGCACTGATGAGGACGTAGAGGCATGGAAAAAGACCTTAACTGGGATAGGGGTTGTTGAAGAAAATATGGCTGAGCATGTGGATTATTTCTATCTTAGAGGGTGATATAAATGCTCTGAGCACATTATTAGTTTATATCCTTTCATTGACATCATGGTGCCTGTGGAAAGGGCTCTACTATAATGTGATAATGTCCTTATGTTCGTCCTACACCATTGCGTTATGCTATGGTGGAGGGTTAAAATGTCAAGGAATATGATAATTGGCATAACCTCCTTGGCGCTATGGGAGCTTTAGCTCTATGAGATATCTCCTTGGCGCTCTTTAGTTGTTGAACAACACAAAGGACAACACCCTTGGCGTCTTACATTGCTTGACACTTAAGGACTTCAATCCTTGGAGCTATGAGATTCAATCCTTGGCGCTATTAGGGATTCAATCATTGGCACTCTTGCATTCAATCCTTGGCGCTATATAGGATCTCAATCCTTGACACTATAGTGGAGGGTTAAAACCTCAAGGAATATGATCCTTGGTGCTTTAACCTCTTTAATGCCTATAAGAGCTTTGAATCCTTGGTGCTATTGGGAATTAAAAGGTGAAAAAGTATTCTTATTGGCGCTTTATTCTCTTTGACGCATTTTTTGGAACTTAATTTAACTTTAATGTTTCAATTCATTAAAGGTATATATATATATATATATATGTGTGTGTGTGTGTATCAAAGTTCCTTTGATTAAACAAACATTTAAGAAATTCTAGAGCAGTGCGCGCCACTAGCAAGCTTGGGAGTGGCGCGACAGCGCCACATCGGCAGAGACTCCCCCAATCTGTTTTCTAGATTTCCAGATTTTCATGCTTCTTCCTCATTAGCATATCTTTCATACCATAAGTCCAAATGACTGAAACTTGTTCACACTTCTAGACCACACTACAAAGTACAATTTACACCAAATTAAAGCCTGGCTTTTACAAACATCTTTATGGTATAAAATTAAAAGCTTGAAAATCTGTATTTAACACAATTTCTAGTTTAACTAGTTTGTAAGAAAATCTCCTAAAACCATTTTGAACTCATTTCAAACCATATAACCAATTTGAGTTAACTTATAACTCATATATGCATCAAAAACATTAACAAATCTTCATTTTTTTAACAGACTAACCTCTTTGAGGTATTTTAACTAACATATGATGTGCATGGTTTTAAAAACTTAGTTTTCATGAAATTTAAACATATAAACACACCATCTCCTGACATAATCAACCTCATACTTCAGAATCCCTAATGAATATTCCCCATATACACAACCTCCCACAACCATTTTTTCAGGAATTTTAATAATTATAACTCAGCAATTTCTTTAAAATTTGAAAAGTATGCTTACCTTTCAATAAGACTTAATTGATGAAATTCTAGCTTAATGGTGGATGGATGAAAACTTCTCCTTGATGTAATTGTTTTCTAATTTTCTCCCAATTCAGTTGGTAGTTCTAATTTCTAATATGCTTGGTAATTTTCAGCAGAATTTGAGAAACTTTTGTATTGGTAGCTTGTGAGTAAAAGGAATTGGCTTACTATGGTTTTGAAACGGAAGAGAAAGATCATGGGATTGATTAAGATTAATTAATAAGTTTCCTAAGCAGCTTACTCATTCTTCATTAGATTATTGATAGGTGTCCCTTACCAGCTTAGTAAATCACCACCTCATGCTTAAGAAACAACATATATACCTTATATATTACATTATATTTTCAATACACACATATAAGTTAATTCATGTATCATAATTTTATTTATTTCAAGTAAATTTATTAATCAAACTTGGATAGTTATACATTTATAATATGTATAAAAATTTCTCCACCAATTATGAAATTAAATTCATAATTAAAATGAAAACTTGTAGTATAACAAATCAATTATTTAAATAATTAATATTTACTCCATTAATTATTTAAGTAGCTCATCTATATTGTACAATTAATTAAATTTCTTCATTCCTTCCATAAATTGTTTTCAAACAATTTATTTGATATATATATATATAGTAAATGTATTCATTTAACATATTTATCCATTAATCAAATAACAAATTTAATTTACATTCACTTGGCACACTAATATATATTATGCCATTAATCGCGTTACATATAATTATCTTAATATAACCATTTCCTCTTATTATTAAATAACTTCTTTATTTTATTATTTTTGACAATTAAATTATTCCACTAATATTTAAATGAGCTATTTAATCGAACTGCTCTCGAAATTTAATTTATTATTATCGCTGTAACGCCCCCCAAAATCAGGACAATTTCCACTCCCGACTTTGTTTGTTAACAATACATTCTCATTCTAGCTTTATAACGCTGATCAATATTATAATTGATAAAATGAGTATAAATTTAAACTTTCTCATAATTTAATAAAACCATAAATTTTCAAAACCTTCTTATTTTTCTTTCATTCCCGAATCGTAACCTTTAGCATCTATACATATATTCATGATCGTATGCGTATAAAGATCCATTTCGAAATGTCATATGTGTACGTAAAGTTCAACTTTTGATATAAAATTATTCTTATAAAATCATTGCTATCATCATCCGTCATTTATAAGCTTTATATAACAAACTGGAATCTCAACAGTATGCTATATCCACAACCTATATTAGCTTGCGTATATTACATCCATTATATACTTTGACTTTACAAAACAAACTATACAATTACATCTCAACTTCATAGCGAATATTCTTTGTTCCAAGATTTAAAATTTACATAATCTTAGCGTACATACATCGCAAACCGTCATCTCGACTTAATGTAAATTCAACTAAAGAAGACAATTAATAGCTTTCATTTTCACGCGCCTCTAGTCTTTATCATTATGATCGCGAGAGAATTGCATCTTTAATCTACAAATTATTTGCAAGTTTGAGCACGACGACCCAACAAGTCTAACAGTTTTCACATTTCATGCTTCACGTTTCATACATAATATGCATTTTAGTCATGCATCATGTTTCTCATGCTATGCATTTTATACATGCATCATAAAATCTTATGCAATGCATCTACATATGCTTCATACATATCATAATATGCATTTTATATGCATCAAATATCTCATATTGTATTTTTATAGAATATCCAGCTCCATATAGCACAATATAATCACATAGTTGCACAACATGCACACTTTAATCATGCTCACATGTAATTCACATAACAGTGAAAGATTGACACATAATTGAGCAATCAAATCACGTATATCAACATATTCAAATAATTTAACAAGTCAATGAAAGAACTTGCCTCTGTTTTTTTTCCAAAACGTTCATCGAACATCCATTGCGTAACCTCTTTCATCGCTTAACATTATTCGAACATCATTCTTCATTGCATATCCTATATATATATATATATATATATATTATCAAATTATAATATGAATATAGGGATGACCATTTTACCCTGCTTAGTCTTGTTCATCCATTTTTATTGCAAATAAGTCGAAAGATTACATTATGTAATTACTCAATTGATCTTTAATTATCTTTTTTAACTTTCTGAACCCCAACATATTTATCAAAGGCACTTAGATACCTTATTATTTTTATCTCTTCTGGAAATGCTTAGTTAATATTATTTAACACGTAAAATATTTTCCCCTTAATTTTCAGCTTTATTTACTATTTTTAAAAAGGTCATTTATGCTCAAATTTGCAACATTTTTAATAAATTGATTTTTTATCCAAACATCTTGAAATTTACATGAAACATTTTTCATATCAGCACACACTTCCGGTAAAACTTTCGTAATTTTCTAGGTTGTGTAACTTCATATTTATCAATTTCAAATTTTCATTCCTAGAATTTCATTTGTTCATAACTCTTGCCTCGGAAGTCGGATTGAGCCCATTTTTGGACTGGAACTTTTTAGTACGGTGTGATTTCAACACACAAAAGGGCTTAACTTTCGGTACATGTTAACTGGCCGAAAACAGTCCCACAAAATTTTGGACAATAGGGTTATTATATTTTTCCAGCCTTGGACAGTTTTGATGCGTCATAACTCGTTCGTTTTAAGTTGGAATAAGTCCATTCTTGCATCATTTTCTTACTTATCACTTCCTATACAAATTCCCCCAGGTGGAATATTTTTTTCAGGTTCATTTTCAGGCCAAAACAGTGGCACAAAGGTCCCTACCCGAAATTATTTTCTACTTTGGCAGTTTTTACTAGCTTCCTTCCGAAGGGCATAACCCCTACCTTCGGACTCAGAATGAGGTCATTCTTACGTCTATGGACTCCTTATTTAACTTAATAGATAACCCCTAAAATAGAAAAATTTTATAGCAAGCCAATCGGAACAGAAACTTGTTCTAAAGTCAGGGTTCACATTAGTTATTTTTACCTTTTAACTAGTTTTATGAAAAAAATCGTCATGACTTCGTTACATAAGATTTTGACTCCGTTCCAATTGGGTGATGTTCGTAACTCCTAGGAGCATAACATAACACCCCAGAATTTAATTTTCAAGTTTGGGACACCACATGAAAATGGCCCCAAAATAGCCCCTTAACAGTCCACTACTTGTCAATTAATCATCATTTGTGCTTAGATTCATTTTCTTTCATTTTCTTGCATTATTACATGGTTTAATCGTATAATCTACATCACAAACCACAACCACCACCAACAAGCGAATTTAAAAAGGTTTTAAAGAAGATGATGAAACTAGGATTCTAGGTTTACCTTCTTAGGGTTCTTCCTTCTTGTTCTTATTGCTAGATGATCAAAGCTTGAATCAAGTTTGCTCTTTCTTTCTTCCTCTCCTTCTATCCGTTCATTCTCTCTCTCTTGCTCTCTCTTAATTTACTTAGACAATAAAATTAAAATGAAAGAGATAATGACTTTGGGGAGACTTAATGACTAAGGAAAGACAAAGGTTAGACAAGTGACTAGTACTTACCATAAATGGTAAGTTTCCATCTCACTTTGTCCCTCCTTGGTCTTCCCTTCTCTCAACCGTGCATCCCCCCTTCTTTTCTCATTTTTGGCTTTAATTTAATCACACATGCTAAATTGCTAGCACATGACACATGCCCCTCCACTTCTTATTCATCCTTATAAGCTTCTTATTAAATCACATGCTAATTAAAAAAACCACATACCAAATGACACATATTCCTTCATCATTCCTTATTAGCCATTTGGATTCTTCTCCCCTTCTTTACCTCTTATTATGTTTTTTTCTTTTATTATTTTATTATCTTAATATTCTAACACTTTGACCCAATTTTGATTTTTTCAATTGGGCTTGTTTTGGGCTTCCCCATAGGCTAGCCCACCACTTTTATTACATCTTGCTTTGGCTCATAATAATTCTACACTTGGGCTCAATTAATTAAATTACTACTTAGGTTAGTAAATTAACTAGCCCATTAACCTAACCCTTTTTAATTCCTAACCAAGCCATTAAAATCCTAGGCTTAGTTAGGTCATTAAATTTAATTATTTATTTTCTTTTCTAGTTAAATTTTCTAGCTTTTTCAGTTACGCTCTTGTAACTTGCTCGGTTAGCTGAAAAAACGACTTTCAATTTTCGAAAATCCGATTTCGCTATCGATTTCCATTTTCCGAATAAACGCTATGTCGTTCTTTGAAAAGTCAAAAAAGCGAAAAGGCATTTTTAGCGTGAATAGTATTTTTACGACTTTTTTTTCGATTTTTTTAATTACAAACTCTACAAGAAAATCAGATATTTTCGATAGAATACATTCCGTGGAAAGTAAGTAAATTTTCGACGGAAACTTCGTCGGAAATAAATCCGTCGGAATTAAAGACGTTTTTAATTAATCCGGGGCAGAGAAGCAACTGCTCTCCCTCCAGCCCTCCCTTTCACTTAGGCCCTTCTCTATCTTCTCCTCTTCTTTCACTCGCTCATGCCACTCTCCATCCTCAGCCCGCTCCTCTCTCTTTCCCTTCCATCTCCTCCCACTCGATCCCTAATTTTGAAATAAAGCCCTAATTTTTTGGCAATTGATTTATCCTATTTCTCCTCCATGACTGTCTTCCATATATAACATTCAAATAAAGGTTAGTATTCATGTTGGTCTTCTTGGGGCTCCAACCAGCTCGCTTTCATAGCTCTTTCCTTATTCTCCATCTCTAGATCTAGATTCTCTGTCTTTGAGCTTCTACATCTCGCTTCGGCTCTGGCTTCGGCACTGTTGGATATTGGGTATCCAAATGGGTCACCCATGGAGGATCCGACCCAGTTGGTTTATTAACCGACTTCCCACTTTGCTTAATGTGGTGAGAACATGGGGAAGTGGTTCAACCACTCCCATATTAAATACCCATCCTCAGACGATCAATTAACAGACGATTCATTAATTCAATTGGCCAAAATATATAGTGCTCCCATATACAGACCAAACCCATAATTGTTACGAACTGTGATATAACGTTCCGTTCTCGATAGTAGTTCGGAGACGTCCGTTGGGTTTCAGGTAATACTAGGAAGTTTTTCGCATCAAAGGTTCAATCACGCTTCAAGAGGTATATCTTTGATCCTCCTATTATGTGTAAATATATGAGTAGCATGCGTATAAAATCCTTCATTGGTATCAAAGCAGAAATTAAAGATCTGATGTATGCTATGTACGTTAGATTTACACTCTATGCCATGATTGCATGTTTAAAAGCTTGAAAAACATTATTAATTGCAAACTTAGATACACTAAATGTTAGGGGCTAATATTGCAGTATATTGTAGCCTAAACATAGTGTATATGATCTGCATATTTTGAGTTTAATTGAATTTGTATTTTAAAATTAATTTAAAACCCTAGTTTGCAAACAACCTTCTCTTAACAGCCATAAATTTTTCTGTGATCTTTCGTTTTGAATGGTTTTGGTATGTATGCGTAATACTCGTTGTAAGCTTTCCAACGATATATTATGAGCCTAAATCGGAGTTATATGGACTGAGATATGGCTTCTCAAAGTGTGGGTCGCAAAATAACATTTTTGTAATTTTTTGTTGCTGGAGGCTGAAGATGGGTTGATCTGCCCGACCCGACCCGCTGACCCAGATCCGACCCGCGATTCTGACCTGCTTTGGCAGTTTTTTTTCCTTTTTAATTTCTAGAAAATGATTTCTTAATTGTTTTAATCATGTAAATTAATTAACAAATAGTAATAATGATTATTAATTCTAAAAAATTAGCAGAAATTAATTATTAGCATGTAATTGATGTTTTTGTGGAATTTTGAATTATTGACTATTTTTGATAATTTTGGTTAATTTTCTATCTATTAATTAATAGCTTATTAATTATGAAAATTAGCAAACTTATCATAAAAATTCCAGGAAAATTACAGTGGCTATTTTGTGATATTAATTTACTGTTGTGATTTTTCAGATGGAAAATGACTTATTTTGATAATTTTAGTTAATTTTGAATTAATTATACAATAGTTTATTAATTATGATAATTAGCATGATTATTAGAAAATTCCAAAAAATTACAGTAACATTTTTATGATGCTAAGATACTGTTACAAATTTTTTTGGAAGAAATTAACAGATTTGGATATCTTTGGTTAATTTCAATCTATTTATGCATGATTAATTAATTGTGATAATTAACAAAATTATCGAAATAAATTCCAGAAAATTACAGTGATATTTTATGATGTTAATATACTGTTGAATTTTTTTTGGATACACTTTAATGTTTTTATAGCATACTTGGTATATTAATTGAGTATTAATGCCTATTATTTAATTCTTTTTGTTAATATTTTTGGAATATTAATATGTGATGCTTGGAATTAAATTACTATGCTATAATTACAAGTGTAACTTTATTTCTAGTTGAAGTGATTTAGGTTGTGTTAATTTAAATAAATTATTTCCTAAATTACAATGTCTTGTGCGCTGAAAAATTAAATTAAAATAATTAGACATTTATATGGATTGTGATTCCTAAGCTTAGCCAAGTCTTCCTTCCATATTTATGTTTCATTATTTTTATGTTAATTTGGTTCATGCGGCAAAGATATCTTAAATATTGTGGTGAACATTGAATATATCTAATAAATTCTCATATTTAAATCAAAGCAGAAAATGGCTTCAAAACACATTATCGCAGATCTTAACCAAAGAAACAAACTTGATGGAGATAACTATGACGTGTGGCACCCGAAAGTCAAGATGGTCTTGGAGGAGCAAGAGGTTGAAGAAACCCTGTTGTCCAAGATGACAAAACTGGAGGGTGAAGATGCAAAGGATCCGGTCAAGGTTGCAACCTTCGAAAGTTGGCGCAGAAAAGGACTGTATCTCTCGCATAACGTTGCTGAGTTGCATGAACAATGACTTTCTGTTTGAGTATGAACAATACTCTACTGCACACGACATGTGGGAGGCTCTCAAAACTAAGTTTGGTGGCACCTCGTTGACAAGGCTGAGGGAATTAGCCATAAGGTTCGATGGTTACAAAAAGAAAGATAACCACACTATGAAATAACACCTTCGAACCATGGCTAATATGATCCGGGAATTGAAACCGGTGGTACTCAATTGTCAGACGAATAACAGATTTCAGCAGTGGTTCGATCCCTTCCCGATAATTGGGAACATATACGGGTCAACATGGCTCATAACGAGAATATCAAGAATTTGATGATATTCGTCGTCACTTGGAGCTCGAGGCTGAGCGATTTGATGTTGTCAAGAACTCCAGGGCATATGTGGCTGAATCAAACTCTCGTAAAGGGTTCAAGCCCAGAAAGGGAAAGAAACCTGCTCATCCTACTGCGCCTAGAGTGGCTGCGAGTGGGGGTGTTGCCAAACAAAAAAGAGGAAAACGAGGTTCTGGTAAGAAGGATAAAATCAAAATGACATGCTACAACTGTAGAAAGGCGGGACACTTCGCTCGTGAATGCACTGAGCCGAAGAAGGTAATTCCTAGTCCTAATTTATCTATGTGCTTAGTATCAAGTACTGTTTTTGTTGCTTATTCTCTCCATATGTGGATTGTAGACTCCGGAGCAACGGACCACATAGCTAGAGACCAGGAGTGGATTCGTGGAATACCGCCGCATTCCGGTTGGCAGAAAAGTATACATGGGGAACGATTCTAGTGTGGACTGTGCTAGGCATTGGCACTTTTAAAATGAAAATGCGAGAATACTCAGCATTGATCCGTTATGATGTACTTTATTCACCGGATGTCCAGCAGAATTTATTTTCTGTTTTATCAGTACTTCGTTTAGGCTATTCTGTTAGTTTTGAGAACAATTCTGTAATAATTTTGCATGGGACGAATGTTTTTGGATATGGTTTTATGATGAATGGTTTTATGATTTTGGATACTATTGATTCTAGCATTAATAGTAGTGATTCTTATTCCTTACTTGTTGAAAATGATCATAATGGTTCAATTCAATGGTATGCTAGATTAGGCCATATTGGATAAGATAGAATGGCCAGGTTAGCTCGAGCAGGTCTTTTAGGCCCACTCGCTAAAGTCAATCTACCCACATGTGAACATTGTTTGGTAGGGAAATCAACAAGAAAACTATTTGGTAAAGCCACTAGGGCAGAGACACCATTGCAACTTATTCACTCAGACATCTGTGGCCCTATGAATGTAAAAGAAAGGCATGGACGTTCCTATTTTCTCACAATGATAGATGACTATACGCGCTTCGGGTACACTTTCTTGATCTCTCCTAAGTCTGAGGTATTAGATTGCTTTAGACGTTATTTGATTGTGGTCGAGAATCAGTTAGATAAAAGTGTCAAGACACTTCGAACTGACCGAGGACGCAAGTATCTGTTCGATCAATTTAAAGAACTCTATGAGGAAAAAGGGATAATCAGGCAACTGACAATCCCTGGAACTCCGCAACAAAATAGTTTGGCAGAGAGGAGGAACCGAACATTATTAGACATGATTAGGTCTGTGATGGCGCAATCAAATTTGTCCATCTCCTATTGGGGTGATGCATTGTAGACTGCGACATATATACTTAATTGTGTGCCTTCGAAATCAGTTGAGTCCACCCCATATGAAATGTGGACCGGTAGAAAGCCCGAATTTGGCGGAATGCGGCCTTGGGGATCAGCTGCTTACGTGCACAACATTTCTCATCAGCATAGGAAATTAGGCCCGAGGGGTAAGAAGTGTATCTTTGTAAGATATTCTGAACACTCCAAAGGCTATGCGTTGGTTGGAGAGCAGCCTGATGGGACTGTATCTGAGATAGAGTCACGAGATGCAGATTTCCTTGTGATGGATTCCCCTAATAGAGGTGATGTGAGCAAGGAGATGAATCTTTATGAGATGGATGAAGATTTAGGCGCCCCAACTCGTACATTAGAGACCGAAGAGGTTAATCCTCATGTTCCTATAGAAAGTGGGAGTGACATGCCTTCGAGTAGTTCTCATCCATCAAATGAAGAGTCTCTTATTTCTCAAATGCGTAGAAGTCAAAGGGGTAACATTCCACATCGTCTCTTTGAGATTGAGGGGAATGCCTTTGTGGCTGATGCGTAGGACGATGAGGAACCTCGATCTTATCGAGCTGCTCTATCATCTGCTATGAAAGATAAGTGGGTGATTGCAATGGAAGAAGAAATGGAGTCCATTAGGACTAATCAAGTTTGGGACTTGGTTGCCCTTATACCAAGGCGAAAGGCTATTGGGAACAAATGGGTTCTTAAAGTCAAACACAAGGCGGATGGTTGCATTGAAAGGTACAAAGCTCGTCTTGTAGCTAAGGGCTACACCCAGCAAGAGGGAATTGATTACGAGGAAACTTTCTCACCAGTTGTGAGGTTTGCCTCAATTCGCCTCATTCTAGCGATTGTCGCGCATTTGGATTTGGAGTTATATCAAATGGACGTTAAGACAGTTTTTCTTAATGGAGATTTAGCTGAGGAGATATACATGGATCAGCCAGAGGGTTTTGTCATGGAAGGACAAGAGCGTAAAGTATGCAAGCTCAAACATTCTATCTATAGTTTGAAACAGGCGTCCAGACAATGGTATTTGAGATTCCATCGAGCCATCATTAGTGATGGGTTTACGATGATCGAGGAAGACCATTGTGTATATATCAAACGGTCCAAAGATAAATTCCTTATCTTATCTATGTATATCGATGACATCCTACTAGCTGGGAACGATAAGGAGATGATTGTCGCTACCAAAGGGTGGTTGTCCTCTAACTTTGAGATAAAGGACATGGGGGAAGCAGCTTATCTTCTTGGGGTTAAGATCTATAGAGATCGCTCAAGAAAGCTCCTTGGTTTGTCTCAAGAGACTTACCTTAAGAAGGTTCTTGGACAATTCCAAATAAACAACTGCAAACCCATAGACACTCTTATCGCTAAAAGCGACGCTATTGGACCTGAACAATGCCCTACTTCTTTTGAAGAAATTAAGAAGATGTCCCATTACCCATATGTCAATGCTATAGGAAAGCTAATATATACAGTTGTGTGTACTCGGCCTGATATAGCATATGAAGTCGATTATCTCGGTCGGTATCAATCAAACCCTGGGATTTCTCATTGGAAGGCAATCAAGAGGATCTTATGATATTTGAAGGGTACTTTGGACTACATGTTGTGCTATGGAGGACCGGACCTGCGCTTGATTGGTTACTCCGATGCCAGTTGGGGAGGTAACCAGGGGATGCGCAAGTCGACCTCAACATATGCATTCTTGCTACATAGTGGTGCCATTACTTGGCGTAGCAAGAAACAGACTTGCATTGCTCTTTCTACGATGGAGTCGGAGTTTGTAGCTTGTACGTCAGTTGTTCAGGAAGCCATATGGCTGAGGAGATTTTTCGAGGACCTTGGAGTCGTCTCTCATGCTTTGGATCCTATGACTGTTTTCTGTGATAGCATAGCGGCCTTAGATTTCCTTAAGGACCCCAAGTATCATGGCATGACGAAGCACATTGACTTGAGGATGAACTTCATCAGAGAGAACATAGCAAATAATGAAGTGATATTGAAATACATGCCCACTGGACTTATGGTAGCTGATCCTTTGACGAAGCCGATTCCTAAAGATGCTTTTTGTAGGCATGTTAGTTCATTAGGGTTTCGTAGGGTTTGATGTACTTTGTTATTTCCTTGTAATCACTCATTACTTGGCTTGTATTAGAGATGTTCATTATTATTTAGAGATTATTTATCATTTATGCGAGATTCATTTGTTTCGACTTATGATTGTGTTCTTTTAGCGCATATGATAAATTTTAGATGTTCACACATTTTATTATGCATATTGGATATGCACACACTAAATATATGTTAACAGGTTGATTGGCTCACTCACACGAGCAATCACCCTTAGCACTTTGAAAAGTGAGCAAGGTTGAGATAGTTCATAGTTTGGCGCTTTGAGTAGCGAGCTGTTGATGCTTTAGATAGCAATCAATTGACTCTTAGTAGCGAGCAAAATGGACATAATGTCCCATTGGCATAAGCCAAGATGAGGTTAACTTGGATTAACCGAATATAGTATGCCCCACCATTTATATTAACCTGTACTGATAGCCGGATACGAAATTTCAGGTTTGGCACTTGGAAAGCGAGCAACCTAAAAATTCGAGTTAGGCACTTATGAAGCGACTGAGCTAAGATCCGTACGGCATGACCATTGGACATATGCTCATGTAGATGAGATTATCTGACGTGACATGATAACCGGACGCGAAGTTTCAAATGTGGCGCTTAGATAAGCGAGCAATTTGAAATGTTTAAAGGTCTGCACAACAAAGCTATAGAATAGCATGTTGTGAGCGAGTTACATGTGCTTTGTGACCACGTAAGGGAGGTGAGAGAATGAATCCCTGTTTCCTCACAGTGTGAGTCTTGTAGGATAAGTTTTTATTTCTACATAAAGTGCTCTTTGTTATCTTTGACTATACTGCAAAGACATGAATTAATGTTGCTACTTTGGTTTAGATTTCTAAGGTCAGGATTGATGAGACTATAAGGACTGATTCTGAGAAAGCAGTTGATTTATTTTTTAGTAGTATTAGGGCAAAGGGAAGATAATTTGATTTCACCTCGTTCTTCACTTATTGTCGACAACTATAGCGCTTTGATAGCGATATAGTAATAAGTGAGATATGAAATGGACTTAGGCCCAAAGGTGGTAAAGTAAGGCTCTCTAAGGGATTGGAGATACTTAACCTAGTGAAAATTCAAATGTGTCTGGGGTACTTTGAGTTTATGGATTGTAGCCTCTACGTGAACTAATTAAGTTTGACGTGAGAGCTCCCGTATTATTTTCTTTAAAAGGGTAGATGTCTCTATGTTGGCCTTAACAGGTTTGATATAGAGCTCCTGCATTTCAGGTGAACTTAGCGGTCGCACAGTTCGGCAATTAGAGGTTTACATGTTTTGGTTTGAGCTAGTTTTGGCAAATATGAGGATTACATCGTCCCCGCCATGGGCGAGTGGGAGATGTTGGATATTGGGTATCCAAATGGGCCACCCATGGAGAATCCGACCCAGTTGGTTTATTAACCGTCTTCCCACTTTGCTTAACGTGGTGAGAACATGGAAAAGTGGTTCAACCATTCTTATATTAAATACCCATCCTCAGACGATCAATTAACAGAAGATTCATTAATTCAGTTGGCCAAAATATATAGCGCTCCCATATACAGACCTAACCCATAATTGTTACGAACTGTGATATAGCGTTCCGTTCTCGATAGTAGTTCGAAAACGTCCGTTGGGTTTCAGTAATAGTAGGAAGTTTTCCGCATCAAAGGTTCAGTCACGCTTCAAGAGGTATATCTTTGATCCTCCTATTATGTGTAAATATATGAATAGCATGCGTATAAAATCCTTCAGGCACTGTTCCTCCTCCGTTCCCATATTGAAGGTCAGATTCTTCTTTTGATTTCATTTATTACTCTATCTCTATATTTATCGGGACCTTGTTGTTTTCTCCATATATTATTGGGTTTTTTTGGAGTATGTAATTTGTTGGTGGTTGTATTTTATTTTTTATGCCAGTGTATGAAATCAGGGTTTTCCAATCTTAGTTTGAAATTAGGTTAATTTATTGGGTTATTGAAGATAAGGAGTTTGGGGCTTGGTTTTCACTGTAAGTTTTTTTTATCTCTTTCAATCTATTCGTATGTTTAATTTGAACTCATTATCTGTTTCTGAGTGTATGTTTGTGTTTGAGGTGCTCAATTTGTTTTGTTAAGAAAAAGAATAGGTGTAAGCCCCACATCAATGATAAAAGAATTGGTGTAGTCATGTCTTAGTCACTTAGGTATAGAAATCAAATAGATCAATGCTCCATTTCGGTTAGGTGTTGTGTGTCATAGTTTATCGAGACAACTATGACATAGATACATTGAATCATTTTTGCCCCTTAGATTCTCCCAAGCTTTGATAAGAATTGATGCTTTGCAATTTAAGTTTATAATTTTGACTAAAAAAGCAATCTCTAAATAATAATATGCTTGTGCATTTCGATTTTAATTAATGCAACTCCATTCTTCTCTTTTTTATGGATTCGAAAGGTGATGCTTTCATAATGCACGCATGATATACCAGAACTTTCACTTTCTTTCTTTTTCTAGGAAGTGGTATTTTCGAAAGGATTTTATTTATTTTAATATTTTCCACATTATCTCTTTCACTGCGTTCTACTCTCTCGTGAGAAAGGGACTTGTCGAAATAATAATTTCATTGTTTATTTTGTGGAAAGAGTGTTGGTAATGTTGATGATTTAGAGATTATGTCGCTTTGGTGAAATATTACGAATCTTGAATGCTCAAACGAATCACTGAGTTTTTTTTTCCTTTTCTTTTTATGCTTAATTTAAAAGAATGTGAAAGTTGCTTGTTGTTTTGCATATGATTCTTAGCCGGGGACTCAGAGCCATTTAACTTAATTTTAACATATTCTTTTCACTTTATAATTCAGATTCTTTTCACATTTTTAAGCTTGATAAGTAAAGCATGAAAGATTTTCAAGTATGTGATTTATAGTGCTAGGGCAGTAGAATAAGAAAACTCCCATGCTAATTTTATTTTTCCTCTTCTTAGTATATGAATTTGGATTTCCAGACACGGGTAACAACAACAAAATTTAGCAAAAAAAAAACAACAACAACAACAAAGGTAATTCGAAAGCTGGTGCGCAGTGTATGACTGTATTTAGGTTCCTAAGTTTGTTCTGTCTATTGAATCATTTGGCATAACTTATTTCCTAAATCATGGGTTAAATTAAGACACTAGAGTATTGAAGTACGTCTAGAAGTTTCACTAGCACAATTCACTTTCTCAATGCATGAACATGAACATGAGAGTCCGAGTCCATTTATGGTTTTGATTACTTAACATAAATAGTATACTGTTCTTGAACCCCATTGCTTTTGCTTTGGAATCTAGTGGCTAATCTTCTAGTTTTAATCTTTACTTCGAGAGTCTAGTTTTGCTTCGAGAGTTTTGTGTCAAATGTAGTCTGAAAATATACACGCGACAATCTAATTGTCACATTTCTTTTGAATTTGCCAGAGACTCCAGATCCTGCAGCGAAGACAACTTCCAACGGTTTATTTGAAAGAGGTTGGTGTTTTGAATACAGCTCAATTTTTTTAACTACAAATTTGATGTATGAAATGCATTAGGAATTATCAAGGAGATTGAAAGAACCTTTTACATTTTCCTTAGCATTTTTATGGGTGCATTAGTTTGCTCTGAGTTTTTGAAATGATGGCATACAAAATCTAGTTAAAGAAGGAAGTAAGTAATTGCTATTTTTCTTCAAAGATTGTAACCATTTCCTTTATGCTTTGACTTTAGATGTCGCACTAGCAGAGCTTGAAAAAGAGAAGAGTTTGTCCTTTATCAAAGCTTGGGAGGAACTATATTATTTATTTATAGGAATTGATGCTTGTAAAGAAAACAGAATTTATTTATTTACTTTTAATTTTTAAAAAGGTTATTTTAGACAGAATATTTTGTGGGAAATAAATAAATTCCGTGGGTAATAAGTTATTTCCGAGAAATAACTTATTCCCGACGAACATATTTTTGTCCGAATTTTCAAAGGACAATTCCGTCAGAAATAAGGTAATTCCGACGGAATTGACTTATCGGAAATAATGTGTTTTCTTATAGTGAAATTTTATCTCGCCTTTTTAAATAAACGTTACGACGTAATTTGAAATTCTCGAAAAAGTACGTTTTCTGTGTTTTATGAATAGTGGTTTTGCGTTTTACTCGGGAAAATTTATTTTTTTCCAAAAAACTTCATACACTCGTACATAATCACGTAGCACGTAAACTATGTCATTAATCGACCTAAATCACATAACACATAATAATATCAATAAAATTTTATTTATCAAATATTCTCATTGAAAAACCTAATTTCAAGGCCATCCAAATTCTCGGGTCGTCACAATCGCGTTGCCCCACAAGGCTCAATGCTCTAGCTGTATTATCTCATAATACCAGCTTTAACATTCACTGATTAACTATTAGATTAATCAATTCCTCACCTCATTTTCATTTCTCAATTAATTTTATAATATTCCGCTCCGCACTTGGCTACCCAGCGTTTACCGTGGGCACGATAACTGGTACACCAGAGGTGCGTCCTTTTTCTTCTCATCGGAGTTCTTTCACAATGACTTGCCATGGTAAGGAAGAAGGGGGGAACAAGCACACTTGGAGAGCGCAGTACAACGGAGAGTTGTATGCTGCGTTCGGGAAGGATGAATCTTTCGGAATTAAGTTTAGTCGGAGGCATTGGATTCGTAACTTCTTAAGCTACACTTTTCATTTATCAAACACTCAATTTGGAGTTGTTTCGAGTTTGAAAATTTGGACCGAAGTGGCTGATCAGTTTTGGTTTTTCCAGCTTGACCCTCTTGTACTAAAACAATCATAACTTTTTCGTTTTAAAACGTTTTTGAGCGATTATTGAGCCCACGCGAAGCTCGGAACTACTACTTTTGTTCTTGGACCATCTTCAAATTCCAAGCACAAAATTCCAGAAATTTCATGGAAGGGACTGGATAGAAATGGTTTTCCCAGTTTTGACTCGGCTACTTTAAAATGGCATAACTCTTTCCTCCGAAGTCAGATTTAGTCCGTTCTGGAGTCTATGGAAAGCTTATTCAGTGTACTACAACATACCAAAAGCCCAGAATTTTCTAAACAATATAGCTAGCCCCGAATTTTTTGTTTAGGGGCAGGAGTCACTAGCTTTTTTAAGCTTTAAAAACTGTTTTTATTTTTCTTCTCTGATCAAGCTTGTTAACATCCAAAATTATAAGATCTACACATAAAACATCATTTAACATGAAGATCTAAGACTTTCTTTTATTCAAGATTATGAACTCAACATTAGAGCTAAAACAACCACAAAAATAAACATAGACCTATTTAGGGTTTAGGTTTAGAACACTTTTAAACCTTCATGGTTCTTCTTCTTCTTCTTGCTAATTGGTTTATGGAGTTTTAAGGCATGAACAATACCTCTCCTTTCTCTCTAGTACCCCATGGCAGCAGCCCACTTGAGTGCTCTCTCTATTTTGTTTTTCTTTTGCTAGTTACTAGGAAGAGAAATGAAAAAGAAGTGAAGAATACTTGATTTTGTATATTGTTATTAGATTAGTAAGTATACAATGTATGTATCAATTACTTTTACCAATACTTTGCCTTCCTAGCTTTGGTTTACTTGTTGTGGTGGATAAATAAGGTGGCTCCTTGCAAAATTTGACACCTAACTTATTTGGTGAAAAAATCTAAAGTAAATGTGGAGCTTGTAATTGATGAAGTGCATGCCCCTTTTCTCTCCACAAAAACAACCGGCCATGCGGCCTTCTTATTCACCACATTAATTATATACAACCCAATTAGATTTTCTTTAATTAGGTTAATATAACTAATTAATTGAGATAATAAAAATAAATCTCTTAAGTTCATTTACTAGTACATAATAAAACAAGCTCCAGACAATATTTGGTCGTCATAAAAATAATCAAAATAGAATCACTAACAAATGTATCGACACATTATAACAAAACTTCTTATTATACCATATTATAATTATAACATATATATAAATAAATTTTGTATAGATTTTAGAACAATATTGGCTTTATATTGGATATAATTTATGGGTAAACAACTATTTTGGCACTTGTACTTTACGGTTGGTTTCAATTTCATCCATGTATCATTTTTTTTTCATAATAGTTTTTGTACTCTAAAATAGAGGAATAATTTAGTCTTTTTTTAACTTGAATAATGACTTGACTTTTGTGGGCAAGGAAATCGTACCTTGCTAGGGTTAGGGTTTCGTGTTGGCTGAGGAGGAGAGAAATTCACGAAGAGCACGGAATTGATTGATTGATTGAAGATGGGAGAAAAACAGGTGGGTGATTACTCCAATGATGCGTGGTAGAAGGCCTAGAATCCGAAAACCTTGTTAGGGTTATTGGGATTCCAAGAGCCTTCTTCTTGAGTCCTTCCACTCCTAGAATTCGGAAACCTTATCAGGGTTATTGGAATTCCAAGAGTCTTCTTGAGTGTTGAGAGAGAATATCTGAGTCCTTTGATCTTCCAAAAGTCCAAGTCCTGAGTCTGAAGAGAGATCCGGCCAAAGGTCCCCTTCCCAATGGAATGGAAGGGGTATTTATAGAGCTTCCTGAAAAGTAGTCACGTGCCAGGCACATGTCCTCGAAAAAATTCCAGAAATACCCTTAGTCAACAGAGTAATACCCAGATCGTCCTGTCCTTGTAGCCACCTATCCAATCCCTCAATCTGTGACAACCCGAAAATTTATAAGATTTTAAACTTTCATGAATAAAATAAAATTTTATTTTCAAATGTGTTATGGATGTGTTGTAAATTTCGTTTTACAAGCGTTTCCGTAAAGGACGTCAAAATTGAAAATTTTGGGCTAGAATGGCATAATCGTAAATAAGTAGAAGTGATTAATTATTAAAAATAATTATTTAAAGCCATTAAATGGTTAGCAAATTAATTACATACAATATTAAATGTAACTAACTATTTAATTATTATTTAAGAGATAATTAATTAAGTAGAATTAGTGTTCATAAAGTAACTAGTTATTATTTAATTATGATTAAATAATAATTAGAGATTAACAATTGATTAATTATTATTTAATTGATATTAAATATTGATTAAAGAATGTTTAAGTAAGATTAAGTGATTGCTTACTTACATTAACATAAAAGTTTATAAAATAATTATTTATTATTTAATTAATATTAAATAATAAATAAGGACAAGTAATAATTAATTATTCTTAATTTAATAAGAAAGTATGATTAAAGATTTATGAAATGAATTAATTATTTATTATTAAATAATAAATAAGGACAAATATTAATTAATTATTTGTTAAATAATAATAAGGAATAATTAAAGACTAATGAAGTAAATAGATCAATTATTTACTATTCAAGGATAAGAAATTAATTAATTATTATTAAATAATAATTAAAGACAAACAATAATTTGATTATTCATTATCTAATTAACATTAAATAATGGATAGATCTAATTGGCTATTATTTATTAGTTAAATAATAACTAAAGGTAATTATTTAATTTCTATTTAATTAATATTAAATAGTAATCAAATGAAGGTATAGATTAATATTAATGATAATAATTTATTTAATAATTATATTAAATAAATTATGTAAAAATGGTTTTAATGTTTTAAAAATCATTTAAAAATGATTTAAAGACTGTAAAAAATGTTTTAAGTTATAAAACATAACTTTTAATATTTTGTCATGAAATACATTAATATTTTATATTAATGGCAGTTATTTAATAATGATTTTAAATGTTTTAAAATCATTTAAAAGTGATATTAAGGTATTAAAAATACTTTGAGATATTATAAATAACTTATAATATTATGACATGTATTTCATTAATATTTGAAATTAAATTAAGTATTAATGATAATAGAATTATGTGGTATTTAAATCATATAAATATGATATTAATGATTGAAAAATCATTATAAATGATAATAATTATTTGAAAATTATTATGAACTTTTAAAAAATATTTTAATTGACAAATAAAATATTTAAGATAATATTGAAGCGTTTAGGTAGAGTCCTATTGATATTAGGCTTGATAATTATCCGATTAGGCAATCAGGATGTCGAATTAGTACCGAACTCAACTCAGACTGAAATAGTTTGACTTGATACCGAGTCTTATGTGTTTTATTGATTATTAGGAATATATGATAATCTGTTTAAGTTATTTTATTACTGTAATTAACAAAAATTAATGTGATGATATTATTCTAATTGAGAGATCAATATTATGAATAATAGGTCTTTCAACTGAAGCTAAATTAGATTGCGTAGCAGTAATCAACGGTTCAAACAAGTTTTCTTGAACTATTCTTTCATATAGTGGTTAATCATTGTTGATTATATCACGTCTATGATTTATGGATTCGCACGTTGTGCATGTTGCATATGTTCATCAGGTATGAAAGGCTGATCACCTTCATTACCATATTGTTCAGTTGAATTTATTCATGTTCATTGTTGACTATTCAGCATTATTGATTCATGTTCTTTCACAATTCTTATATTGTTGAAAGTTTGTCAGCTTATTATCCATTCTTTCAATCATGATATATCCTTGTTGTAAATTAAACTTGCTGGGCAAACTTGTTGCTCACCCTTGCTATATCATGATAAACATTGCAGATTAGGATGAATACGTCGGATATAGAAAAAGTCAAAGACAGTTCCAGCATTGGTTTATCGTACAGATAAAACTTGTAATAGTATTATATTCAAATGACATTGTATGTTGGATAAGATATTGAATTCAAGTATTAAGTTAAGGTTTCAGACCTTGGGAATTAGGTATAAAGGTTATTGTATAAATAATTTATGTTTATATCTTCCACAATAGTTATAGAAATGATGTATCGTAACGTACCAGGTCCGAGGTTATAGGGACCCGGATTTGGGGGTGTTACAAGAATGATAAAAATTACAAGAAGGAATAAAAGAGATTTTTGAGACATGTCTCAACATGTTAAATTATTTAGTGACATATATAGAATGAATATGTGAAGTAAATGAATATGAATATTATGTGAATATATGTATTTGTTTATTATATAATAAACAAATAAAAGAAAGCTATTGTAACCTACTTTTTATATATTAGGTATAAGAATTAATTAACCTAAGGGTTATAATTATTTGAGATTGCTAGTATTTAAATTATGTACTAGTAAATGAACTTAAGAGATTTATTTTTATTATCTCAATTAATTAGTTATATAAACCTAATTAAAGAAAACCTAATTGGGTTGTATATAATTAAATTTATGTAAGTAAATATTTAAATTCTAAAATAAGTGGAATGGAAACCCTAATTAAATGAATAGAGTAAGATAAAAAATTAAAACATTAGACCATACTATTTTTACATGGCCCAAACAATTTAAATTAAGAGCCCAATCAATAAATTAAAATGGCCCAAGTTTTAGCCCAAAAGATTTGGGACTTGTAGATCATTTTATGAAAGAAATTAAGTAATTAAATCAAATTGGGCAATTAGGAGGGGGGAAGTATCCGGCCACCTAAGGTGGGAATTGAGCACATGATGCAATTCATTTTTTCAAGAGTTGTTCAACAACTCCAAGCAAGGTGTCACTCTCTTACTTAACCATATTATTTGCCAAGATTACAAGCAAGTGAAAGGAGATAAGAGAGAAGAAGTGTAGGAGATTTGTTATAGATATACATATGATATATCTATACATATTCACTAAATATAAATACCTCTCATCTCTTTTATAATCAAAGTTTACTTCCCTTATTCACAAAAGCTAAACAAAAGAATTAGAGAGAGAAATAAAATAGAAAGAGAACCCAAATGGGCTGCTATCGTGGGGCTTAGAGAGAAGGAAGAGGAGTTCTTCTCCATGCCATCTAAGTTCCTAAGTTACTTGAAAGAAGAAAGATATCATCAAAGCAAGGTATAAAAATACTTATACACAAAACTCTAATTAGTTTATGTGTTTGATTGTTGTCAAAATTATGAGTTATGATCTTGAACTCTAAATACCTTAGATCTACATGTTATATAGTATATTTTGTATGGATCTAACCATTTTGGGTGTTAAAATTTGATTAAAAGAAGAAAAATAAAAATAGTTTTTAAAGCTTAGAAAAGCTAGTGACTCCTGTCCCTAAACAGAAAATTCGGGGTAAGCTATATTGTTTAGAAAATTATGGGCTTTTGATATGTTGTAGTAAACTGAATAAGCTTTCCATAGACTCCGGAACGGACTAATTCCGACTTTTGACCAAAGAGTTATGACCATTCAAAGTAGTCGCGTCAAAACTGTCTAACTAACTCGGGACAGTCACCTTACACGGAATTTCTGTAATTCTGTGTTTAGAATTTAGAAAAGGTCAAAGAATAAAAGTTGTAGTCCCGGAAGTTAGATTCCCGTGGGTTCAAGAATCGCTCAAAAATGTTTTAAAACGAAAAAGTTATGAATGTTTTAGTACAAGAGGGTCAAGCTGAAAAACTAAAACTAACCAGCCACTTCTGTGCTATTTCCCCTGACCAAAACAGAACCAAATTTGGTGTTTGATAAATGAAAATTGTAGTTCAAGAAAATACGAATCCAACGCCTCTGACGGAACTTAATTCCGAGTTGTAGATTTCGTGTTGCAAGCGTTTCCGTAAGGGACATCAAATCTGAAAATTTTGGGCGAGAATGGCAGAATCGTAATTAAGTGGAAAGTGAATAATTATTATAAATGATTTTTTTTAAAGCCATTAAATGGTTAGCAAATTAATTACATACAAAAATTAAATATAATTAACTATTTAATTATTATTTAAGTGATATTAAATGATAATTAAGTAAAGTTAATGTTAATAAAGTAATTAATTATTATTTAATTAAAGATTAAATAATAATTAGAGTTAAACAAACAATTGATTATTATTTAATTAATATTAAATAATAATTAAAGAATGTTTAAGTAAGATTAAGTGATTATTTACTTACATTAACATAAAAGTGTATAATTATTTATTATTTAAATATTAAATAATAAATAAGGACAAGTAATAATTAATATTCTTAATTTAATAAGAAAGAATGATTAAAAATTTATGAAATGAATTAATTATTTATTATTAAATAATAAATAAGGACAAATGTTAATTAATTATTCTTTAAATAATAATAAGGAGTAATTAAAGACTAATGAAGTAAATAATTTAATTATTTACTATTCAAAGATAATTAATTAATATTTAATATTAAATAATAATTAAGGACACATAATAAGTAATTAATTAATTAATATTAAATAATAATTAAAGACAAACAATAATTTGATTATTCATTATCTAATTAACATTAAAAAATGAGTAGATCTAATTGGCTATTATTTATTAATTAAATAATAACTAAAGGTAATTAATTAATTATTATTTAATTAATATTAAATAGTAATCAAATGAAGGTATAGAATAATATTATGATAATAAATTTATTTAATAAATATATTAAATAAATTATGGAAAAATAGTTTTAATGATTTAAAAATTATATAAAAATGATTTAAAGGTTATAAACATATTTTAAGTTATAAAATATAACTTTTGATATTTTGCCATGAAATACATTAATATTTTTAATATTAATGGCATTTATTTAATAATGGATTTAAATGTTTTAAATCATTTAAATGTGATATTAAGGTATTAAAAATATTTTGAGATATTATAAATAACTTAAAATATTATGACATGAATTTCATTAATATTTGATATTAAATAAATATTAATGATAATGGAATATTGTGGTATTTAAATCATATAAAAATGATATTTATGATCGAAAAATCATTATAAATGATAATAATTATTTGAAAATTATTATGACTTGTGAAAAATATTTTGACTGATTAATAAATTATCTAAGTTAATATTATAGTGTTTAAGTATAGTCTTATTAATATTAGGCTCGATAATTATCCGATTAGGCAATCGGGAGATCGAAATAGTACCGAACTCAATTCAGATTGAAATAGTTTGACTTGATACTAGGTCTTATGTGTTCTGTTGACCGATTGGATTATGTGATAATGTGTTTAGGTTATTTTATAACTGTAATTAGCAATAGTTATTGCGATTATATTATTCTAATGTGGAGATCGGTATTATTAATATTAGGTCTTGAGATGAAGCTAAATTAGATTGCGTAGCAGTAATCAACTGGTACAGGCAAGTTTTCTAACTCGAACTCGAGTTGTTATTGTAAAGCATGTTCGTGATTAATCATTGTTGATTATATCACATCTATGATTTATTGATTCGCACGTTGTGCATATTGTATATGTTCATCAGGTATGAAAGGCTGATCACCTTCATTACCATTTGGTCCAGTTAAATTTGTTCATGTTTATTGTTGGTTATTCAGCGTTATTGATTCAGTCATTCAGTTATGGAAATTGATTTATATTCTTTCACAATTAATATATTGTTGAAAGTTTGTCAGCTTATTATTCTTTTCAATCATGATATATCTTCCTTTGTATTTAAAACTTGCTAGGCAAACTTGTTGCTCACCCTGACTATATCATGATAAACATTTCAGATAAAGACAAAACTTCGAACACAGGCAAAGGCAAAGACAAGTTCCAGGATTGGATTATTATACGGTTAAAATGGTATTTGTATTAAAGGAATATGACATTGTATGTCATGTAGAATATGAATATGTGTATTAAGTTAAGGTTTCAGACATTGAGAATTATGTGTAAAGGTTATTGTATAAACAATTTATGTTTATATCTTCCGCAATAGTTATAGAAATGATGTATCGTAACGTACCAGGTCTGAGGTTCTAGGGACCCGAATTTGGGGGCGTCACACAATCAATTCCCAAAATGAGCTGCCTCCACGAGCCTTCTGCCTCGGGACACGTGGAGGCTTCCCTTGGATCTAGCATCTTTACTTCTGGCTTTTCTGTCTTCATTTAATTAGGTCATGCGAACCCTAATTTGTACATTTAATAAGGTCGTGGAACCCTAATTGTGCATTTAATTCAATGAGGGTATGTGAACCCTAATTTTCACTTGGGCCCACAACTTTTTTTTTTAAAATTATGCCAACGTGTATTTTAATAATCTAAGTGAGCATTATAATGGAGAAATTAGTAATTTGACAAATTATGTAGAATTCTTTCTGCGTACAAATTTATTTGGAAAAAAGAAGTTCAAGCCCTAAATAATTAATCCAATAAATATAGAGTTTTGTTGGCGTTGAAGAGATCGGAGAAGGAATTTGAAGCATAACAAAGTATGAATAGAGTAAAAGATTGAAGTAAGTATCTTTATAGAAAAACTAGGGTTTCATTATTATTTTATCTAGTGATATACACGATGATAATGGTGATTGTTAGTTTGAGAGTGATGTTTGCCACATTCTGCAAATCTTGTTCTTTGTAATTTTTTGTTATGTTGAGTTGGCAAAAGAGTACAATTAAATTTTTAGAAAGCAATCATTCAGCAAAAAGGGTTATTGGCATATTTAATATATTAAATATAAAATTGTATAGTAATTCTTGTTAATCAATTTTTTTTAATTTAGACTTACATATATATTACTTTTTATTGAAGAAAAATTATGTTTCTTAATTTACTCTCTTGTGTATGTAATCTCATGTTTATTGTTTTTTTGGACATGCATATTTATTATTTATAATATCACATTTTTCGGCTGTTTATCGTTTATAACATCGTTATTTTTCCTTATCATTGTTGAGTATATATGCATAGGTCCTCACCTATGAAATGAATCCAAGTTGAAAAATGATTTACTTGTTAGGTTAATGTTTGGTGACCAAAACAAGATGTGATCCCTAATTTGATTAGAAGAACAAATTGTTTCTAATCCATAATAGGAAGGGATTAGGAAGAGTACTATAAATAAGGCTATATACGGGGGAGTCTTATTTTTACATGAGAGAAACTCGGTAGCAAGAAGGTGCCCAAAGAATAAATTGAGAGAATTATAGTTTGTTGCTCGTGGTTATCCGCCGCTATCTCCGTTCAATTGAAAGCTTGAAGATTTTATTTCTTGTAATATTTTTGGGTGGTGAAATTAAATAGGTTTTTCAACCTAATTAAAGGTAAATTCGCACTCTTTCAATTTATTGTGTAACCTCAAGTTTTAGGGTGTAAAATTTAAAAGGATTATTGGAAGCCCATTATTAGTGATATAATGGAGATTAAGAGTTCGACCTGTGGTTTTTTCCTTTAAGGTTTTTTTAGTTTAAATATTGTGCGGCCTTGCTTGTGGATGGTTATTTGTTATATTCGTTCTCATAACTGAGTTTGTTGATTTCCTACTTAATTTCACAAAGACTGAAAAGTAACTCTTAGGATTGAGATTATTTTAGGCGTACTTTTTTCAATTAACAAGTAGTTTTAGAGCTTGATTATTTTTGTGATTTTCTTGTGAATGAAGGATTGGACAACATGTTGCAAAATTAAACTCAAGGCAACAAATTATGCAATTTGGAAGTCAAAAATGGAAGATTTGCTTTACAATAAGGATTTATACGAGCCACTTGAGAACGATGAAGTTAAGCCTATAAACAAGAGTGACGCGCAGTGGAACAAGATGAACATGTAGATTATTGGTCTAATTAGATTGTAGATTGATTAAAGTGTGCTTTATCATGTTACCACGGAAACTAAAGCTTATGCTATTTGCAAAAATTAGAGTCTATGTATTAAAGGAAGACAACACAAAATAAAGCTTTTTTGATTAGTAAGCTTGTGAATTCTAAGTTCAAGGATGGAAACTCCGTTGTAGAACACTTGAGTGATTTTCAGAGTTTGATAAATCAGTTGAGTACGATGAAGATGCAAACTTTGTTGTTGTTGAGCTCTTTGCCTGATATAGCTGGGAGACATTAGTTGTATCGCTGAGTAACTAAGCTCGTAATGGTACGCTGACTATGGATGCAGTCAAGGATAATTTGTTTAACGAGAAATAGAGGCGAATAGATGTCGTAGTGACTAGTTCTGAGTCACAAGGTTTTGTCGTGTAGAGTAGGGGCAAAAACAGAAAGAGAAACTCTTCTGAAGATGAAAAATTCAGGGAATGTCAAGAGATCGAAAAGAGATAATTTGTTTTCATTGCCAGAAACTAGGACTTATAAGGCGAGAATACAGATTTTTAAAGAAGGAACAATCTAAAGAAAACGACGAGTATAAAGATTTGAATGTGTATCTATCTGACGTCGATGTAACCATTGCTTGTGATGATAAAACGAAATGTCATGTTAATGGTTGGGTGATTGATTCAGGTGCTTCGTTCCATGCTACTTCGCGTGGTGAGATCTTCACATCCTACACTAGTGATGATTTTGGCTATATACGGATGGAAAACAGAAGTGCATTCCAAGGTTATAGGCATTTGACATTTGGAGACTAACAGTTGTCGAGGTTGATGAAGAGAGAAGTCAAACATGTTCTGGATATCCGTCTTAATTTGATCTCTAGTGTTATATTTGACGAGAATGGTTTATAAAAGTTACTTTGGAGATATTTAGTGGAAACTCAATAAAGGGTCTCTAGTGGTGACTAGAGGTAAGAAGGTAAACACTCTTTACACGATGCAGGCGCATGTGAGAGGTGTTGATGATGGGGGAGTTAGGCCGAAAAAATGTGGTAAAAACCATGCGAGATGGGAGAAAAGTCTTGCATGAGAACTACAAGAGGAAAGCTTTTCGCTTTAAATGGGTACTAAAAGTGATCAAGAAGGAAAATGATAGCTCGCATCCAGGGTACAAAATTGTTGTGAAAGAATTTCGCAAGCAAAGATCTATCAAGTTTAAGTTGGATCCCCTCATCGAGAAAAACCATGGCCGATGAAATGAAGCGAGGCATGAAAAAAATTGAAAATTCCAACAATCTTGAGTTAAGCCAAAACTTCGTTGAAATTAACTCCGAGTGAGGAGTTGTGGTTGGTGATCCCTAGCTCCTCTCATGGGTTCGGAGGGGGAGATTGTTGGGTATGGGTCCTCACCCATGAAAAGAATATTCAAGTTGAAAAATGATTTACTTATTAGATTAGTTGGTGACCAATACACGGAGATGTGATCCCTAATTTGATTAGGAGAATAAATTGTTTCTAATCTATAATAGAAATGGATTATGAAGAGTACTATAAATAAGGTTGTGAGGGGAGTCTTATTTTTACATGAGGAAACACGGTAGCAAGAAAGGTGTTGAAAGAATAAATTGAGAGGATTATAGTTTGTTGTTTGTAGGTATCCACCGCCATTTCCATTTAATTGAAAGATTGAAGATTTTATTGCTTGTGGTGTTTTTGGGTAGTGAAGTTAACTAATTAGGTTTCTCAACCTAATTAACAGTAAATTTTTACTCTCTCAATTTAATGTGTAACTTCAAGTTTTAGAGCGTAAAACTTGAAAGGATTATTGTAAGCTCATTAGAGATTTACAGTTTAACCTGTGGTTTTTTCTTTTAAGGATTTTTCACGTTAAATATTGTGTTTTGCTTGTGGATGGTTATTTTTTATTTTTTATTTTCATAATTGGGTTTGTTGATTTCCTATTTAATTGCGCAAAGACAAAAAAGTAATTTTTAAATTTGAGATTATTTTAGGCGCACTTTTCCCAATAGTCATTGGGTGTAATGATCACTGAAAATAAACCATTAGATGCAAAATAAAGTGAAGTTTTATACTTACTGTTTTGTATAAATCTAATTTCTCAAGGAATTTAAATGGTGTGAGAATATATATAAAAGATTAGCTTTATATGTACATCTTAGAGGGTGTGTGCGAATGTACAAAATAAATAAATTAGCCTCATAAGTAGAGCTGGCAAAAAATAGGTTTGAGTTGGTTTTGGAACCAAAACCATATTACCTATATTTAATATGGGTTATGTGGTTTGCATTTAAATGGTTATGGGTCGAATCCAGGTCAACCTATTTTTCAAATTATAGTTTCACTAAAATCTTAATTTATGTTATACTAAAAGAGTCTTATTTTAATTTTTTAGACCCAAATTTGAAACTAAAAATTTTAATTGATGTGACTAATTTGAGTATTAAAAATATTAATTTTGTGATTATAGGCACTTTCAAAAAAAATTTACATTAATACTTATTATGTTAATTAAAATTAATGAAATTATTGAAAATTTTATTACAATAATCAGTAATTATTATTTTTTTGGAGTGTATATATAATAAGTAAATATTTTTTTTTGGGTAAGGGTAGGTGGGGCTGGGGGTGTGATGGTGTATACATAATCAATAAATAATATTTGTTTGGGGGGTGGGAGTGGCGGGGGTGGGGTGGGGGGAGTGGGGGGGGGGCGAGGCTGGGGGTATATACATAATTAATAAATATTATTTTTTTGGTGGGTGGTGCGGGGCAGGGGGCCGGGGGTGGGGGTGGGGGGGTGGTGGGGTGGTGGGGTATACATATATTTTGAATAATCAATAAATATTATTTTTTTGGTGGGGGTGGGGGTTGCGGGGTGGGGGGGCCGGGGGGTGGGGGGTGAGAGGGGTGGGGTGGCGGTGTATACATATATTTTGAATAATCAATAAATATTATTTTTTTGGTGCGGGGTGCAGGGCCGGGTGAGCGGGGGGGGCGAGGGGGATGGGGATGGGGAGCGGGGTAGGGGGTAGGGGGTAGGGTGGGGGTGTATACATAATCCATAAATATTATTTTTTGGGGTGGGTGGGGGGTGGTGGGGGGACGGGGGGCGGTGTGGGGTGGGGTGGGGTGGGGGTGGAGTTGTATACATAATCAATGAATATTATTTTTTTGGGAGTGGGGGGTGGGGGTGCGGGTTGGGGTGAGGGAAATTAAATTAAATTATATAATATACTATAAAATAATTTATGGAGAGAAGGAGGAAAAAAAATTTAATTATGTAATATAAATTGTATAATTTAAATGGGTTATTTTAATTAATTAAAGGAGTATATATTAATTATTTAAATTAGTAGTTCGTTACACTAAAAGTGTTAACTTTATTATGGATTAATTTTATAATTAGTGAAATGATTTTTATACATAATTACAAGTGTATAAATTACAAAAGTATGTAATATGTATATAATGTAATATGTATAACTGTATATGTGTTATATAAGAATGTAGTGTAATAATGCATACATATTGATGTATTAGTTCTTCAAAGTGCAAAATACTATTATAGACTAATATGGGTTAAAAATAGTTAAACTAGATCCAATCCATATTTGTAATAATAATATAGGTCCAAAACCAAACCAACCCATAACTTAAAAACTAGTTAACCAACCCAATAGATTCAAGTGGTTTTGGTTAATTATATGGTTTTTAACTTAGATTGCCAAGTCTACTCATAAGCACATTTTACAGAGTGTGAATGTGAACGTCAAATAAGAACAAATTGTGGAGAAAAATGAGTATGAATTATAAATATAGAGAATTGATATTTCCACAAGGGAAATTGATATTTCTACAAGGCTCCCCTCACATGAATAATAAACGGGACCCACATTCATGTGAGTGAGGCCTTGTAGAAATATCAATTTTTCTTGTGGAAATTTCAATTCTCTAAATATATTACTTGAAAAATAAAAGTTTGAAACATCGCTGGATAAAAAAAAGTGATAAAAAGATTGTTTAATCCTCACTAAAAAAAAGCTTATCCATATTGACACTTAATTATATTTATATAGATTAAGAAATATAATTAATGCTTTATCTAATTGATTAAATTGAGTAATATTAACCTTCCAAAATTTATTAAAAAGATAAGATTGAAACAAATTATAAAGGATAATATGGAAAATTAATTAAGCATTTAATGTTTCCTTGAAATTTATAAACCACAAAAATGACAGATAATATTCATCAGACAATTAAATTCATCCTTATCTCCAACGTGCAAATCTTCCCGTTGCTTTTTTATCCTTCTACACTTCTATATAAAGCAACAGTGATTTGGAACAAGATCACCCACAAGTTGTTGTGTTCTAAAATTTCATATTGTCTAAATTCTTTGCCTCTTTTATCTTAGTTGAATTTAGACATGACACGGAAGAGGGTGGAGCTTGCTTTCGTGAGTAATGAGTCCTCTAGAAAAGCATGCTTTAAAAAAAGAAAGAAGGGTTTTATGAAGAAAGTCGAAGAACTTAGTACTCTTTGTGGCGTAGACGCATGCGCCATAATATACAGCCCCTATGACTCAACACCAGAGGTTTGGCCCAACCAGTTTGGGGTTGAACGCGTCGTTACACAATTTGAGAGGGCTCCTGAAGTGGAAAGAACCAGAAAGATGTGGAACCAAGAGAGTTTCATGAAGAAAAGGGTTGCAAAAGAAACTGAGAAGATGAAGAAATTTCTCAAGGATAATCGGGAGAAGGATTTAACAGGGCTTATGAATCAATGCCTTGTTGGAAAAGGACTGGAGAGCTTGAGTTTGAAAGATTTGAAGGATCTCGGAGACCTCGTTGATCGAAAGTTGAATGGGATTGATATGCAGATTGATGAGTCACTTAAGGAAATGAGTACGAGTACTCCTGCCCAAGTGGCACCAGCACCACCACCACCATCTGCGGATATATGAAATGATGCCGGTTGGTGGTTAATTATTATCCTTCAGAGAGAGAGAGAGAGAGGGGGTTCTTTTGCCCTATGAATGACCTTTTGTGGTTATCTTTATTTTTTAGTATCATGGCCTTGTTCCTAAGTATTACTGTTATTTAATTAAAAATATTTATTTTATATCGATTTAAACGTTTTTAGTTTGTAGACCAACAGTTTGTTATGAAAATGGTTATTTGTCAAATCAGAGATGTTTACTTTATATCAAATTAAACACGTTGAATTAATGGAGTCTTTAAATTTCAGAAGAATAAATAGAGAATGAAGAAGTAAACCATATAAAAAATTCAAATGAAAGTAAAAAGAAAAAATAAAGGAATCAAAAGATGGAGATATGTTCATGAGCAGAAGACCTAGTGGGAAAAAGCAAAAAAGATAGCAGGTTTATGAAAACACCAGTTTCTTTGAAAAATGAAGCAGAAAAGTAAAAGTTCCAAATTAGTCTTTAACAGATAATACAAATGAACTAATATGAAAAATACTTGAGGCGGAAATAGAATTGGGAGTGATGAGTAGCACTGTAAATGGAGTAACTCAATATCCCATATTCGCTTTGAAAATTTGTATTCGTATTTGAATCAAAGCGGATTATTCGTGTTAAAACGAATATTATCCATATTCATATCAAAACGGATATTATTTAGATCGGTATCAAAACGAATATTACCCATATTAGTATCCGTTCAAAGCAGATACAAATACGGTTATATGCATATTTGTATTCGTTAATATCCCGTATCAGTAATATTAATATATATAAACACACGAAAACACATATATACATATACATGTGTAAATCTCTCATTTAAATTAATATACAATAGATGAAAGTATTAATATCTATTGATTATAACAAAATCAGAAAACTAATTGAGTAGACGTAATGGAAGAAAAGAAAATTCACAGCAAAACCTAAATTACAACGGAAATGATTGGCAATATAAATCTGATAATTTTGACTTTTATTGTATTCTTTGTAAAAAGTCAAGCCATGAATCGGGAGGTTGACGATTTAGATGTAAAGTCCCTCAACCATTCTCAGAGAGATTGGAGGTTCCAAGATAAAAAGGGAAGGGATGAGGCAAATTTTATAAAGGAAGACGAAGAAGATACAACAATTAAAGTAAAAGGTAGTCGACTCTTTTTTTCTTTTTCATCTTTTCCCCCTCCTATCAGGTACAACTCAAAGAAACAAGCTATTAGGCTAATTCTTACTCTCTATATCTGAGAGATCATTACTATCTAGATCTGTAAGAACACTCTTCTCAGCCTGATCAGCTTCTTCTTGAATCGCCCAATAATTTTCCAGCGCCGCCTTAGCCTTTCTCCTCGCAAACGCCGCCTTTTCGGTCTTCTGCAACGCCTTCACCTGGGCCGCCGCTGCTGCCTTATTCGTGGCCTCAGCGGCAATCTTGGTGGCCGCAAGTAAAACCCTAGCAGCCCTTTCATTGATTATCCTCCTTCCTCCTTCATCATTATAGACAAAGAGAAGAGAGTTAGGGTTAGTGCACAGAGGGCAAATGTAGGGGTTGCTGGGGACGGAACCCACACAGGTGGTGTGGGAGGAGGAGCAGCAGCTGGAGCAGGTCACCACGGCGTCCTTTGAGGGATTGGGAACAGAGGGATTCGGACTTGTGGACAAGGTAACAGGTGGGGCAGAAGGCGTGGGGGTGGAGGCGGAGGAAGCAGTCCGTGCAGACTTTGCTGAAGCCTCGGCGGAGGCGGACGGGGTGGAGTAGCCGCCCTTCCTCTACGCCACACTGGCTGCACAACATTTCTGGTTTTGATGAAATGTAGATATGAATTGAGAGAAAAGTATATATCAGAGGGAGTGAGGCAATGAACTAGGGTTTCTTTTAGAGCTTTTATAGGAGAACGAGCGAGTGTGAAATCGGAAATCCTGAGTGCAAAACGGTGTCGTTTATGTGGTTTCTAATTTATGGTTTCTGGTTACTGGTTTCCAAATTCTTCCCAAACCAAATTAAAGGATTATTACGTTACAACTTGATAATTTTAATTTCCCTGTAAGTTTAGATGTCAAAATTTTCAAGACCAATTCAATCAATTTCATTGAAAGGCGATATTTTTCTTAATGTAATAAATGTTAATTATATATATATATATATATATATATATATATATATTAATAACTTGATATTTTTCCCTAACTACTAACAGTAATAATTAAATTTTCCAATAAAAAGTATTTGTGAGTCCTTAATATGCAAAAGTGACACTTTCGTCCTCTAAGTTAGTATTTTGATTCATTTCTCTTCTCTTCTTTTTGCTAATTTCTCTCTGTGCAATGCATGTGCTTTTTATTTGAGACTACTAGGTGGCAACTTTGAGGGATAGGTATGTAATTCAGCCTTCTACTAAACTTCACTAAAAAGATTAGTTGTCATAAAAAAAATTAATTAAAAAAAAGAATAAAAGTACTCCATCCATCACCAAAAGAATGACTAAATGTAAAAAAAAAATTGTCCCCAAACAAATGAGATAAAGTACACAAAGTGAAGGGTAAATATGTCATTTAGTGGGGTCCATTAATATAAAAAAATAAAAGTACTAATCACTTTAAATAATCTTGTAGGGTCACTTATAATGATAAATTTAAAACTTTTTTACTCTTTTTCTTTTATTTTTTTTAATATGTATAAATTATACTTTACTTATACTTTCAAGAGACCCGTTGGGGGGGGGGGGGGGGGGGGTTAATACCTTAATGAACAGACGCTTGAAGAATGGTGGAAAAATTAGCAAATTGTAGAAAAGAAGGTAGATCAGTGAACAATAATGAGTGTGAGAAGTGAAAATTGTTGATTAGGATACTCTCCATTATACGTTTCACCCAATTCCCTCAAATACACATTTAATGACAATACAAATATAATTTTTAGCAACAACTTTAGTGACACAATTATTCCAACAATTTTATTGTATTGGTTGCGTCACTAAATGCGTGTTAGAGAATAAATTTGAGAAATTGACTTAAATGAATTAATGTGAGTCTTGTTTGGTCAGTTCATTGACAAGCGTATAAATGTAAATTGTGGCCAACCTAACATGGTTTACAAATCTTAGATCTATCTAGTTGCTATATCTAGACCTGACAAAAAGTTTATTTAGTTTGGTTATAGGTTATAAAATATAGTTATAGTTAACTAAAACTATATAATTACTTATTTTAATATGAGTTATGTGGATTTTCAATATAGGTCAACATGTTTTTCAAATTTCAAACATATATTATTGTGACTCAATGAAATAAATTACTTAACATATTATTTTTTATCTTTTCTCTCTAAATTTTAATTTTTATACATTCACTTTTTTTGCACTTTCTCTCTCCAAAACCTTTATTTTCTAAATTTTTATGACACTGTATAAAGTCAATTGTCAAATAAATCATGTAGGTAGCTTGTTTGTAATTTTAGGGAATCTGTGGATGGTAACATAATCTATATATATAATAAATAGTACAAATCGTCTCACAACCCTGCATTTTAGAGATGGTCCTTAAATTCTGAGATATAGCAATAAACCCTAACTATAAATAAAATTTTATTCAACCCTTAAAAAAACTTTAAATATCTTGCTCACCAAATTAATTCTATATATCCTTGCAATCCGCAACCGCTTAAATCATCTTTTGGTCACCAAAAAATCCGTAGCTGGAGGTAGCATGACTACTACTCTCTTTCTATTTTCAATTGTCATAGTATATATGTTGTATGTGCTAAATGTATTTAGTGTTGTTTGTTGTCTCTTCCTCTATTGCTCTATATTGTAAAACTTTTGTTTTGTGTTCATTGTGTTTCTTTGTTTTTATTAGGCACTACACTATACAGCATGTCAATTAACCAACTCATTTAAAAGTTTATAAAATTAAATAATGAACTTAAGTAACCAACTCATATAAAAATTTCTCCACCAATTATGAAATTAAATTCATAATTAAAATAAACACTCGTAGTGTAACTAATCAACTATTTAAATAATTAATATTTACTCCATTAATTATTTAAGTAGCTCATCTATGTTGTATAATTAATTAAATTTCTTCATTCCTTCCATAAATTGTTCGCCCCCCCAAAATCAGGAAAATTTCCACTCTAGACTTTGTTCGTTAACAATACATTCTCATTCTAGCTTTACAACGCTAATTAATATTATAATTTATAAAACCGTATAAATTTAAACTTTCTAATAATTTAATAAAACCATAAATTTTCAAAACCTTCTTATTTTTCTTTCATTCCCGAATCGCAACCTTTAGCATCTATACATATATTCAAAATCGTATGCGTATAAAGATCCATTTTGAAATGTCATATGAGAACGTAAAGTTCAACTTTTGATATAAAATTATTCTTATAAATCATTTTTATCATCATCCGTCATTTATATGCTTTATATAGCAAACTGGAATCTCAACAATATGTTATATCCACAACCTATACTAGCTTGTGTATATTACATCCATTATATACTTTGAGTTTACAAAACAAACCATAAAATTAGATCTCAACTTCATAGCGAATATTCTTTGTTCCAAGATTTAAAATTTACATAATCATAGCGTGCATACATCGCAAACGGTCATCTTGACTTAATGTAAATTCAACTAAAGAAAACAATTAATAGCTTTCCTTTTACATGCGGCTCTAGTCTTTATTATTATGATCGCGACAAAATTACATCTTTAATCTGCAAATCATTTGCAAGTTTGAGCACGACGGCCGAATAAGTCTAACAGTTTTCACATTTTATACATGCATCATAAATCTTATGCAAATTTCAAGCTCCACATTGCACAGTATAATCACATAGTTGCACAACGTGCACACTTTAATCATGCTCACATGTAATTCACATAAAAGTGAAAGATTGACACATAATTGAGCAATCAAATCATGCATATCGACATATTCAAATAATTTAACAAGTTACTGAAAGAACTTGCCTCTGTTTTTGCTTATCCCAAGACGTTCATCGAACGTCCGTTGCGTAACCTCTTTCATCGCTTAATATTCTTCGGACATCATTATTCATTGCATATCCTATATATATTGTCAAATTATAATATGAATATAGGGATGAACATTTTACCCTTGTTTAGTCTTATTCACCCATTTTTATATCAAATAAGTTGAAAAATTATATTATGTAATTTTTCATTTGATCTTTAATTATCTTTCTTAACTTTATGGACCCCAACATATTTATCAAAGGCACTTAGATACCTTATTATTTTTATCTCTTCTGGCCATGCTTAGTTAATATTATTTTACTTGTAAAATATTTTTTCCTTAATTTTCAGCTATATTTACTATTTTAAAAAATGCCATTTATGCTCAAAATTACAGCATTTTTAATAAATTGAGTTTTTGTCCAAACATCCGAAAATTTACACGGAACCTTCTTCATATTAGTACAAACTTTCGGTAAAAATTTCGTAATTTTTTAGGCTATGTAACTTCATATTTATCAGTTTCAAGTTTTCATTCCTAGAATTTCATTTGGTCATAACTCTCGTCTCAGAAGTCGGATTGAGCCAATTTTTGGATTGGAACTTTCTGGTACTGTGTGATTTCAGCACATAAAAGGAGCCTAATTTTTGGTACTTGTTAAATGGCCGAAATAAAACCCACAAAATTTTGGACAAGAGGGTTATTTAATTTTTCCAGCCTTGAACAGTTTTGATGCGTTTACTTTGAAACGTCATAACTCGTTCGTTTTAAGTAGGAATAAGTCCGTTCTTGCATCATTTTCTTTCTTATCACTTCCTCTACAAATTCCCTTAGGTGGAATATTTTTTTAGGTTCATTTTCAAACAAAAACAGTGGCACAAAAGTCCTTACCCGAAAAGTTTTCTTCTTTGACAGTTTTTACTAGCTTCCTTTCGAAGGGCATAACTCCTACCTTCGGACTCGGAATGAGGTCATTCTTACGTCGATCGACTCCTTATTTAACTTAATATAGAACCCCTAAAATAGAAAATTTTTATAGCAAGCCAATCGGAACAGAAATTAGTTCTAAAGTCAGGGTTCACACTAGTTATTTTTAGCTTTTAACTAGTTTTATGAAAAAAATCGCCATGACTTCGTTACATAAGCTTTTGACTCTATTCCAATTGGGTGATGTTCGTAACTCCTAGGAGCATAACATAACACCCCAGAACTTAATTTTCAAGTTTGGGACACCACACAAAAATGACCCCAAAATAGCCCCTTAACAGTCCACTACTTGTCTATTGATCATCCTTTGTGCTTAGGTTCATTGTCTTTCATTTTCTTGCATTATTACATGGTTTAATCGTATAAGCTACATCACAAACCACAACCACCACCAACAAGCGAATTTAAAAAGTTTTAAAGAAGATCATGAAACAAGGATTTTAGGTTTACTTTTTTAGGGTTCTTCCTTCTTGTTCTTATTGCTAGATGATCAAAGCTTGAATCAAACTTTCTCTTTCTTTCTTCCTCTCCTTCTATCCGTTCATTCTCTTTCTCTCTCTTGCTCTCTTTTAATTTACTTAGACAATGAAATTAAAATAAAAGAGATAATGACTTTGGGGAGACTTAATGGCTAAGGAAAGACAAAGGTTAGACAAGTGACTAGAAATTACCATAAATGGTAAGTTCCCATCTCAATTTGTCCCTCCTTGGTCTTCCTTTCTCTTAACCATGCATCCCCCCTTCTTTTCTCCTTTTTGGCTTTAATTTAATCACACATGCTAAATTGCTAGCACATGACACATGCCCCTCCACTTGTTATTCATCCTCTTAAGCTTCTTATTAAATCACATGCTAATTAAACAACCACATACCAAATGACACATATTCCTTCATCATTCTTTATTAGCCATTTGGATTCTTCTCCCCTTCTTTACCTCTTATTTTGTTTTTTTTCTTTTATTGTTTTATTATCTTAATATTCTAACACTTTGACCCAATTTTGATTTTCTCAATTGGGCTTCGTTTGGGCTTCCCCATAGGCTAGCCCACCACTTTTATTACACCTTGCTTTGGCTCATAATAATTCTACACTTGGGCTCAATTAATTAAATTACTACTTAGGTTAGTAAATTAACTAGCCCATTAACCTAACCTTTTTTAATTCCTAACCAAGCCATTAAAATCCTAGGCTTAGTTAGGTCATTAAATTTAATTAGTCATTTTCTCTTCTAGTTAAATTTTCTAGCTTTTTCAGTTATGTTCTTGTAACTTGCTCGGTTAGCCGAAAAATCGACCTTTCAATTTTTGAAAATCCGATTTCGCTACCGATCTCCATTTTTCGAATAAACGCTATGTCGTTCTTCAAAAAGTCAAAAAACGAAAAGTCATTTTTAGCATGAATAGTATTTTTACGACTTTTTTCTGATTTTTTTTATTACAGACTACAATAAAATCAGATATTTTCGATGGAATACATTCCGTGGAAAGTAAGTAAATTTTCGACGGAAACTCTGTCAGAAATAAATCCTTCGGAATTAAAGACGTTTTTAATTAATCAAGGGCAGAGAAGCAGCCCTCCAGCCCTCCCTTTCACTCAGGCCCTTCCCTATCTTCTCCTCTTCTTTCACTCGCTCATAGCACTCTCCGTCCTCAGCCCGCTCCTCTCTCTTTCCCCTCTATCTCCTCCCACTCTATCCCTAATTTTGAAATAAAGCCCTAATTTTTTGGCAATTGATTTGTCCTATTTCTCCTCCATGATTGTCTTCCATAACATCTAAATAATGGTTAGTATTCAAGTAGGTCTTCTTGGGGCTCCAACCAGCTCGCTTTCACATCTCTCTCCTTATTCTCCTTCTCTAGATCTAGATTCTTCATCTTTGAGCTTCTACATCTCGCTTCGTCTATGGCTTCGGCACTGTTCCTCCTCCGTTCCAATATTGAAGGTCAGATTCTCCTTTCGATTTCATTTATTACTCTATCTCTATATTTATCGGGACCTTGTTGTTTTCTCCATATATTATTGCGTTTGTTTTGGAGTTTGTAATTTGTTGGTGGTTGTATTTTATTTTTTTATACCAGTGTATGGAATCAGGGTTTTCCAATCTTACTTTGAAATTTGGTTAATTTATTGGGTTATTGAAGATAAGCAATTTGGGGCTTGGTTTTCACTGTAAGTTTTTTATCTATTTCAATCTATTCGTATGTTTAATTTGAACTCATTATCTATTTCTGAGTGTATGTTTGTGTTTGAGGTGCTCAATTTGTTTTGTTAAGAAAAAGAATTGGTGTAAGCCCCACATCAATGACAAAAGAATTGGTGTAGTCATGTCTTAGTCACTTAAGTTTTGGAATCAAATAGATCAATGCTCCATTTCGATCGGTTAGGTGTTGTGTGTCATAGTTTATCGAGACAACTATGACATAGATGCATTGAATCATTTTTGCCCTTTAGATTCTTCCCAGGTTTGATAAGAATTGATGCTTTGCAATTTAAGTTTATAATTTTGACTAAAAAAGCAATCTCTAAATAATAATATGCTTGTGCATTTCAATTTTAATTAATGCAACTCCATTCTTCTCTCTTTTATGGATTCGAAAGATGATGCTTTCATAATGCACGCATGATATATCAGAACTTTCACTTTTTTTTTTGGGAAGTGGTATTTTTGAAAGTATTTTATTTATTTTAATATTTTTCACATTATCTCTTTCACTGCGTTCTACTCTGTCGTGAGAGAGGGACTTATCGAAATACAATTTTCATTGTTTATTTTGTGGAAAGAGTGTTGGTAATGTTGATATTTTAGAGATTATGTCCCTTTGGTGAAATATCACAAATCTTGAATGCTCAAATGAATCACTAAGTTTTTTTTCTTTTTCTTTAATTTTATGTTTAATTTAAAAGAATGTGAAAGTTGCTTGTTGTTTTGCATATGATACTTAGCCGGAGACTCAGAGCCATTCAACTTAATTGTAACATATTCTTTTCACTTTATAATTCAGATTATTTTTTCACATTTTTAACCTTGATAAGTAAAGCATGAAAGATTTTCAAGTATGTGATTTATATTGCTAGGGCAGTAGAATAAGAAAACTCCCATGCTAATTTTATTTTTCCTCTTCTTAGTATATGAATTTGGATTTCCAGACACGGGTAACAACAACAAAGGTAATTCGAAAGCTGGTGTGCATTGTATGACTGTATTTAGGTTCCTAAGTTTGTTCTATTTATTGAATGATTTGGCATAATTTATTTCCTAAATTATGGGTTAAATTAAGACTCTGGAGTATTGAAGTACGTCTAGAAGTTTCACTAGCATAATTCACTTTCTCAATATATGAACATGAACATGAGAGTCTGAGTCCATTTATGGTTTTGATCACTTAACATAAATAGCATGTTGTTCTTGTACGGCATTGATTTTGCTTCGAAATCTAATGGCTAATCCCCTAGTTTTAATCTTTACTTCGAGAGTCTAGTTTTGCTTCGAAAGTTGTGTGTCAAATGTAGTCTGAAAATATACACATGACAATCTAATTGACACATTTCTTTTGAATTTGCTAGAGACTCCAGATCCTGCAGCAAATGTAGCGCCCCCAAATTCGAGTTCTAGAACCTCGGACCTGGTACGTTACGATACATCATTTCTATAACTATTGCGGAAGATATAAACATAAATTGTTTATACAATAACCTTTATACCTAATTCCCAAGGTCTGGAACCTTAACCTAATACCTGAATTCAATATCTTATCCGACATACAATGTCATTTGCATATACTACTATTATAAGTTTTATCTGTACGATAAACTAATGCTGGAACTGTCTTTGACTTTTCCTGTATCCGACGTATTCATCCTAATCTACAATGTTTATCATGATATAGCAAGGGTGAGCAACAAGTTTGCCCAGCAAGTTTAATTTCAAGAAAAGATATATCATGATTGAAAAGAATGAACAATAAGCTGGCTGACTTTCAACAATATAACCATTGTGAAATAGCATGAATCAAATTTACATAACTGACCGACCGAGACAATAAAAATGAATGGTCAATAAGGAACATGAATAAATTCAACTGAACAATATGGTAATGAAGGTGATCAGCCTTTCATACCTGATGAACATATGCAACATGCACAACGTGCGAATCAATAAATCATAGACGTGATGTAATCAACAAGGATTAACCACTAGCGTAATTGAAGAATCATAACTCAAGGTTGAGTTAAAGAAAACTTGCCTTTATCGCCGACTACTGCTACGCAATATAGTTAGCTTCATCTGAAGACCTAATATTGATAATATCGATCTCCCAATTAGAATTATATCATCACAGTTAATACTGTTAATTATAGTTATAAAATAACCTAAACACATTACCACATAATTCTAACAGTCAATAAAACACATAAGACCTAGTATCAAGTCAAACTATTTCAGTCTGAGTTGAGTTCGGTACTAATTCGACATCCCGATTGCCTAATCGGATAATTATCGAGCCTACTATCAATAGGACTCTACCTAAACTCTTCAATATTATCTTAAATATTTTATTTATCAGTTAAAATATTTTTCAAAAGTTCATAATAATTTTCAAATAATTATTATCATTTATAATGATTTTTTAATCATTAATATCATATTTATATGCTTTAAATACCTCATAATTCCATTATCATTAATATTTATTAAATTTTAAATATTAATGAAATACATGACATAATATTATAAATTTTAATACCTTAATATAGCCTTTAAATGAATTTTAAAACATTTAAAATTATTATTAAATAACTACCATTAATATTAAAATATTAATTTAATTCATGACAAAATATTAAAAGTTATGCTTTATAACTTAAAATATTTTTTATAACCTTTAAATTATTTTTAAATAATTTTTAAAATATTAAAACTATTTTTACATAATTTATTCAATATAATTATTAAATAAATTATTATCATTAATATTAATCTATACATTCATTTGATTACTATTTAATATTAATTAAATAGAAATTAATTAATTACCTTTAGTTGTTATTTAACTAATAAATAATAGCCAATTAGATCTATCCATTATTTAATGTTAATTAGATAATGAATAATCAAATTATTGTTTGCCTTTAATTATTATTTAATATTAATTAATTAATTTCTTATCCTTGAATAGTAAATAATTGATCTATTTACTTCATTAGTCTTTAATTATTCCTTATTATTATTTAACAAATAATTAATTAAAATTTTTCCTTATTTATTATTTAATAATAAATAATTAATTCATTTCATAAATCTTTAATCATTCTTTCTTATTAAATTAAGAATAATTAATTATTACTTGTCCTTATTTATTATTTAATATTAATTAAATAATAAATAATTATTTTATAAACTTTTATATTAATGTAAGTAAGAAATCACTTAATCTTACTTAAACATTCTTTAATCATTATTTAATATCAATTAAATAATAATTAATCAATTGTTAATATCTAATTATTATTTAATCATAATTAAATAATAACTAGTTACTTTATGAACACTAATTCTACTTAATTAATTATCTCTTAAATAATAATTAAATAGTTATTTATATTTAATATTGTATGTAATTAATTTGCTAACCATTTAATGGCTTTAAATAATTATTTTTAATAATTAATCACTTTCACTTATTTACGATTATGTCATTCTCGCCCACAATTTTCCGATATGGCGTCCTTTACGGAAACGCTTGTAAAACGAAATGTACAACTCAGAATTAAGTTCCGTCAGAGGCGTTGGATTCGTAACTTCTCAAGCTACAGTTTCTATTTATCAAACACTCAATTTGGAGTTGTTTTGAGTTCGGAAAGTTGGACCGAAGTGGCTGATCAGTTTTGGTTTTTTTTTCCAGCTTGACCCTCTTGTACTAAAACAATCATAACTTTTTCGTTTTAAAACGTTTTTGAGCGATTCTTGAGCTCACGCGAAGCTAACTTCCGGGACTACAACTTTTGTTCTTGGACCATCTTCAAATTCCAAGCACAAAATTCCAGAAATTTCGTGGAAGGGGACTGACCCGAGTTGGTTTCCCAGTTTTGACTCCGCTACTTTAAAATGACATAACTCTTTCCTCCGAAGTCGGATTTAGTCCGTTCCGGAGTCTATGGAAAGCTTATTCAGTGTACTACAATATATCAAAAGCCCAGAATTTTTTGAATTATCTAGCTAATTCCAAAATTTTCTTTTAGGGGCAGCATTGTACTAATTTTTTAAAGCTTAAAAAAACTGTTTTGCTTTTCTTTCTTTGGATCAAACTTTTAACACCCAAAATGGTTAGATCTACTCATAAAACACTCTAAAACTTGTAGATCTATGATTTTAGAGTTCAAGCAACATAACTTGATATTTCATCAAAAACAAATCAAATAAAATACATAAAGTAAATATTTAGAGTTTAATTTTTATACCTTTAATTTTTGGCTATATTTCTTGATCTTCCAAAATATGAGATCTTTGGATGCATGAAAATTGAACCCTTCCTTTCTTCCTCTCCTTGCCGAGACCCCTCTCTCTCTCTCTCAATATTTCTTTTTACTAGCAACTTGGAAGTAAATGAGAAGAAAGCTTATGTATAGATATGATGAAGGATATATATTCTTAGTAAAAGTATATACATATAATTATTACATGTATAATTTATCTCCCAACTTAGCTTGCTTCTCTCTCTCTTTACTTGTAACTTTGGAGAAATAAGGTGGCTAAGTAAATAAGAGACACATAAGAGGAGTAGTTGAGAGTTAGGTGCTGTTTGATTACCTCTTATTAGCCCTTAATTGATTTACCTCTGATTCGGTCAGAGGCAAAATTTTGTTTGATAAATTTTTTTTTGCCTCTTAATGGCTCTTAATCAGTTAGACAGAAAAATAAATCTATAGCATCCAGAGGCTGTCTGAGCGAGAATTTTTTTTTTGAGGACAATAATAACCTCTTCCGTCTTTTATCCCCAATCCAACCTAGATCGCTCTTCTCCTTCGCTGAATCACTGCTGCTCCTTCGTCTTCTTTCCCAGTAATCTTCTCTCCCTTCTTCATCTATTGTTCGTTATTATCAATTCCCACCATGAACCATTCTCGGCCTTCCTCTTCATTTTCGTTCCATTTCTTCTTCTCTCTCTCAATTACCAAACTCCCAAATTCTATTGAACTACCAAATTCCTCTAAAATTGAAGCCATCAACTGAAAATTTGAGAAGAGTGGAACAAGGTGCAGTTTTAAAGAGGGAGTAAACTCAATCAATTACAAAATTGAAATAAGGATTCAGTTATTACATCAATCAAAAAGGTAACCCATGTATTTCCATTATGCTCATACGAAATTAAGTGAAAATATATGTAAATGATAATATAATTGTTATGATTGGTTGTGGATTGGTATGGATGAAGTGTTATACATGTTATTAGGAGGAATAAAGGATGAAATTTTTTGTTAAAACCATACCTTAATGTCTATGAAATTCTGGAAATTAAGCCTTGCATGTATGATGTTTGATAAAATACCTCAAAGAGGTTTAATGCTTAAAAAGTGAGAATTAAACAAAGTTTGGAATTAGCTAACCTTTATATATGTATTATGATGTAAACCAAGTTGATTGAGTGAATCAAAGTGAGTTTAAAAGCAATTTGGTGAATTTTGAATCAAATTGAGTTTAACTAGAGAACTGAGAGAACTAGTTACAAAATCAAAGTAGCTAAGAGATTATCGAATTTGTTGGAATTCTGGGCAGGAGGCGCCGTAGCACCAGCCCCCCTGTTCTGTCACATCAAAATAGAATTTTATACCTTTTCTATCTTGATATAAATAGTTCTATTCACTCTCTGTATCATTTTTATGATTTGTGCATTTGCTGCAAATTGGCACATGCAAATTGAGCATTAGAAAATGACTTGTTAAGTAAGCTTGCCTCGACGTGTTACATACTGAATCAACTGTTTAAGTTTCTTTTGATACATGTTTGTGGTCTTTAAACTTTAATTTTATTGTTGAGATTTTAAAGTGTGGGGATCACAACTCTTCTGTTCTTATTCCATTTGCACTTGTGTTTTGTGAAAGATCTTGAAATTTATTGAAACTTAGAGCTATGTATTTTGGGGGTAACAAAATAGTGGTATATCTTTTGAGAAAATGTGTAGAGTTTTAATGAATGGTTTCTTATTGCAATTGTTGTTTCTTGTATGTGCTGGAAGATCAACACTCAGTATAATTGCAATTCAAATTTTCAGAAATAGTCTAGTTTGTTATGTTTTAGCGCCGTGGATGGAACTGTGATAGAAGGAAAAGATGTGTTACCATTTATGATCATTCAAATTATTCAAATTTCTTTTTTGCTTATAACTTTGAATTCAAAAATGCGTGCATATAATCAGGTTTGCTATTCCTTATTCTCTCCAGAGATGGTGTCATTGTCTTTTAATTTGGGAAGTAATATATGATCTTTGTTATACATTTGTAGGGTTCAGTGTGATGGTTTCTATCTACATGTTTGACGATAAAGTGGAACAAAATGAAAGAAACGAAGAAGAGGGACAAGATGAACCACAATGGGGTGATCAAGGCGTAGAATTTACGGTTAATATACATGAACAAATTGCACTTCAACTCTTAACAATTGTTTGGAGTTAATTTAATTTGTATGGTTGAATTATTATATTATGTTGATATTTTTTGGACATGATACTATATTTGACATGATACTATATTTGAAGTTAATTTAATTTGTACGTTTTCATTTTTATTTTATCATATTGTGGTCAAAATATTATAAATATGTATTTAAAATACTATTCAGATCTTTCTGATTATAAAACAGGTTTTGTTTAAACTGTTTAGAGGGTTACAATGGTAAAATACTATTATTCAGACATTTTGGAAAAATTAATTAGCAAACAGCATTTTTTCATTCAGACACAATTCTATTCAGATGCTCTATATTATTCAGACGTCTAAACTGTTCAGGTCTTAACACTCAGTTTTATCAAACACCACCTTAGTAGCCTTTAACCACATTTTTGGACAAGCTACACAAATCACATTTTCTCTTCCCTTTCTACCCCTTAGTGGCCGGGTATACTAGCTCCATTTCCTTCCATTTTTTTGATTTTTATTTTAATTGATAATTCACTTAACAAATGACTAAAGAGTCCCTCCTTACATGGATCAAAAATTGGGCCTTTAATTAATCCTCTTGGGCTTGAAATAATTAACTTGGGCCACTTGAAATCAAACTTAATTTAAATTATTGGGCTTCCAAATGTGATGGTTAATAAATATCATCCAATAACTTAAGTCCACTATTAATAATTTATAGCATTCTCATTTAATTTCTTTACATTACTTTAAAATTAAAAATCAAACCATATAGGTTCTTTAAAAATTTTAAATCATTCATCTATTTTCATTCTAGGTTTTAAACTTTAACCTTTAATTTAATCATTTAAGATTTTATTAATCTTACAAATTTTCGGGTTGTCACAGCAAAGACAACTTCCAACGGTTCAATTGAAAGAGGTCAGTGTTTTGAATACAACTCAAATTTTTAACTACAAATTTGATGTTATAAATGCATTAGGAATTAGCAAGGAGATTGAAAGAACCTTTTACATTTTCCTTAGCATTTTTATGGGTGCATTAGTTTGCTCTGAGTTTTTGAAATGATGGCATACAAATCTAGTTAAAGAATGAAGTAAGTAATTGCTATTTTTCTTCAGATTGTAACAACAATTGATGCTTGTAAAGAAAACAGAATTTAATATTTACTTTTAATTTTTAAAAAGGTTATTTTCGACGGAATATTCAGTGGGAAATAACTAAATTCCGTGGGTAATAAGTTATTTCCGACGGAATATAATTCCATCAGAAATAACTTATTCCCGACGAACATATTTTTGTCCGAATTTTCGACGGACAATTCCGTTAGAAATAACGAAATTCCGACAAAATTGACTTATTTCCGACAGAAAATTCCATCGGAAATAATGTTTTTTCTTGTAGTGAAATTTTATCTTGCCTTTTTAAATAAACGCTACGACGTAATTCGAAATTCTCGAAAAAGTACGTTTATTAGCGTTTTCTGCGTTTTATGAATAGTGTTTTTGCGTTTTATTCGGAAAAATTTATTTTTTTCCAAAAAACTTCCTACACTCATACATAATCACGTAACACGTAAAATAAGTCATTAATCGACCTAAATCACATAACACATAATAATATCAATAAAATTTTATTTATCAAATATTCTCATTGAAAAACCTAATTCCAAGGGATTTGTTTACGACACTTATTTAATTTTAAGATCTTTTAATTTCCTAAAGCCTTGAAAGTATAATGCATAAAAAAAGAACTTACATAAATGTCTTAAAAATCTTGAACTCTTCATTCTTTTAAATTCCATCATCTTGTAGTTTTATGTCCAAAACTCCAATTATCCTGTAATAAATAAAACAAGCACCAGACAATATTTGGTCGTCATAAAAATAATCAAAATATAATCACTAACAAAATTATCGACACATTATAACAAAACTTCTTATTATACCATATTATAAATATAACATACATATAAATAAATTTTGTATAGATTTTAGAACAATATTGGCTTCATATTGGATATAATTTATGGGTAAACAACCATTTTGACACTTGTACTTTACGGTTGGTTACAATTTCATCCATGTATCATTTTTTTTCATAATAGTTTTTGTACTCTAAAATAGAGGAATAATTTATTCTTTTTTTTAACTTAAATAATGACGTGACTTTTTAAAAAAAATAATAATTATGCCAACGTGTATTTTAATAATCTAAGTGAGCATTATAATGGAGAAATTAGTAATTTGACAAATTATGTAGAATTCTTTCTGCGTACAAATTTATTTGGAAAAAAGAAGTTCAAGCCCTAAACAATTAATCCAATAAATAGAGAGTTTTGTTGGCGTTGAAGAGATCGGAGAAGGAATTTCAAGCATAACAAAGTATGAACAAAGTAAAAGATTGAAGTAAGTATCTTTATAGAAAACTAGGGTTTCATTATTATTTTAACTAGTGATATACACGATGATAATGGTGATTGTTAGTTTGAGAGTGATGTTTGCCACATTCTGCAAATCTTGTTCTTTGTAATTTTCTGTTATGTTGAGTTGGCAAAAGAGTACAATTAAATTTTTAGAAAGCAATCATTCACCAAAAAAGGTTTTTGGCATATTTAATATATTAAATATAAAATTGTATAGTAATTCTTGTTAATCAATTTTTTTTAATTTAGACTTACATGTTTATTACTTTTTATTGAAGAAAAATTATGTTTCTTAATTTACTCTCTGTGCATGTAATCTCATGTTTATTGTTTTTTTGGACATGCATATTTATTGTTTATAGTATCACATTTTTTCGGCTGTTTATCGTTTATAACATCGTTATTTTTCCTTATCATGCATTGTTGGGTATGCATAGGTCCTCACCTATGAAATGAATCCAAATTGAAAAATGATTTACTTGTTAGATTAATGTTTGGTGACTAAAACAAGATGTGATCTCTAATTTGATTAGAAGAATAAATTGTTTCTAATCCATAATAGGAAGGGATTAGGAAGAGTACTATAAATTAGGCTATGAGGGAGTCTTATTTTTACATGAGAGAAACTCGGTAGCAAGAAGGTGCCGAAAGAATAAATTAAGAGAATTATAGTTTGTTGCTCGTGGTTATCCGCCGCTATCTCCGTTCAATTGAAAGCTTGAAGATTTTATTGCTTGTGATGTTTTTGGGTGGTGAAGTTAATTAGGTTTTTCAACTTAATTAAAGATAAATTTGCACTCTTTTTATTTATTGTGTAACCTCAAGTTTTAGGACGTAAAACTTGAAAGGATTATTGGAAGCCCATTATTAGTGATATAGTTGAGATTAAGAGTTCGACCTGTGATTTTTCCTTTCAAGGTTTTTTCACTTTAAATATTATGTGGCCTTGCTTGTGGATGGTTATTTTGTTATATTCGTTTTCATAACTGAGTTTGTTGATTTCCTATTTAATTTCACAAAGACATAAAAATAACTCCTGGATTGAGATTATTTTAGGCGTACTTTTCCCAATTAACAAGTAGTTTCAGAGCTTGATTATTTTTGTGATTTTCTTGTGAATGGAGGATTGGACAACAGGTTGCATGATTAAACTCAAGGCAACAAATTATGCAATTTGGAAGTCAAGAATGGAGGATTTGCTTTACTGCAAGGATTTATACGAGCCACTTGAGAATGATGAAGTCAAGCCTATAAACAAGAGTGACGCGCAGTGGAACAAGATGAACATGAAGATTATTGGTCTAATTAGATCGTAGATTGATCAAATTGTGGTTCATCATGTTACCACGGAAACTAAAGCCTATGCTATTTGCAAAAATTAGTGTCCATGTATTAAAGAAAGACAACACAAAATAAAGATTTTTTGATTAGTTAGCTTGTGAATTCTAAGTTGAAGGATGGAAACTCCGTTGTAGAACACTTGAGTGATTTTCAGAGTTTGATAAATCAGTTGAGTACGATGAAGATGCAAACTTTGTTGTTGTTGAGCTCTTTGCCTGATATAGCTAGGAGACGTTAGTTGTATCGCTGAGTAACTAAGCTCGTAATGGTACGCTGACTATGGATACAGTCAAGTATAATTTGTTTAACGAGAAATAGAGGCGAATAGATGTCGTAGTGACTAGTTCTGAGTCACAAGGTTTTGTCGTGTAGAGTAGGGGCAAAAACAGAAAGAGAAACTCTTCTGAAGATGAAAAATTCAGGGAATGTCAAGAGATCGAAAAGAGATAATTTGTTTTCATTGCCAGAAACTAGGACTTATAAGGCGAGAATACAGATTTTTAAAGAAGGAACAATCTAAAGAAAACGACGAGTATAAAGATTTGAATGTGTATCTATCTGACAGTCGATGTAACCATTGCTTGTGATGGTAAACGAAATGTCATGTTAATGGCTGGGTGATTAATTCAGGTGCTTCGTTCCATGCTACTTCGCGTGGTGAGATCTTCACATCCTATACTAGTGATGATTTTGGCTATGTACGGATGGAAAACGGAAGTGCATCCAAGGTTATAGGCATTTGAGATAATTGTTTGGAGACTAACAGTGGTCGCAGGTTGATGAAGAGAGAAGTCAAACATGTTCTGGATATCCGTTTTAATTTGATCTCTATTGTTAAGTTTGACGAGAATGGTTTATAAAAGTTACTTTGGAGAAATTTAGTGGAAATTCAATAAAGGGTCTCTAGTGGTGACTAGAGGTAAGAAGGTAAACACTCTTTACACGATGCAGGCGCATATGGGAGGTGTTGATGATGGGGGAGTTAGGCCGAAAAAATGTGATACAAAGCCATGCGAGATGAGAGAAAAGTCTTGCATGAAAACTACGAGAGGAAAACTTTTCGCTTTAAATGGGTACTAAAAGTGATCAAGAAGGAAAATGATAGCTCGCATCTAGGGTACAAAATTGTTGTGAAAGAATTTGGCAAACAAAGATCTGTCAAGTTTAATTTGGATGCTCCCATCGACAAAAACCATGCCAATGAGATGAAGCGTGGCATGAAAAAAATTAAAAATTCCAATAATCTTGAGTTAAGCCAAAAATTCGTTGGAATTAACTCCGAGTGAGGAGTTGTGGTTGGTGATCCCTAGCTCCTCTCATGAGTTCGGAGGGGGAGATTGTTGGGTATGGATCCTCACCCATGAAAAGAATATTCAAGTTGAAAAATGATTTACTTATTAGATTGGTTGGTGACCAATACAAGGAAATGTGATCCCTAATTTGATTAGGAGAATAAATTATTTCTAATCTATAATAAAAATAGATTATGAAGAGTACAATAAATAAGGTTATGAGCGAATCTTATTTTTACATGAGAAAACATGGTAGCAAGAAAGGTGTTGAAAGAATAAATTGAGAGGATTACTGTGATGCCCCCAAAATTCAGGTACTTGAAATCCGAACTCGGTGCTACACTATATCATTTCTTTGAGCGGAATAATAATATAAAGTAGATAAACAAACTTAACTTACATATCAGAGTTGTCTAATTCCAGGTACACGACCTTTAAAACATTCATTACATGATAAATAATAAATATCATCGTCTTAATAAAGTCTAACTAGTACACACGATACCATAAAACTTATTCTTGCAGCTTTCATTTCCCTTTATTTTTGCCAGAGCCTTCTAGTTGATCACGCTTAGCTGAAAACATTTAATTTAAAGCAAGAATGAGCATTTAATTGCTCAGCAAGTAATAGCAGTTAATAAACTTTAGCTGGAAGAAATAAATATTTTCTTTGAGGTATACTTCTACAACGAATCAATAGTTGTGAATTCTTTCGAAACATATCTTAATAACATATCAAATCGTTTAAAATTTTAAAACGACGTAGTGACTATAAATGCTGAGTGGTCCATAGACCATGAACTTTTATTTTTTATTTTCCAAAATGTTAAACAGAAATTCATCTGTAAACCGCTCTGGTCTTACGGACATGTAGGGTGATCAGCCCCTTTATGTCCTGTATTGATCAATACTATCAATTTGAACGATAAATTCATTCACTCTGTTCGCCTTGGGCACATAAATCATTTCCCCATTTAAGGATTGTTCATACTCAGTCTGGAGTCCTAACTAAATAATTCAGTTGGACGACTTTACCATAACCAATAGTATCTGACAGTACAATTCAAACCATGTCTAGCCGAGTCAAATAGCTTAGATAGTCTTTAAACCCTAAACGTCTATCGAAGTTTAATAGTATGTAACAGAATTTGTCATATCAAAGAAGTTCTAGTTCAAGAGTTCTTGCATGAATACAATAGCTCATACAAGTGGGGACACTTGTATTACAACAGACAATAATGAGATAATAATAAGAAATAACTGAATCATGAATATCATAACGGATATGAATAATTGACAATAATTATTCATGAACATGCTTTGTATTTTGATAAACTTACGTTAAGTTGAAAACTAGCATAATATATATATATATATATATATATATATATATATATACTTGTTTGCACGCATATCAATAAGAATTTGAGTAAAGAAACTTGCCTACAAAGATTCATTTCATACAGTACTTGCAATAGTTAGGATACTTGCTCAATATAAAATTTGAGTAAGGTTAAGGAACTTGCCTTGATAGCTGATTATTGCTACGTAGTATAGCTTAAGCTGTTATCTTTAATACAAAGTCCTATCATCAATATAATTATTTTTTTAATTAGAATAATACAACTTAACACATAATACTGCTTATTTATAGTCATTATACAGCTTAAACACGTTGTCACATATTCATATCAGTCATTAAAGCACATAAGAACGCATAGCTAGTCAAACTATGTCAATTTGGTTTGAGTTCGATATAGTTTCGGCATCCCGATTGCATTATCGGATAATTAACAACTTTATTTTTAATGAAACTTTGTTCAAGAACTTAAATATTATATTAGATAATTTAATTATCATTTATAATATTTTTTCAAACATTAAAATCATTTATTATAATTTTTCAAACACTAATATAATTTTTAATTGTCAATTAATATCATTATCATTAATATTTAAATAATTTAAAATATTAATGATCTTCATGTCAACACTTTAAAAGTTAATTATTATAACCTGAAAATATTTTTAAAACCTTAATATTACCTTTAAATGATTTTTTTAAGATATTAAAATTATTTTTAAAAAATTACCATTAATATTAAAATATTAATGTATTTCATTTCTAAATATTAAAAGTTATTTATTATAACTTAAAATATTTTTAAAATATTAATATTACTTTCAAATGATTTTTAAATTATTAACATCATCTTTAAATAATTATCATTAATATTAAAATATTAATGTTATTCATATAAAAATATTAAAAGTTATTGATTATAACTTAAAATATTTTTATTACATTTATTTCACCTTTAAATGATTTATAAAACATTAAAATAAATTTTAAAATATTAAAACTATTTTTAACTAATTTATTTAATATAATTATTAAATAAATTAGATAACATTAATAAATTAAAATATTAATGAAATTTATGTCAAAATACTAAAAATTAATTTTTTTTATAACTTAAAATAATTTTTATAACTTTATTATAAATTCCTAATATTTACTTTCCATTTATTCTATAATTTTCGTCCAAAGTTAGGGTCCTCCACGGAAACGCTTGTAGACGAAAATCTACAAGTCAGATTTGGACTCACTTGGTATCGTTAGAACCGTGACTTCCCGAGCTACGTTTTAGGATCAAGAAACAGTCCATTTGGCCTGGTATAGCACCCAGAAAATAGGCCACTACCGACTGCCTTCTATAAGCCTTTAAGTCTTTTTCTGTTTTGGAGTCTCTTACAGAAACGTTTGTATTACAAGATCCACAACTCCGATTGAGGCCCAATCGGTGTTGTTGGAACCATGACTCACTGAGTTACAACAAAAAAATAACCAACAATTTTTACAGAACACATAAAGTGCCGAAATGGGGCTGTTAGTCAGACTGTCCTCGAGTTTTGGCTAGTTTGAGGTAGTTTAGTAATAAATTCATAGATCTTTCATTTTTCATCCTTTTTAAGTGATTCAACTTGGGTAAGGTTACTAACCCATAGGTCTTAACACTAACAAAAATAAAATTCAGAAAACTCCTTTTAGATCTATCAACACAAAAGCCATTTTCACAGCTTTTAAAACATACTTTCAACAAAATCTTTTCTTTCCATTTTAACTTCCATAAACCTAGCATACAATCTATGGGTCCTCCAAATAAATCATGTAAATCACATAATCCACCATAAACAAGGCTTCTAACAATAAATCACAAATAAATCCCATGATCCATCAGTAGATCAACATAAAAATACATATAGCATACAAGAGAAAGATTTTTCTTAAACCTTTTTGGTACAAAATTTATTTTTCTCTCTTTGGGTCTAACTATTGATTTCAAAAATACTTTGATTCACATATGAAATACTAATACTCATGTAGATCATGCGTTTTTAAAGATCCAAAACAAAAGTTTCATATATCACCAAGATCTAACCAAAGAGAGTATTAAACTTGAAATTTTTGGATTTCTTACCTTTTCTTTGAGATGTTCTTCTTGTCCTACCAAGATAGGTGATGGTTCTTGTGTTATCAAGGATCAAACCCCCCCCCCCCCTCTTTGCACCCCTAGAGCTGGCCAAAATTTCAGTTCCCTTTTTCCCCTTTGTTTTGTTTTTCTTTTTGCTAAGTGGAAGCTTGGAAAGTGAGAGAGAAAATGAGAGATAGAAGTATACTTGATTTTTGTTAATTGTTAGTAGATAGTAAGTATACAATGTATCAATCTACCAACACTTGCCTTCTTAGCCTTGGTTAACTTGTTGAGGTGAGTAAATAAGGTGGCTTCATTCTTGGTTTGACACATAAGGAGGGTTGTTGGGAGTAGGTAGAATATAAACAATAATTTGGACAAGCTTAGAAAATTTTATTTTCTCTCCCAAAAATACCCTTAAATGGCCGGCTACTTCACCCAATTCCCTTTCATTTTGGATTTATTTTATTTGCCAAATTAAGCTTAAGCAAATGACTACAATGCTCTTCTTCACGTTGGCTAAACTTGAGCCATTCTTTTAATTCTTTTGGGCTTCTAATTTATTTGTTTGGGCTATGTAAACTAACATGACCCAAAACTTAAATTTTATTTTATCCTAATTAGTTACTTAGGGTTTCCATTCCACTTAACATTGATCATAGATCACATAATATACATACTTTCATTTAAATACAAACACATTCAATTACTATGTTTAATATTTAAACAAAATAAATAAATAAATCCATAACATATATTCATATAATTATGTTAATTATCATAATTATATATATAATTCATAATCATATCTTGTATTAACATACTTACATATATTTGGAGACAAATATAATTAATAATTATATTTAATATCCAAATTCCTTAAGAAAATAATTTCTTATTATTCACCACATAAATATACTTTCATTTTAAATACAATTATATAATAATTGTATAAATTCTAAAATTTCATAACATAGATCAAAATTAGGGTTTTAATCTATAATGACACTTTACCTAATATATCACATTATTAATTAAGTTAAAATAATTAACTTAATTAATCTTGATTAATTCATATAATAAAATAATTATTATAATAATTCTATAAATCATTTCTTATATTATTGAAATAATATATTAGTCATATTTTCATGAAAATAAAATATTTTTACTACAAAATTAATTTATTATAAGAATATAATTTATAATAATCAACAATTCCTTTATCAAAAAATTAATTCGAAATCATTCATGTAATAAATAAATATATATTTATCACATATATACATATTCTTTACCTTGCACATATTCCCACATTTATTTTGAAAAACATAATATATCTAAAAATAAAAAAAATTTATACGCAAAATTTCTTATTTAATTATATAAAAATATTGGGTTATTACATTCACCCTCCCTTATAAGGATTCCGTCCCCGGAATCACCGTTTCAAAACTTATACACACAAGGGTAAATAATATAAATATTCATTACAAGTAGATCTCGATCTGATTCGATTGAACTGATATTTAACTATTCAGCATAAAGCTTGTCTATCTGATTAAATAGAAATTTGATTTCTAAAAGAACTCAAATTCCTCCTTCAAAAGTTCTTAATAAATTGATTTATTATTTATAAGCAAATCATATATACGAAATTAAAATGTATTCGAATAATACCTGGAATTCCATCCCCGGCTGCTACCGTATCTTGAACCGTCATATTAAAGGTCCTTGCAGTTGGTTTGTTTGTCGTAGTTGGATACGTGATTGCCAGTTTTCCACTATTATTTTCAGCATTCGCATTTCCCCCATCGGCATTCCTTTTCGGACAATCCTTTGCCATATGAGCAGTTGATCCGCAAATGAAACAACCACTATTCATTCTTGGATTGGGACAATTAGGAGAGATGTGTCCCTCCTGCCCGCACTTGTAGCACACAAACTTTCCCTTGAGACACTCACCTGAGTGACTCTTCCCGCAATTTCCACATGGTTCCACCTTCTTCCTTATTCCTTCTTGACTATTACCAGTACTTTCCGAATTTGTCCATTTTCTTTTCCCACTTACACTTCCACTATTTCCTTCCACCTTAATTTTTCCTTCAATCCTACCCCTATTCTTCTTTTCCTTGTTGTAGAGACTCATGGCCTCACTTCCTTCTTCGGCAATGATAGCCTTTTCCAATAACGTTCCAAAAGAGTTAATCTGCAGCACTGCAACCTTGTTGTAGATCCAGGGTTTCAGCCCATGTTCGAACCTTCGTGCCTTCCGTGCTTCAGTGTTCACTTGTTGTGTAGCGAACCTAGCTAATTCGTTAAACTTGGCGGCGTATTCTGAGACGGTCATATTTTATTGTTTCAATTCCAAAAATTTAACCTCCATCCTGTCCTGCATACTGGACGAGAAGTAATTCTCGTTGAACAGTTCTTTGAACCTTGTCCATGTTACCACTTCTGCTCCGGCTCGAGTTTGGTTAGCCTCCCACCAGAAGTGCGCTTCCCCTTTTAACATATAGGTAGCAAAAGCTGTCTTTTGCTCCTCCGCTACCCTAGCAATAACAAACGCTTTTTCTATTTCCTTTACCCAAGTTTGGGCTTCTATAGGGTCGGTCGTTCCTTTGAATTCAGGCGGTCCTACTGCCTTGAAGTCTTTGAAGTTCGCCAATTAATTCCCTGAAGGATTTCCTGCGGCTGGTGCTCGATTTTGCATGGCCTCAGCTAATATATTCACAAAATCTTGCATAGGGTTTGCTTGACCTCCTGCATTGTTAACAAAGTCTTCCACCCTTCGGGTTCGTGGTTCTCTTCTTGGCGGCATTATCTGATTAAACAAAATCTTAAAGTTATTACCTTATCATTCATATACCATTATTAATGGTATCATAAAAGATAGAATATAAAATTCTAAATTTTAGACCAATTCAGCTTGCTGGATTCCCAATTCAGCTTGCCGAATTAACAAATTGTCATTTAATCAACATACTATCTTAACATATAATAGTATCATAACATTTATATTAATATTTAAACAGTACATAGTACTTTTCATTACACAATACAGACTGCCATAGTCAGCTACTATCCCTTAATGACAACAAAAGTCAGGATTCATCATAATACTTATGCGAAAGTAATACATTTCACACCTATACATACTATATATAATCCTATTTTACTTATCCTATTCATTTCCTACACCTTCCTTAGATCCTGGACAAGTCTTTGCCTGATGACCTACCAATCCACATACAAAACATATGCATTGCTTCGGATTAGGGCAATGAGATGATATATGTCCTTCACGTCCGCAATTATAGCATACATTTTGTCCTTTCATACATATGCCTTCATGTTTCCGATTACAGTTCGCACACGTTCCTATTTTCTTGAAGTTCCCTTGATTAAAATTAAAATTTCCTAAATCACGGTTATTCATTTTGCTTTTCGCTTTCTGGCTTGGAGCTGCACACGATTTGCTGCATTTGGCTCCCATCTGTTCAATTTGAACCTTCAACTTATCTTGTTCTTTCATTATTTCGATTAACGCCTTTTGCAACTGGCTATTTAGTAGTCTTTCCACTTCCAACAACTTTTCCAAATATAACAGCTTGTTCTTCAAAATCTGCACTTTCGTTGATGCTTGGCCAGCTCCAACTTCAGTGTCTGAATCACTATTTGTCAATAACACCGTTTCTGGTTCTGGTTCTATGTTTTCCAAAATGATTACTTCATCTTGGTTGCTTTCAAGCGGAGTGATTTGCTCATTCTTTACGACATGAAAGTCTTCTAATCCTTTTCTTCCTGACATCTATACACAAATTGTCTTGATTAGTACATAATATATACACATAACAAATAATAGTTTATATAAGTTATTTTTATTTCATTTTATGATGAATTTTCTTAATTCATCTCCTTTAAACTCTATTTGAGTAAATTTTTTTAACGCTTCTATCTAGCTTAAGGTTATAGTCTAAGGTATTCCCCACCTATGATTTCTAACCTAAAGCTCTGATACCAATCTGTGACGCCCCCAAAATTCAGGTACTTGAAACCCGAACTCGGTGCTACACGATATCATTTCTTTGAGCGGAATAATAATATAAAGTAGATAAACAAACTTAATTTACATATCAGAGTTGTCTAATCCCAGGTACACGACCTTTAAAACATTCATTACATGATAGATAATAAATATCATCGTCTTAATAAAGTCTAACTAGTACACACGATACCATAAAACTTATTCTTGCAGCTTTCCTTTCCCTTTGTTTTTGCCAGAGCCTTCTAGTTGATCACGCTTAGCTGAAAACATTTAATTTAAAGCAAGAATGAGCATTTAATTGCTCAGCAAGTAATAACAGTTAATAAACTTTAGCTGGAAGAAATAAATATTTTCTTTGAGGTATACTTCTACAACGAATCAATAGTTGTGAAGTCTTTCGAAACATATCTTAATAACATATCAAATCGTTTAAAATTTTGAAACGACGTAGTGACTATAAATGCTGAGTGGTCCATAGACCATGAACTTTTATTTTTTATTTTCGAAAAGGTTAAACAGAAATTCATCTGTAAACCGCTCTGGTCTTACGGACATGTAGGGTGATCAGCCCGTTATGTCCTGTATTGATCAATACTATCTGTTTGAACGATAAATTCATTCACTCTGTTCGCCTTGGGCACATAAATCATTTCCCCATTTAAGGATTGTTCATACTCAGTCTGGAGTCCTAACTAAATAATTCAGTTGGACGACTTTACCATAACCAATAGTATCTGACAGTACAATTCAAACTATGTCTAGCCGAGTCAAATAGCTTAGATAGTCTTTAAACCCTAAACGTCTATCGAAGTTTAATAGTATGTAACAGAATTTGTCATATCAAAGAAGTTCTAGTTCAAGAGTTCTTGCATGAATACAATAGCTCATACAAGTGGGGACACTTGTATTACAACAGACAATAATGAGATAATAATAAGAAATAACTGAATCATGAATATCATAACGGATATGAATAATTGACAATAATTATTTATGAACATGCTTTGTATTTTGATAAACTTACGTTAAGTTGAAAACTAGCATAATATATATATATATACTTGTTTGCACGAATATCAATAAGAATTTGAGTAAAGAAACTTGCCTACAAAGATTCATTTCATATAGTACTAGCAACAGTTAGGATACTTGCTCAATATAAAATTTGAGTAAGGTTAAGGAACTTGCCTTGATAGCTGATTACTGCTACGTAGTATAGCTTAAGTTGTTATCTTTAATACAAAGTCCTATCATCAATAGAATTATTCTTTTAATTAGAATAATACAACTTAACACATAATACTGCTTATTTATAGTCATTATACAGCTTAAACACGTTGTCACATATTCATATCAGTCATTAAAACACATAAGAACGCATATCTAGTCAAACTATGTCAATTTGGTTTGAGTTCGATATAGTTTCGGCATCCCGATTGCATTATCGGATAATTAATGACTTTATTTTTAATGAAACTTTGTTCAAGAACTTAAATATTATATTAGATAATTTAATTATCATTTATAATATTTTTCCTAATATTAAAATTATTTATTATAATTTTTCAAACACTAATATTATTTTTAATTGTCAATTAATTTCATTATCATTAATATTTAAATAATTTAAAATATTAATGATCTTCATGTCAACACTTTAAAAGTTATTTATTATAACCTGAAAATATTTTTAAAACCTTAATATTACCTTTAAATGATTTTTTTAAGATATTAAAATCATTTTTAAATAATTACCATTAATATTAAAATATTAATGTATTTCATTTCCAAATATTAAATGTTATTTATTATAACTTAAAATATTTTTAAAATATTAATATTACTTTCAAATGATTTTTAAAGTATTAACATCATCTTTAAATAATTATAATTAATATTAAAATATTAATGTCATTCATATCAAAATATTAAAAGTTATTGATTATAACTTAAAATATTTTTATTACATTTATTTCACCTTTAAATGATTTATAAAATATTAAAATTATTTTTAAATAATTTTTAAAATATTAAAACTATTTTTAACTAATTTATTTAATATAATTATTAAATAAATTATATAACATTAATAAATTAAAATATTAATAAATTTATGTCAAAATACTAAAAATTAAATTTTTTTTTATAACTTAAAATAATTTTTATAACTTTATTATAAATTCCTAATATTTACTTTCTATTTATTCTATAATTTTCGTCCAAAGTTGGGGTCCTTCACGGAAACGCTTGTAGACGAAAATCTACAAGTCCGATTTGGACCCACTTGGTATCGTTAGAACTGTAACTTCCCGAGCTACGTTTTAGGCTCAAGAAACAGTTCATTTGGCCTGGTATAGCACCCAGAAAACAGGCCACTACCGACTGCCTTCTACAAGCCTTTAAGTCATTTTCTATTTTGAAGTCTCTTACAGAAACGCTTGTATTACAAGATCCACAACTCCGATTGAGGCCCAATCAGTGTCGTTGGAACCATGACTCACTGAGTTACAACAGAAAAATAACCAACAATTTTTACAGAACACATAAAGTGCCGAAATGGGGCTGTTAGTCAGACTGTCCTCGAGTTTTGGCTAGTTTGAGGTAGTTTAGTAATAAATTCATAGATCTTTCATTTTTCATCCTTTTTAAGTGATTCAACTTGGGTAAGGTTACTAACCCATAGGTCTAACACTAACAAAAATAAAAGTCAGAAAACTCCTTTTAGATCTATCAACACAAAAGCCATTTTCACAACTTTTAAAACATACTTTCAACAAAATCTTTTCTTTCCATTTTAACTTCCATAAACCTAGCATACAATCTATGGGTCCTCCAAATAAATCATGTAAATCACATAATCCACCATAAACAAGGCTTCTAACAATAAATCACAAATAAATCCCATGATCCATCAGTAGATCAACATAAAAATACATATAGCATACAAGAGAAAGATTTTTCTTAAACCTTTTTGGTACAAAATTTGTTTTTCTCTCTTTGGGTCTAACTATTGATTTCAAAAATACTTTGATTCACATATGAAATACTAATACTCGTGTAGATCGTGAGTTTTTAAAGATCCAAAACAAAAGTTTCATATATCACCAAGATCGAACCAAAGAGGGTATTAAACTTGAAATTTTTAGATTTCTTACCTTTTCTTTGAGATGTTCTTCTTTTCCTACCAAGATAGGTGATGGATCTTGTGTTATCAAGGATCAAACCCCCCCTCTTTGCACCCCTAGAGCTGGCCAAAATTTCAGTTCCCTTTTTCCCCTTTGTTTTGTTTTTCTTTTTGCTAAGTGGAAGCTTGGAAAGTGAGAGAGAAAATGAGCGATAGAAGTATACTTGATTTTTGTTAATTGTTAGTAAATAGAAAGTATACAATGTATCAATCTACCAACACTTGCCTTCTTAGCCTTGGTTAACTTGTTGAGGTGAGTAAATAAGGTGGCTTCATTCTTGGTTTGACACATAAGGAGGGTTGTTGGGAGTAGGTAGAATATAAACAACAATTTGGATAAGCTTAGAAAATTTTATTTTCTCTCCCAAAAATACCCTTAAATGGCCGGCTACTTCACCCAATTCCCTTCCATTTTGAATTTATTTTATTTGCCAAATTAAGCTTAAGCAAATTACTACAATGCCCTTCTTCACATAGGCTAAACTTGAGCCATTCTTTTAATTATTTTGGGCTTCTAATTTATTTGTTTGGGCTATGTAAACTAACATGACCCAAAACTTAAATTTTATTTTACCCTAATTAGTTACTTAGGGTTTCCATTCCACTTAACATTGATCATAGATCACATAATATACATACTTTCATTTAAATATAAACACATTCAATTACTATGTTTAATATTTAAACAAAATAAATAAATAAATTCATAACATATATTCATATAATTATGTTAATTATCATAATTATATATATAATTCATAATCATATCTTGTATTAACATACTTACATATATTTGGAGACAAATATAACTAATAATTATATTTAATATCCAAATTCCTTAAGAAAATAATTTATTATTATTCACCACATAAATATACTTTCATTTTAAATACAATTATATAATAATTGTATAAATTCTGAAATTTCATAACATAGATCAAAATTAGGGTTTTGATCTATAATGACACTTTACCTAATATATCCCATTATTAATTAAGTTAAAATAATTAACTTAATTAATCTTGATTAATTCATATAATAAAATAATTATTATAATAATTCTATAAATCATTTCTTATATTATTGAAATAATATATTAGTCATATTTTCATGAAAATAAAATATTTTTACTACAAAATTAATTTATTATAAGAATATAATTTATAATAATCAACAATTCTTTTATCAAAAAATTAATTCGAAATCATTCATGTAATAAATAAATATATATTTATCACATATATACATATTCTTTACCTTGCACATATTCCCACATTTATTTTGAAAAACATAATATATCTAAAAATAAAAAAAATTTATACGCAAAATTTCTTATTTAATTATATAAAAATATTGAGTTATTACAGTTTGTTGTTTGTAGGTATCCACCGCCATTTCCATTTAATTGAAAGATTGAAGACTTTATGCTTGGGGTGTTTTTGGGTGGTGAAGTTAACTAATTAGGTTTCTCAACCTAGTTAACGGTAAATTTTTACTCTCTCAATTTAATGTGTAACTTCATGTTTTAGAACGGAAAATTTGAAAGGATTATTGTTACAGCCCATTAGAGATTTAGAGTTTAACCTGTGGTTTTTTACTTTAAGGATTTTTCACGTTAAATATTGTGTCTTGCTTGTGGATGGTTATTTGTTATTTTTTATTTTCATAATTGGGTTTGTTGATTTCTTATTTAATTGCGCAAAGACAAAAAAGTAATTCCTGAAATTGAGATTATTTTTGGTGCACTTTTCTGAACAGTCATCAGATGTAATGATCACTGAAAATAAACCATTAGATGCACAATAAAGTGAAGTTTTATACTTACTGTTTTGTACAAATCCAAGTTCTCAAGGAATTTAAATGGTGTGGGAATATATATATAAAAAATTAGCTTCATATGCACGTCTTAGAGAGGTGTGTGGAAATGTAAAAAAAAATTAGCCTCATATGTATATCTTACAGAGTGTGAACGTCAAATAAGAACCTAAACAATGAACAAAGGTGTGGCCAAATCGTAGAGAAAAATGAGTATGAATTATAAATATATTACTCGAAAAAGAAAAAAAAAGTTTGAAACATCGCTCCATAAAAAAAAAGTGATAAAAAGATTTTTTAATCCTTACTTAAAAAAAAAGCTTATCCATATTGACACTTAGTTATATTTTTTAAAAAGCCACATCATAATTTTTTTAAAAAGGACTAAATTGTTCCTCTATTTTAGAGTACAAGGACTATTATAAAAAAAATTATATATGAATAAAATTGAAACCAACTGTAGAAGACCAAAATAATTGTTTAGTCTATAATTTATTGGGGAAATACTACTATTATTTGGTCGTGACTTTGTTTAGAAACATAGTACTAAATAAATTTGTATAATTTATTGGGAAAATAAAGTTAGTAACTAAACAGTATGCTAACTTTGTCTAGTACTAAACATAGTAATACCTCTGTTCCTTAAAGAGTGCAGTTTTAGCAAAAAAAAATTGTTACTTAAAGAATGCAGTTTTACGAACTCAAAGCCTTCTTTTTCCAAATATGCCTTTGTTTTAATTAATGCACTAAATGGGAAAGTTAATGCACTAAAAGAAGAGAAAGACTAACTTTGTCATTTTATCCCACTTATTGATTTGTGTGCTTTTTGATAAAACTGCACTCTTTAAAGAACGGAAGTAGTACTAACTTTGTTTTGTACTAAACATAGTAGTATAGTACCCTTCGTCCCGTTTTAATTTACGTTTTAAAGTTATACGTATAAATTAAGAAATATAATTAATTCTTTATCTAATTAATTAAATTGAGTAATATTAACCTTCCAAAATTTATTGAAAAGATAAGAGAGAAACAAATTATAAAGGATAAGACGGAAAATTAATTAAGCATTTAATGTTTCGCTGAAATTTATAAACCACAAAAAATGACAGATAATATTCATCAGACAAATAAAAAGGGTCCGAGCGAGTATTAAATTCATCCTAATCTCCAACGTCATAAATGTGCAAATCTTCCCGTTGCTTTTTTATCCTTCTACACTTCTATATAAAGCAACAGTGATTTGGAACAAGATCACCCACAAGTTGTGTTCTAAATTTTCATATTGTCTAAATTCTTTGCCTCTTTTATCTTAGTTGAATTTAGACATGACACGGAAGAGGGTGGAGCTTGCTTTCGTGAGTAATGAGTCCTCTAGAAAAGCATGCTTTAAAAAAAGAAAGAAGGGTTTTATGAAGAAAGTCGAAGAACTCAGTACTCTTTGTGGCGTAGACGCATGCGCCATAATATACAGCCCCTATGACTCAACACCAGAGGTTTGGCCCAACCAGTTTGGGGTTGAACGAGTCGTTACACAATTTGAGAGGGCTCCTGAAGTGGAAAGAACCAGAAAGATGTGGAACCAAGAGAGTTTCATGAAGAAAAGGGTTGCAAAAGAAACTGAGAAGATGAAGAAATTTCTCAAGGATAATCGGGAGAAGGATTTAACCGGGCTTATGAATCAATGCCTTGTTGGAAAAGGACTGGAGAGCTTGAGTTTGAAAGATTTGAAGGATCTCGGAGACCTCGTTGATCGAAAGTTGAATGGGATTGATATGCAGATTGACGAGTCACTTAAGGAAATGAGTACGAGTACTCCTGCCCAAGTGGCACCACCACCACCACCATCTGCGGATATATGAAATGATGGCTAGAGGCTGCGAGGCCGGGCTGCAACAAATGCCGATTGGTGGTTAATTATTATCCTTCAGAGAGAGAGAGAGAGAGAGAGAGAGAGAGAGAGAGAGAGGGGGGGGGGGGAGAGATGTTAAATTCTTTTGCCCTATGTATGACCTTTTGTGGTTATTTTTATTTTTTAGTATCATGGCCTTGTTCCTAAGTATTACTGTTATTTAATTAAAAATATTTATTTTATCTCGATTTAAACGTTTTTAGTTTGTAGACCAACAGTTTGTTATGAAAATGGTTATTTGTCAAATCAGAGATGTTTACTTTATATCAAATTAAACACGTTGAATTAATGGAATCTTTAAATTTCAGAAGAATAAATAGAGAATGAAGAAGTAAACCATATAAAAAATTCAAAAAAAAGTAAAAAAGCAAAAATAAAGGAATCAAAAGATGGAGATATGTTCATGAGCTGAAGATCTAATTGGAAAAAGCAAAAAAGATAGCAGGTTTATGAAAACACCAGTTTCTTTGAAAAATGAAGCAGAAAAGTAAAAGTTCCAAATTAGTCTTTAACAGATAATACAAATGAACTAATATGAAAAATACTTGAGGCGGAAATAGAATTGGGAGTGATGAGTAGCACTGTAAATGGAGTAACTCAATATCCCGTATTCGCTTTTGAAAATTTGTATTCGTATTTGAATCAAAGCGGATTATCCGTGTTAAAACGAATATGATCTATATTCATATCAAAACGGATATTAGCCATATTAACTAGGATCCATCACGGATGCTTGTTTTTCTAGTAGTGATATTCATATCTAAATGGAGATTATTTAGATCGGTGTCAAAACGAATATTACCCATATTAGTATCCGTTCAAAGCGGATACAAATATGGTTATATGCATAATTGTATTCGTTAATATTCCGTATCAATAATATTAATATATATAAACACACGAAAATACATATACATAACATGTGTAAATCTCTCATTTAAATTAATATACAATAGATGAAAGTATTAACATCTATTGATTATAACAAAATCAGAAACTAATTGAGTAGACGTAATGGAAGAAAAGAAAATTCACAGCAAAACCTAAATTACAACGGAAATGATTGGCAATATAAATCTGATAATTTTGACTTTTATTGTATTCTTTGAAAAAAGTCAAACCATGAATCGGGAGGTTGCCGATTTAGATGTAAAGTCCCTCAACCATTCTCAGAGAGATTGGAGGTTCCAAGATAAAAAGGGAAGGGATGAGGCAAATTTTATAAAGGAAGACGAAGAAGATACAACAATTAAAGTAAAAGGTAGTCGACTCTTTTTTTCTTTTTCATCTTTTCCCCCTCCTATCAGGTACAACTCAAAGAAACAAGCTATTAGGCTAATTCTTACTCTCTATATCTGAGAGATCATTACTATCTAGATCTGTAAGAACACTCTTCTCAGCCTGATCAGCTTCTTCTTGAATCGCCCAAAAGTTTTCCAGCGCCGCCTTAGCCTTTCTCCTCGCAAACGCCGCCTTTTCGGTCTTCTGCAACGCCTTCACCTGGGCCGCCGCTGCTGCCTTATTCGTGGCCTCAGCGGCAATCTTGGTGGCCGCAAGTAAAACCCTAGCAGCCCTTTCATTGATTATCCTCCTTCCTCCTTCATCATTATAGACAAAGAAAAGAGAGTTAGGGTTAGTGCACAGAGGGCAAATGTAGGGGTTGCTGGGGACGGAACCCCCACAGGTGGTGTGGGAGGAGGAGCAGCAGCTGGAGCAGGTCACCACGGCGTTCTTTGAGGGATTGGGAACAGAGGATTCGGACTTGTAGACAAGGTAACAGGTGGGGCAGAAGGCGTGGGGGAGGAGGCGGAGGAAGCAGTCCGTGCAGACTTTGCTGAAGCCTCGGCGGAGGCGGACGGGGTGGAGTAGCCGCCCTTCCTCTACGCCGCACTGGCTGCACAACATTTCTGGTTTTGATGAAATGTAGATATGAATTGAGAAAAAAGTATATATCAGAGGGAGTGAGGCAATGAACTAGGGTTTCTTTTAGAGCTTTTATAGGAGAACAAGCGAGTGTGAAATCGGAAATCCTGAGTGCAAAACGGTGTCGTTTTTGTGGTTTCTAATTTATGGTTTCTGGTTACTGGTTTCCAAATTCTTCCCAAACCAAATTAAAGGATTATTACGTTACAACTTGATAATTTTAATTTCCCTGTAAGTTTAGATGTCAAAATTTTCAAGACCAATTCAATCAATTTCATTGAAAGGCGATATTTTTCTTAATGTAATAAATGTTAATTATATATATATATATATATATATATATATATATATATTAATAACTTGATATTTTTCCCAAACTACTAACAGTAATAATTAAATTTTCCAATAAAAAGTATTTGTGAGTCCTTAATATGCAAAAGTGAGACTTTCGTCCTCTAAGTTAGTATTTTGATTCATTTCTCTTCTCTTCTTTTTGCTAATTTCTCTCATGTGCAATGCATGTGCTTTTTATTTGAGACTACTAGATGGCAAAGGTATGTAATTCAGCCTTCTACTAAACTTCACTAAAAAGATTAGTTGTCATAAAAAAAATCAACTAAAAAAAAGAATAAAAGTACTCCATCCATCATCAAAAGAATGACTAAATGTAAAAAAAAAATTGTCCCCAAACAAATGAGATAAAGTACATAAAGTGAAGGGTAAATATGTCATTTAGTGGAGTCCATTAATATAAAAATAAAAATAAAAATACTCATCACTTTAAATAATCTTATAGGGTCACTTATAATGATAAATTTGAAACTTTTTTACTTTTTTACTCTTTTTCTTTTTCTTTTATTTTTTTAATGTGTATAAATTATACTTTACTTATACTTTCAAGAAACCCAAGGGAGGGGAGGGGGGGGGGGGGGTAATACCTTAATGAACAGACGCTTGAAGAATGGTGGAAAAATTAGCAAATTGTAGAAAAGAAGGTAGATCAGTGAACAATAATGAGTATGAGAAGTGAAAATTGTTGATTAGGATACTCTCCATTATACGTTTCACCCAATTCCCAATTCCCTCAAATACACATTTAATGACAATACAAATATAATTTTTAGCGACAACTTTAGTGACACAATTATTCCAACAATTTTATTGTGTTGGTTGCGTCACTAAATGCGTGTTAGAGAATAAATTTGAGAAATTGACTTAAATGAATTAATGTGAGTCTTGTTTGGTCAGTTCATTGACAAGCGTATAAATGTAAATTGTGGCCAACCTAACATGGTTTACAAATCTTAGATCTATCTAGTTGCTATACCTGACAAAAAGTGTATTTAGTTTGGTTATAGGTTATAAAATATAGTTATAGTTAACTAAAACTATATAATTACTTATTTTAATATGAGTTATGTGGATTTTCAATATAGGTCAAAATGTTTTTCAAATTTCAAACATAATATTATTGTGACTCAATGAAATAAATTACTTAGCATATTATTTTTTATCTTCCTCTTAACTTCCCTCTAAATTTTAATTTTTATACATTCACTTTTTTTGCACTTTCTCTCTCCAAAACCTTTATTTTCTAAATTTTTATGACACTGTATAAAGTCAATTGTCAAATAAATCATGTAGGTAGCTTGTTTGTAATTTTAGGGAATCTGTGGATGGTAACATAATCTATATATATAATAAATAGTACAAATCGCCGCACAACCCTGCATTTTAGAGATGGTCCTTAAATTCCGAGATATAGCAATAAATCCTAACTATAAATAAAATTTTATTCAACCCTTAAAAATACTTTAAATATCTTGCTCACCAAATTAATTCTATATATCCTTGCAATCCGCAACCTCTTAAATCTTTTGGTCACCAAAAAATCCGAAGCTGGAGGTAGCATGACTACAACTCTCTTTCTATTTTCAATTGTCATAGTATATATGTTGTATATGCTAAATGTATTTAGTGTTGTTTGTTGTCTCTTCCTCTATTGCTCTATATTGTAAAACTTTTGTTTTGTGTTCATTGTGTTTCTTTGTTTTTATTAGGCACTACACTATGCGTCAAGTAACCAACTCATTTAAAACTTAAGTAACCAACTCATATAAAAATTTCTCCACCAATTATGAAATTAATTTCATAATTAAAATGAACACTCGTAGTGTAACTAATCAATTATTTAAATAATTAATATTTACTCCATTAATTATTTAAGTAGCTCATCTATATTGTATAATTAATTAAATTTGTTCATTCCTTCCATAAATTGTTCGCCCCCCCAAAATCAGGACAATTTCCACTCTAGACTTTGTTCGTTAACAATACAATCTCATTCTAGCTTTACAACGCTAATTAATATTATAATTGATAAAATCCGTATAAATTTAAACTTTCTAATAATTTAATAAAACCGTAAATTTTCAAAACCCTCTTATTTTTCTTTCATTCTCGAATCGCAACCTTTAGCATCTATACATATATTCAAGATCGTATGCATATAAAGATCCATTTCGAAATGTCATATGTGAACGTAGAGTTCAACTTTTGATATAAAATTATTCTTATAAATCATTTTTATCATCATCCGTCATTTATACGCTTTATATAGCAAACTGGAATCTCAACAATATGCTATATCCACAACCTATATTAGCTTGTGTATATTACATCCATTATATACTTTGAGTTTACAAAACAAACCATAAAATTAGATCTAAACTTCATAGCGAATATTCTTTGTTCCAAGATTTAAAATTTACATAATCTTAGCGTGCATACATCGCAAATGGTCATCTCGACTTAATGTAAATTCAACTAAAGAAAACAATTAATAGCTTTCCTTTTACACGCGGCTCTAGTCTTTATCATTATGATCGCGACAAAATTACATCTTTAATCTGCAAATCATTTGCAAGTTTGAGCATGACGACCGAATAAGTCTAACAGTTTTCACATTTCATGCTTCACGTTTCATACATAATATGCATTTTAGTCATGCATCATGTTCCTCATGCTATGCATTTTATACATGCATCATAAATCTTATGCAATGCGTCTACATATGCTTCATACATCTCATTATATGCATTTTATATGTGACGCCCCAAATTCAGGTACTTAAAACTCGAACTTGGTGCTACACGATATCATTTCTTTGAGCGGAATAATAATATAAAATAGATAAACAAACTTAATTTACATATCAGAGTTGTCTAATCCCAGGTACACGACCTTTAAAACATTCATTACATGATAAATAATAAATAGTATCGTCTTAATAAAGTCTAACTATTACATAAGATACCATAAACTTATTCTTACAGTTTTCCTTTTCCTTTGTTTTTGCCAGAGCCTTCAAGTTGATCACGCTTGGCTGAAAACATTTAATTTAACGCAAGAATGAGCATTTAATTGCTCAGCAAGTAATAACAATTATTAAACTTTAGCTGAAAGAAGTAAATATTTTCTTTGAGGTATACTTCTACAACGAATCAATAGTTATGAAGTCTGTCGAAACATATCTTAATAACATATCAAATCATTTAAAATTCTGAAACGACGTAGTGACTATAAATGCTGAGCGGTCAATGGACCATGAACTTTTATTTTTTATTTTCGAAAAGGTTTAAACAGAAATTCATCTGCAAACCGCTCTGGTCTTACGGACATGTAGGGTGATCAGCCCCGTTATGTCATGTATTGATCGATACTATCCGTTTGAATGATAAATTCATTCACTCTGTTGGCCTTGGGCACATAAACAATTTCCCCATTTAAGGGTTGTTCATACTCAGTCTGGAGTCCTAACTAAACAATTCAATTGGACGACTTTATCATAACCAATACTATCTAACAGTAAAATTCAAACTATGTCTAGCCGAGTAAAATAGCTTAGACAGTCTTTAAACCATAAACGCCTATCGAAGTTTAATAGTATGTAACAGAATTTGTCATATCAAAGAAGTTCTAGTTCAAGAGTTCTTGCATGAATACAACAGCTCATACAAGTGGGGACACTTGTATGACAACAGACAATAATGAGATAATAATAAGAATTAATCGAATCATGGATATCAATAATAATTTGAGTAAAGAAACTTGCAATATAAACTTTTTCAAGTAATAAAAGAATGATGTACTTGATAGTATCGTAACTATTCTTTTTGAAGCTGATTGGAATAAAAAGATTATATAACTTTGTATTATTCATAAATAATGAGAAGACAGTTCAAAATTTAGAGAGCCTGTCCAGATATGAATAATTCTAGAATATTTGCTCAATAAAGAGTAAGATTTAGAAACTTGCTCAATATAAAATTTGAGTAAGGTTAAGGAACTTGCACTATAAAAGAGAATAGTTCAGATACTTACCTGGTCTGTTGCTTACAGTTACGCAACTTAGTTTTATCTTTAATAAAATGACCTATCATTAATAAGATCATTCTTTCGATTAGAATAATATATCGTAACACATAGTACTGCCATTTGCAGTCAACACATAACCTAATCACATTGTCACATATGTATATCAGTTATTAGGACACTAACAGACATTTATACAGTCAACCTATATAAGTTTGGATCAATTTTGGACACATTTCGGTGTACCGATGGCTTTATCGGATAATTGTCGAGTTTATTGTTAATTAAACTCTATTCTGAATCCTTAATATTATTCTGGATAATTTAAATATCAGTCCTATTATTTTTCATAGATTTATAATAATTTTTAATCAATTATTATAATCTAACATGATTTTTCAAACACTGGAATCATTTTTAAATGATTTAAATACTAAATAATTCTATTATCATTAATATTTAAATAATGTTAAAATATTAATGAAACCATTGCCAAAATATTAAAGTTATTTATAATAACTCAAATATTTTTAAAACATTAATATTACCCTTAAATGATTTTTAAAACATTTAAAATCACTTTTAAATAATTACCATTAATATTTAAATATTAATGTATTATTCACCAAAATATTAAAAGTCATTTATTATAACTTAAAATATTTTAAAATCATTTATACCCTTTTTAAATAATTTTCGAATCAATAAAACCATTTTTAAACTATTTATTTAGTATAATTATTAAATAAATCTAATATCATTAATATTAAATAATTAATAAAATTTGCCTTAAAATATTAAAAGTTATTTTTTATAACTTAAAATATTTTTAAATACTTTATTATCATTTAAAATGATTTTTAATATAATAAAATGATTTTTAATTTATTTACTTAATACAATTATTAAATAAATTATATATCAATAATATTCAAATAAATAATAATATTTATGAAAAATATGTCAAATTATTAAAAGTTAATTTTTATAACTTAAAATAATTTTTAAAACTAATTTTGTAATTTTCAGAAATAAATTTCTATTTTTAATTGATTTTTGGAAATTTATTTAATTTAAATAATTAAATGTATCGCTATAGCCTTCAGCGACAGAAAGTGTCACCTAAAGTGTTCTTGAGACTCGAGAACATTCATATGCAGTTTCGAGTGGCTATGTTTGACCAACAATAATTTTAATCTATGATGTTTCTGGGGCAAACTATGACTTTAATCTTGTAGTGTTGATGTAACACTACAAGTATCAACAACAATCCTGGTCCAATTGCATAATACCAGAGAGATCTAGGCTTGCAAAGTAGCTGTCAAAGCTGTTCTTCATTTTTGGGTTACCCAGAAATGAAGAACAGTTCGAGTGGCTAGTTTTGGGCTTCCACAACTTGCTGTACTTGTAATGGTTTGGTGATTTATGGGTTCCAGGTTGTAGACAACATGTCAAGGTACAAATATATTACATAAAATCAGTATAACAACAAAAAAATCTTCAGATATGGTCCGGTCAAACCATGTCAAAAATCACGTTCATACCTTTTCTGGGTTACCCAGAAAATAGAAATCGTGATCATCTTGCCTGGTCTGACCGTCCACTGCATGAAGCTTGATTATCATTTAGGTGTTATAAAAGCTTTAATCTACAGTCCATCTACCAAACTACAACCTAGATAACAACATCAAGCACAAATCAACAAAAACATGTAAGATCTAAGGCCATGAACATACTGTCAGACGGTTCTGGGTAAGATCTGGGTTACCCAGAAAATCAAAAGTCATGGTCGGTCAACGAGGTTTGACCACCCATAACTTTCAATCTGTACACGATCTAGGCTTAATTTTAGTTTCAGAACAAAATCCACATAACATACTACAACTAAAAACCTTTAAACAAACAAAACCATAAACATACAAAGATCTATGAGACCTGACATTCGACTGTCAGACAACTTTTTAAAATTTTCCATATTTTTTTAAATCTTTAATTTCGTGCATCTAGATGTTATAGATCTATCATGTACCAACCCAGATCACTTATTCACACTACAGACAACATATTACAACACAAAAACATAACTTTTAACATAACATTAAGGATCAGATTTGGGTCTAGGGTTTATACCTTTCTTTGCTCAATCTTGATCCTAAGTTTTCTAATCTGATATGGAGATGATAGGGACTTGATTTGGGACTGGTCTAACAATGGAATTTGTGGGTTTAGAGAGAGAAAAGCTTTGTGGCGTGTTTGGTCACCAATGAGGCATGAAAATGAATTTTCTCTCTTGATCTATATATGACAAAGTGTAATGTAGTTGGCTGAGATGTTGTGGCTGATTGCTGGGATATTTGAGCATGTGATGATATCTAAAGTTGTTTACCAACTCCAATTTTAGCAAGATCTACAAGCTACCTATTAAAGAAATGAAAAAGAATAATGAGGTCATTTTGCTTGTAAATTTAATGGCTATCTTGTCATTCTATCCCAACCTTTAGGGTTTGACTCTTAGGGTTTGCAAAAAAAATTAATTTTCTAAGATTTTGTAATTAGGTTTAAAAATAGAATTTAAGCTTTCTAAAAATGGAAATTAGGGTTTCTAATAATTAGGGTTTCTAATAAATAACCTTAAAATCTATAATACTTGTCATTAATCACATTAACACAATTTCTTATCAACCTTAAACTCCTATTTGAGTTTCAAATTAGGGTTTAACAAATTAATACTAGGGTTTTCTACTGTCACGCCATAATTGACCAACCATATATGATCAATATACACATACAGTACATATTTATAGCACTGAAATATAATTAATATTATATTATTGTTCTCATTCCTTATTCAAAATCCAAAATGAGGGTTTTGAATCCATATCCGACTTAACTTTCATATATACCATTATTAATTAAGTTAAAATAATTAACTTAACTAATCTGAATAAATTCATATAGTAAAATAATTATTACAATAATTCTAGAAATCATTTCATATATTATTTATATAATATATTAATCATATTTTCATGAAAAATAAATAATAAAATATTTTGACTATCAAAATTAGTTTATTATAAGAATATAATTTATAATAATTAACAATTCCTTTTTCGAAAAATATATTCGGAATCATATATGCAATAAATATATATATATATATATATATTTATTACACATTCACATTTGTTTTACCTTGCACATATTTCCACATATTATTTTTGATAGAAATAATATATATAATAAAAAAAATTTATACGCAAAATTTCTTATTTAATTATATAAAAATATTGGGTTATTACATTATATGCATCAAATATCTCATACTATATTTTGACAGAATTTCAAGCTCCACATTGCACAGTATAATCACATAGTTGCACAACGTGCACACTTTAATCATGCTCACATGTAATTCACATAAAAGTGAAAGATTAACACATAATTGAGCAATCAAATCATGTATATCGACATATTCAAATAATTTAACAAGTTATTGAAAGAACTTGCCTCTGTTTTTGCTTATCCCAAAACGTTTGTCGAACGTCCATTGCGTAACCTTTTTCATCGCTTAATATTCTTCGGACATCATTATTCATTGCATATCCTATATATATTATCAAATTATAATATGAATATAGGGATGAACATTTTACCCTTGTTTAGTCTTGTTCATCCATTTTTATATCAAATAAGTCAAAAAATTATATTATGTAATTTTTCAATTGATCTTGAATTATATTTCTTAACTTTCTGGACCCCAACATATTTTTCAAAGGCACTTAGATACTTTATTATTTTTATCTCTTCTGGCCATGCTTAGTTAATATTATTTTAAGAAATAAAATTATTTTTCCTTAATTTTCAGCTTTATTTACTATTTTTAAAAATGCCATTTATGCTCAAAATTGCAGCATTTTTAATAAATTGAGTTTTTGTCCAAACATTCGGAAATTTACACGGAACCTTCTTCATATCAGTACACACTTTCGGTAAAAATTTTGTAATTTTTAGGCTGTGTAACTTCATATTTATCAGTTTCAAGTTTTCATTCCTATAATTCATTTGGTCATAACTCTCGCCTCAGAAGTCGGATTGAGCCAATTTTTGGACTGGAACTTTCTGGTACTGTGTGATTTCAGCACATAAAAGGGCCTAATTTTTGGTACTTGTTAAATGGACAAAATAAATCCTACAAAATTTTGGACAAGAGGGTTATATTTAATTTTTCCAGCCTTGAACATTTTGATGCGTTTACTTTGGAATGTCATAACTCGTTCGTTTTAATTCGGAATAAGTCTGTTCTTGCATCATTTTCTTCCTTATCACTTCGTCTACAAATTCCCCTAGGTGGAATATTTTTTTCAAGTTCATTTTCAGACAAAAATAGTGGCACAAAAGTCCCTACTCGAAAAGTTTTCTTATTTGACATTTTTTACTAGCTTCCTTCCGAAGGGCATAACTCCTACCTTCGGACTCGGAATGAGGTCATTCTTACATCTATGGACTCCTTATTTAACTTAATACAGAACCCCTAAAATAGAAAATTTCTATAGCAAGCCAATCGGAACAGAAATCAGTCCTAAAGTCAGGGTTCACACTAGTTATTTTTAGATTTTAACTAATTTTATGAAAAAAAATCGCCATGACTTCGTTACATAAACTTTTGACTCTGTTCCAATTGAGTGATGTTCGTAACTCCTAGGAGCATAACATAACACCCTATAACTTAATTTTCAAGTTTGGGACACCACACAAAAATCGCCCCAAAATAGCCCCTTAATAGTCCACTACTTGTCCATTGATCATCCTTTGTGCGTAGATTCATTTTCTTTCATTTTCTTGTATTATTACATGGTTTAATCGTATAATCTACATCACAAACCATAACCACCACCAACAAGGGAATTTGAAAAGTTTTAAAGAAGATGATGAAACAAGGATTTTAGGTTTACCTTCTTAGGGTTCTTCCTTCTTGTTCTTATTACTAGATGATGAAAGCTTGAATCAAGCTTTCTCTTTCTTTCTTCCTCTTTTTCTATCCGTTCATTCTCTCTCTCTCTCTCTCTCTCTCTCCTGCTCTCTTTTAATTTACTTAGACAATGAAATTAAAATGAAAGAGATAATGACTTTGGGGAGACTTAATGGCTAAAGAAAGACAAAGGTTAGACAAGTGACTAGAAATTACCATAAATGGTAAGTTCCCATCTCAATTTGTCCCTCCTTGGTCTTCCTTTCTCTTAACCGTGCATCCCCCCTTTTTTTCTCCTTTTTGGCTTTAATTTAATCACACATGCTAAATTGCTAGCACATGACACATGTCCCTCCACTTGTTATTCATCCTCTTAAGCTTCTTATTAAATCACATGCTAATTAAACAACCACATACCAAATGACACATATTCCTTCATCATTCCTTATTAGTCATTTGGATTCTTCTCCCCTTCTTTACCTCTTATTTTGTTTTTTTTCTTTTATTGTTTTATTATCTTAATATTCTAACACTTTGACCCAATTTTGATTTTCTCAATTGGGCTTGGTTTGGGCTTCCCCATAGGCTATCCCCCCACTTTTATTACACCTTGCTTTGGCTTATAATAATTCTACACTTGGGCTCAATTAATTAAACTACTACTTAGGTTAGTAAATTAACTAGCCCATTAACCTAACCTTTTTTAATTCCTAACCAAGCCATTAAAATCCTAGGCTTAGTTAGGTCATTAAATTTAATTAGTCATTTTTTCTTCTAGTTAAATTTTCTAGCTTTTTCAGTTATGTTCTTGTAACTTGCTCGGTTAGCCGAAAAATTGACTTTCAATTTTCGAAATCCAATTTCGCTACCGATCTCCATTTCCCGAATAAACGCTATGTCGTTCTTCAAAAAGTCAAAAAAATGAAAAGTCATTTTTAGCGTGAATAGTATTTTTATGACTTTTTCCTGATTTTTTTTATTACAGACTCTACAATAAAATCAGATATTTTTGATGTTATACATTCAGTGGAAAGTAAGTAAATTTTCGACGGAAACTCCGTCAGAAATAAATCCGTCGGAATTAAAGACGTTTTTAATTAATCAAGGGCAGAGAAGCAGCCGCTTTCCCTCCAGCCCTCCCTTTTACTTAGTCCCTTCCTTATCTTCTCCTCTTCTTTCACTCGCTCATTGCACTCTCCATCCTTAACCCGCTCCTCTCTCTTTCCCCTCTATCTCCTCCCACTCTTTCCCTAATTTTGAAAGAAAGCCTTAATTTTTTTGGTAATTGATTTGTCCTATTTGTCCTCCATGATTGTCTTCCATAACATCCAAATAATGGTTAGTATTCAAGTTGGTCTTCTTGGGGCTCCAACCAACTCGCTTTCACAGCTCTCTCCTTATTCTCCATCTCTAGATATAGATTCTTCATTTTTCAGCTTCTACATCTCGCTTCGGCTATGGCTTCGGTACTGTTCCTCCTCCGTTCCAATATTGAAGGTCAGATTCTCCTTTCGATTTCATTTATTACTCTATCTCTATATTTATTGGGACCTTGTTGTTTTCTCCATATATTATTGCGTTTGTTTTGGAGTTTATAATTTGTTGGTGGTTGTATTTTATTTTTTTATACCAGTGTATGGAATCATGGTTTTCCAATCTTACTTTGAAATTTGGTTAATTTATTGGGTTATTGAAGATAAGCAATTTGGGGCTTGGTTTTCACTGTAAGTTCTTTATCTCTTTCAATCTATTCGTATGTTTAATTTGAACTCATTATCTATTTCTGAGTGTATGTTTGTGTTTGAGGTGCTCAATTTGTTTTGTTAAGAAAAAGAATTGGTGTAAGCCCCACATCAATGACAAAAGAATTGGTGTAGTCATGTCTTAGTCACTTAAGTTTTGGAATCAAATAGATCAATACTCCATTTCGATCAGTTAGGTGTTGTGTGTCATAGTTTATCGAGACAACTATGACATAGATACATTGAATCATTTTTGCCCCTTAGATTCTCCCAAGCTTTGATAAGAATTGATGCTTTGCAATTTAAGTTTATAATTTTGACTAAAAAAGCAATCTCTAAATAATAATATGCTTGTGCATTTCGATTTTAATTAATGCAACTCCATTCTTCTCTCTTTTATGGATTCGAAAGGTGATGCTTTCATAATGCACGCATGATATACAAGAACTTTCACTTTCTTTCTTTTTCTGGGAAGTGGTATTTTTAAAGGATTTTATTTATTTTAATATTTTCCACATTATCTCTTTCACTGCGTTCTACTCTCTCGTGAGAAAGGGACTTGTCGAAATAATAATTTCATTGTTTATTTTGTGGAAAGAGTGTTGGTAATGTTGATGGTTTAGAGATTATGTCGCTTTGGTGAAATATCACGAATCTTGAATGCTCAAACGAATCACTGAGTTTTTTTTTCCTTTTCTTTTTATGTTTAATTTAAAAGAATGTGAAAGTTGCTTGTTATTTTGCATATGATACTTAGCCGGAGACTCAGAGCCATTTAACTTAATTTTAACATATTCTTTTCACTTTATAATTCAGATTCTTTTCACATTTTTAAGCTTGATAAGTAAAGCATGAAAGATTTTCAAGTATGTGATTTATAGTGCTAGGGTTGTGACAACCCGAAAATTTATAAGATCTTGAACGATTAAATTAAAGGTTAAAGTTTAAAACCTAGAGTGAAAATAAAGGATTAATTAAAAATTTTAAAGAACCTATACTGTTTGATTTAAATTTTTAAGTAATGTAAAAAAATTAAATGAGAATGATAGAAATTACAAGAAGGAATGAAAGAGATTTATGAGACATGTCTCAACATATTAAATTATTTAGTGACATATATAGAATGAATATGTGAAGTAAATGAAAATGAATATTATGTGAATATATATATTTGTTTATTATATAATAAACAAATAAAAGAAAGTTATTGTAACCTAATTTTTATATATTAGGTATAAGAATTAATTAACCTAAGGGTTATAATTATTTGAGATTGTTAGTATTTAAATTATGTACTAGTAAATGAACTTAAGAGATTTATTTTTATTATCTCAATTAATTAGTTATATTATCCTAATTAAAAAAACCTAATTGGGTTGTATATAATTAAATTTATGTAAGTGAGTATTTAAATTTTAAAATGAGCAAATTATGAACCCTAATTAAATAATTAGGGTAAGATAAAATTAAGATATTGGACTATGCCATTTTCATAGCCCAAACAATTAATTAGAGAGCCCAAATGAATTATGGAGTGGCCAAATGATTATTTCATGGAAGCCCAATTGTTTATTTAATTTAAGCCAAACTAAGGTCCAAACCATGGCTCAAGTTTTGGTTCAACTAATGAGGGACTTTTAGGTCATTATATAAAGCAAATAAAGCAATAAAAATTAAATCAAAAATGACTAATTTAAAGGGGGAATGAACCGGATATGTGGAGAGGATTTTGGCATGTGATTTTTTTTCACACATTCCTAGCCATGTGTCACTCTCCCATTCAAGCCTCATTATTTGTTAAGATTTTCAAGTAACCTTAAATGACTAAGAGAGAGAATGGGAGATTATGGAAGATATGATATATACTTACATATGTAATATGGATACACTTTTCTAGTCTATTTATACCCCCATTCCATTTGCAAGTTAAAACTTTTCTTCACTTTTATTTCATCTCTCAATTAGCTAAGAAAGAAAAATAGAAGGATAGAGGGAGAGAGGGTTTCGGGTGGTCAAGAGAAGGAAGAAGAAAATTTCTTCATGCTACCCAATCTACTTTGTGGAAAAAGAAGAAGAACAAGCCATGAGACAAAGGTATAAGCCTTATGTATAATTTAGTTTATTTCATTTTGTTTGTTTTTGATGAAATAACAAGTTATGATATTGAATTTTAAAATTCTTAGATCTATATGCTATATGGTGTGTTATGTGTAGATCTAGACATTTTAGGTGTTAAAAGTTTGATCCAAAGAAAGAAAAGTAAAACAGTTTTAAAGCTTAGAAAAGCTAGTGACTCCTGCCCCTAAACAGAAATATTCGGGGTTAGTTAGAGTACTCTTAAAATTTTGGACTTTTGGTATGTTGTAGTAAACTGAATAAGCTTTCCACAGACTTCGGAACAGACTAAATCCGACTTCGGAGGAAAGAGTCAAAACTAGGAAACCAACTCGTGTCAGTCCTCTTCCACGAAATTCTAGAATTTTGTGCTTGGAATTTGAAGATGGTCCAAGAACAAAAGTTGTAGTCCCAGAAGTTAGCTTCGCGTGGGCTCAAAAATCACTCAAAAACGTTTTACAACGAAAAAGCTATGATTATTTTAGTACAAGAGGGTCAAGCTAGAAAACTAAAACTAAACAGTCCGCTCCCTGATTTTACTGTTTAAGTTTCATAAGTCGGATTCATGATCCGTCAACTCTGGGTATTAGAGCTATAAGATACGAAGATTCTCCAAGTGGAACTACTAAAAACCGATTTAAGATGAGCAAGCTATGAATTTATTAGCAAAACACCTCGAACTAGCTAAACAAACATGGACAGTCTGACTAGCAGCAATTTTTCGGGTCTGTCACTATTCTGGAAAAATTATTTGATAATTTTATAATATATTTCAGGGAGTCACGGTTCCAACGAGACCACGTGGGCTCAAATCGGAGTTGTAGATCTCCGTTTATAAATGTTTCTGTAAAAGACCTCAAAACAGAAAATATTTTCAAAACCTTGTATGGACAGTCGATAGTGGCCTATTTTATCAGGGCCTATACTTGTCCAAAGTGGCTGTTTCTTAAACCAAAAGTGTAGTTCGGGAAGTCAGCTTTCCAACAATGCCAAGTGGGCCCACATCGAACTTATAGATTTTTGTTGACGAGCGTTTCTGTGAAGGATCTCAACTTTGGAACGTATAATGAAAAGTTAAGAAAAATTAACCAATATTTTAACTAATTAATTATTATTGAACATATAATAATTAAAGAATGCTTAATTAAGGTTAAGTACTAAAATGCGATTATTTAATTAAACATTAAATACTAAAGTATATTTAACTAGTTATTAATTATGTTAAATAATAACTAAAGATAATTAATTAATTACTATTTAATTAATATTAAATAGTAATCAAATGAAGGTATAGATTAATATTATGATAATAAATTTATTTAATAATTATATTAAATAAATTATGTAAAAATAGTTTTAATATTTTAAAAATCATTTAAAAATGATTTAAAGGTTTTAAACATGTTTTAAAGTTATAAGATATAACTTTTAATATATGGACATGAAATACATTAATATTTTAATATTAATGGCAATTATTAAAGTATGATTTTAAATATTTTAAAAATCATTTAAAGGTAATATTAAGATATTAAGATATTAGAAATATTCTAAGTTATAATAAATAACTTATAATATCGTGACATGTATTTCATTAATATTTGAACTTAATTAAATATTAATGATTATAGAATTATTTGGTATTTAAATAATTTAAAAATGATATTAATGATTGAAAAATCATTATAAATGATAATAATTAATTGAAAATTATTATGAGCTACTGAAAAATGTTATGACTAATAATTAAATTATCTAAGATAATTGTGAAGCAGTTAAGTAGAGTTTAATTGAAAATAAACTCGATAATTATTCGACAGGGTAATCGGGACGTCGAAATAGTACCGAACTCAAATCGTACTAAAATAGTTTGATTTGATACCGAGTCTTATGTGTTTTATTGATTATTAGGAATATATGATAATGTATTTAGGTTATTTTATAACTGTAATTAACAAAAGTTAATGTGATGATATTATTCTAATTGATCAATAATAGGTCTTTCAACTGTAGCTAAATTAGATTGGGTAGCAGTAATCAACGGTACAGGCAAGTTCCTATAACTCTTTTATTGAGCAAGTTTCCTAACTTGAACTAGAGTTGTTATTGTAAAGCATATTCGTAATTAATCATTGTTGATTATATCACATCTATGATTTATTGATTCGCACATTGTGCATATTGTATATGTTCATCAGGTATGAAAGACTGATCACCTTCATTACCATTTGGTTCAGTTAAATTTGTTAATGTTCATTATTGGCTATTCAGCATTATTGATTCATGTTCTTTCACAATTCTTATATTGTTGAAAGATTGTCAGCATATTATTCTTTTCAATTATGATATATCTTCATTTGAACTTAAACTTGTTGGACAAACTTGTTGCTCACCCTTGCTATATCATGATAAACATTTCAGATAAAAGACAAAACTTCGAACACAGGCAAAGGCAAAGACAAGTTCTAGGATGGAATTATTGTACGGTTAAAATGATAATAGTATTGGATACAAATGACATTGTATGTCGTGTAGGATATTGAATGCAGGTATTAAGTTAAGGTTACAGACCTTGCGAATTATGTGTAAAAGTTTATTGTATAAACAATTTATGTTTATATCTTCCGCAATAGTTATAGAAATGATGTATCGTAACATACCAGGCCCGAGGTTCTGGGGACTCAGATTTCGGGGCGCTACAGTTGGTATCAAAGCTGTTGGTTATAAACCTTAGGTAGGGTTATCTTGGGCTATAACCGTAGTGATGAGGATAAGGAATAAACTCAAATAGAGTTTAAATTTTAAGCAATGAATTTGGGCAAAGTCAATAAGATTTAAAGAAGAATCTTGACAAGTTATAAAGATCCAAAGTTACCTAACTCTGATAATAAAGATGAACAGTAGTAATGAATAGATAGAGTCTAAAAGACTAAAAGTATAAAGGGAAAGAAGATCGTAAAATAAAACGATCATAAGATAGAAAAAGAATCATAAAATAATACGATTATAATATAAGATCACAACGTGATCTGATAAGGTCATAGAAGGACAGATGATCAATCGTTTGATTGAAGACTTTATAACAGAATTGCTATACGAATATGGTACTATAAAATAGTTTGAATTAAACTCAGGAAAGAGTTGAAAAGGATGATGAGATACGGATTAAATGAAATTCGTATCAAGTAAAGAAAGAACTAGGAATATGTGGGATTTCAGTTGAGGACTCATGTGATAGCTGAGTTGTACAAACCTTTGTATGGGCGGGGGTTTTGCGCTTGGTCTAACGACTACTTAGTTTATCACATTGATAATCATTGAAATGTTGGTGTCACGCTATTCGCTATATGTATGTTGAGAAGGTGATTCTTTTCTCATGTGTATAACAGATATGTAGAAAATATAAGATTAGGTGTGAGTTTTTTAAACTCACACTTATGGTAAGTTCGTGATTCCTAATCGTATGGTGGAACCCCTCAGCGAATGGACGACTTTGGTCTGACTAGGATAAGTTCCAAAACCCATATGATTGTGGTAAGTTCCTGAACTCATAACGTGTGGTATGTTTGATGAACTATACGGGGTTATAAGAAAATTGTGAATGAAGGATTGAGGCTAATAGGAATAGATAGAATTATTAAGCAATTGATCATTAGAAAAATTGATATTGATGGTGGAAGCATAGGTATTCTAAATCTTCTAGCTTTGCTAGATTTCGAAATTTTTGACATCAAGCTAAATTCGCACTGATGTGCCTTTACAAATATAAATGAATTTTGTTGTCAGCAACACATGGTTATAATTGTGTAGAAGTGGGCTTTGTACCACTAACACATCGTTACCTATCGTGGCATGATAACACCAAAAAATAAAATTTTGTTATCCCTAAAACATGGTGATAATTGTGTGTGTGTGGACTTCGGGACCCTGACACATCGTTACCTGTTGAATGATAACACAAATTGATTTTTAAAGATTTTTGAACCGTTTAAAAGAAAAGTCTACGCTAATTGTTTCGGCTAGACAAAGATTATTTAAAATATCAAAACGTATTTTTTTTTATCATTAATGCATCATAAAACCTGGTGCAAAGATGATAAAAATGATGGAGTTATTAATACAGGCTTACCTAGTGTTGGATGTGATCTAAAGATCGTTAGCCCACTATGGTATATTGTTTTATGACAAAGTCTCAAAAATGACGGAATCTTCAATGGACTGTAAATACAGTGTGGTATAATGACGTCATAAATTAATTTTTAGAATTTTAAAGAATATTCAAGTGCCAATTAAATTTGGCCAGATACATGTTTTGATTGATGTTCGATTGATTGGTATATGTCTAAACTAATTGATTCCGCTACACAAATATTTATGAAAATTCAAGTATCTCTTTAATAACTTATCCCAAACCATATTATTTTGATTCGGACTTCCGGCTGAGTATGAACAACCCCGAAAAATGGGGATATATTGGTTGGATGATATATTTTAATCTTTGAACGCATGGAGTCGTTCGACTAATTAAGGCCAGCGATAGTTTACCTTCTTCGTGATTGTAAACATGCCAGCTATTTGATTACGGTGAATACCGTTAAACCCGAGAGTTCATGGTCTATATGACCCTCAGCATGATTTAAAAAGTTTTTAACTCCGTAGAGAGAAGTCTGGGTAGAATGTGATGATAGAATAGTTCCTCATAGAAGGAAGCAAGATGTACTCATTAAATTAAGCATAAAAATCAGATAAAGGTTAATTTGAAAACCTATTTTTGGTGAATAGAAGGAGCAAAGATTAGTAGGCTGTAATTTGGAGGATGAAATTCTTAGAAGAAGGGGTGAATGTGACAATCCAAAATTTATAATATCTTAAACGATTAAATTAAAGGTTAAAGTTTAAAACCTAGAGTGGAAATAGAGAATTAATAAAAAAATTAAAGAACCTATACGGTTTGATTTAAATTTTTAAGTAATGTAAAGAAATTAAATGAGAATGATAGAAATTACAAGAAGGAATGAAAGAGATTTATGAGACATGTCTCAACATATTAAATTAATTAGTGACATATATAGAATGAATATGTGAAGTAAATGAATATGAATATTATGTGAATATATATATATTTGTTTATTATATAATAAACAAATAAAAGAAAGCTATTGTAACCTAATTTTTATATATTAGGTATAAGAATTAATTAACCTAAAAGTTATAATTATTTGAGATTGCTAGTATTTAAATTATGTACTAGTAAATGAACTTAAGATATTTATTTTTATTATCTCAATTAATTAGTTATATTATCCTAATTAAAAAAATCTAATTGGGTTGTATATAATTAAATTTATGTAAGTGAGTATTTAAATTTCAAAATGAGTGAATTATGAAACCTAATTAAATAATTAGGGTAAGATAAAATAAAGATATTATTGTTTATTTAATTTAAGCCAAACTAAGGTCCAAACCATGGCTCAAGTTTTGGTTCAACTAATGAGGGACTTTTAGGTCATTATATAAAGCAAATAAAGCAATAAAAATTAAATCAAAAATGACTAATTTAAAGGGGGAATGAACCGGATATGTGGAGAGGATTTTGGCATGTGATTTTTTTTCACACATTCCTAGCCATGTGTCACTCTCCCATTCAAGCCTCATT